>JARQOC010000005.1:291055147-291351105 GCA_033576535.1 Allobates femoralis
TGACATATGCTGCTAACATATGCAGGCAGACCATCGATTTGCCCACCATTATTAACCCCTTATATCACGCTGTCAAACACTGACAGCGCGTTCTGCAGTGCGATAGCAGGGACCGCACTGTTTTCCGCATATATAAATAAAACGATTAAATTAAAAAAAAAAACAACACATATTTGGAATTGCCACGTTCATAAAATTTCCGATCTATTAAAATATTACATCAATTAATCATATTTGTAAAAGGAGTAACGGAAAAAAAAATAAAAATGCCAGAAATGTTTTTTTTTTGGTCAGCGATAACAGACGATCAAAACATTGAATCTATCCAAAAATGATATCAATAGAAATGTCTGCTCAGGGCGCAAAAAATAAGTCATCACAGCCCCAGATCCCAAAAAACAAGGACGCTACGGGTTGTGGAAGATGCAGTCAAAAACACAATTTTTTATTTTTTTTTTAAATACAAACTTCTGAATTTTTTCCACCACTTAGATAAAAGGAGATTTTTGTGTACTCACCGTAAAATCCTTTTCTCTTAGCCTCTAATTGGGGGACACAGACCGTGGGTGTTATGCTGCTGTCCACTAGGAGGCGACACTAGGCAGAATCTGCAAAAGAGTTATAGACTCCTCCTCTGCAGCATTACACCCCTGAAGCAGGAAATGCTTCTCCAGTTTTGTGCTAAAGCAGTAGGAGAGTTAACAGATAATAACAGTGACACAGGAAGTCTACACAGGCAACCTGTGTAAACAAATATAGTCAACAAGGTAATAACAGTGTAACAAGGCCTGAACCAAGCAGGCACGTGTGTAAACAGTTAATAGTTAGAGTAATACTAGTACCACAAGGCCTGTAACTAAGCAGGCGCATGTGGAAAACAGTGAAGAGTTAACGAAGCAATAATCGTACAACAGGTCCTGTAACTAAACAGGCTCACAGTACTACAAGGCCTGGAGCTAAACAGGCACAAGTTTAAACAGTCAACAGAGTGATAATAGGCAAACATGTGTAAACATGTTAACCATGTAACAGCCGAGAAGCTATGTGAGAACTGTAGAAAAAAAGGGCCCACCAGGGCAATAGGGTGGGTGCTGTGTCCCCCAATTAGAGGCTAAGAGAAAAGGATTTTACGGTGAGTACACAAAAATCTCCTTTTCTCCTTCGCCTCATTGGGGGACACAGACCGTGGGACGTCCCAAAGCAGTCCCTGGGTGGGAAAGAACAATGGAACTAGTGACACCGAGCATGGTCAGTGAAGAACTATGCCCCGACAGGTGGGCTTGCTGCCGCCTGGAGGGCGCGTCAAGCCCTATAGTGGCTTGAGTATGTGTGTAGGCTGACCCCTTTTGGCTGTCTACACACTTGTCGGACTGACACCTGGTGCCAAACGGACCAGGAAGCCCTCACGGCCGTAGTAGAATGTGCCGTGCCGCTGCCGGAAGGGATGAGATTTTTACGGTATAAGCGTCTTGGATGGTTAGACGAATCCACCTGGTTAGAGGAGCCTTAGAGGCTGACATGTCATTATTTCTGCCTTCTGGAAGAAGGGAGAAAGAGAATCCGACCTGTGGAGAGGCACTGGTTGTGGGTACTTAGATGCGTAGGGACCTGATAAGGTCCTGCATATGTAGGTCTTTTACGACCAGACAGACTGGAGTCGGTCACAGCGATGACAGAGAGATGTCTTTAGTGAGGTGGAAGGAGTATACCGCCTAAGAAGGATTAGAACTAGCCGTAGAACAGTCTTGTTCAGGTAGAAGACCAGAAAAGATGGTTTACATGAGAGCGCTGAAAGTACAGATACGTCTGCAGAGAACAATAATTTGCCATCAAAACACATTACTGTTTGGATGAGAATGCTAAGGGTAATAACCTATAGACGCTCAAAAGGTGGATCTTGTAGAGCCGTGAGAACGAAGATCAGGTCCCCCAGGAGTAGTCTTGTTGTACGGAGACCTTAAATGGGAGACCCTTTGAAGGAAGGATTTTCCTAGAGACCTGGAGTCAACACATCTTTGGAAGAAGGTGAAACAGGCTGAACCCCTGCTGTATGAGAGACCCCAAGGACAGACCTGAGTCTAGGCCTGAGTGGAAGAAACGAAAGATCTCCGCATGAAAAAAGGGTCAGGGGAATGACCCTAGAGGAGCTCGGAGATAAAGAAAAAACAAAACGATTACACTCGTGGTATATCATCGATAAGGCTGGTTTACTTGCTGCAACCATGGTCGCTACAACATCCAGGGAAAAAAACCCATGGGTAAATTCCAGGTCTCAAGGGCTACGCCACTATTTTCAGAGTTGAGGAATTCCGAGGGAGAGCTGGCCCTGAGAGAGCAGGTCTGAACTATCTTTGTAGTTGTCCTGGTACTGCTGTTATGAGTTGGACGAAAATTTTCGTCCAAGCGCATCTGGGCCAGTCTGAAAATACAGGGAGATCTGGCAACCGTCTTGTTTGACCTTCCGCACTATCCTGTTAGTGTGAAAGAATATAGGGGAGACGGAGACAGGTCCCGTCTAGGACTTGTGCGTCTGTCCTATTGACTGTAGGTTCTAGGACCTGGCCAGAAAGGATGGAGCCTTAGCAATGGAGACGTGAGGCAGTCAGGTCCACATCTGTAGTTTCCTGGCGCTGGCAGCCTTGACAGAAGACATCTGGATGAAGGGGCCGATTCCCTGAGTCCGTCCCTTGGCGGGTTAGCCTGGTATGAGAACAGGTGACAGTACAGTGTTCAAGGATTCCACCCGGTGAAGGATGTGGCGAACGTCTGTCATCACTTGGAGACTGCGGGTTCCACCATGGTGGTTGACATATGCCACGGCTGTGGCATTGTCTGACTATATCCTAGCAAGACCGACTGCCAGAAAGGTGACTGAAGTATTCCAGTACTAGAAATACTGCCCAAGTCTTCGTAGATTGAGGGGCATCCTCGTGTGTGGGCGGGACTATTGGCACGTGCATTGTGATGGGAGTACATCACCCCACATCCTGTTTCTGGGCCATGTCTAAGCATGGATAGTAGAAGAGGCCGTAGGTGCAGCTAAGGCTATGGAACTGCCTCCCATGCTGCCACTATCCTGTCTAGGACTCTTATAGCCGTTGTGAAGGATTGAGGAGACCGCTGAAGCGAATTCCCAGACGAAGAATCCGTGCCCTGTCTGGGAAAAAACCAATATGGCCGATACTCCATATGTGATGCTGCAGCATGTGGCCATCAGGAAGACATATGGGACTCTTCGAGTTTGTGTTCTGTGCTGGAACATGTGCTCTGGCATTGTGGTAGACTCATGGAGGGAGATCCGCCAACCGAGTCTTCTTAACGTGTCCAGTGAAATCGACAATGTACGCAGACTCCTCCTGCATTGATGAATGAGTCGTCCAGACATGGGAGACTCCTGGAATGCAGTATAGACATTTCCAACTTCAGGCTGCATTTATGAGCCTTAGGTCTCACGGTATTCACTTTTAACTCCTGAGACGAGAAGGAACTGACTGCGTGGAAGAAGGTTCAGGCCACAGCCACACGGGAGACCAGAGGGCCCATCCATTGGGTTAATGCATTTGCGAGTCTGCGAGTTCCTGCTTCGAAGCGGACTGAGCAGAGGGCATTACGCGTGTTATCTCAACCCAAGTACCTAATATAGGTACAGTGAGGAGATGGCCGCTGAGCTTGTGTTCCACATTCCGCAACATAGAGTTTCGTTTTAGTAGTCCGGGGATAGAGGCCGGGTAGACCCTGTGTGGTCCCAATTTCAACCCGAGTCCCCAACAGTGGGGAGGCGAGGAAGGAGTATGCTATGGGTCGTAGGTTCCCGAGACCTTTAGCTCAGTTCCCCGTGCCGCTGCGGATCACGGTGTTTAAGCCTGCGTCTTTTGAGACTTGGCTGTCGTGACCACCAACCGGGGCTCCAGCTGTGGGGTCTGGAGAGAATTGGCGAGCAGTCCTGGAACGCCGTACTGTTGTCGGGTAATTGAAGGTTATATCAGTTTCAACTGGGCTCTCCAACAGTGGGGGCCCGAGGAAGGATCTGTCAGTGAAACCTGAAGGAAGTCCGCCACTAAAAAAGGGTCCCTGCATGGCGACCGATCCTTTGTCAGACTTAGCCTAAGCTCTGACCAACCCCAACGATTCCGAATGACCGGAATCAGTTATGCCAACGGCGGATAAAAACAAAAATAAACCGTCCTGATGTGTGCTGGGAGTGGAAAACGCTTTTGCCTCCTTAGCGCCTGAGGTATACAGTAATCCTCCAAACAGGTGTCTAGTGAGGCATTACAGACCTGTGATGGTCTCCTTACAAACACTTCCGCCTCCCATCCACGGAACCAGATGCCACGTCTACTGGCGATGGCAGTAGACGCTGTTATTGCAGAGCAAGTGGCAGCGTCCAGGAATTATGGATCAGATAGTCCTGAGGTAACAACTCGAGCCGTCCGGGCCACAGAGTGTGATCGGCGGGCATGGAAACCATAGTGTCTGACGGAATTGAATCCGTATCTTGATTACCGTACAGTTATTAAACCGGTTGTCGGGACGAAATCGATGATTTTTGGAGAATGTCATGAAAACGAACTACGTGCTGTCTGCGCGTCCATGTAGAAAGCAGAAGCATGCGGAATGCCTGGCCAGTAAGTGCAGCAGGTAGTTCCCTGAGAGTTGCAGCAAGGAGGAAGCGCCGCTGCTTTCCTTGACGCTGGACTCCAGCTGCACGGCATGTGTCCTGAAGACTGCAGCGGGGGAGAGGCACTGCTGAGCCCGTTAGCAACATGGTAGCGACCTCTTGCTATGCTCTCATTTCATAGCTGCTGAGAGCCCCAGCGCTATGCTGTGGGTCCCGAACACTGCAGCAGGAGGAGAAAATGCTAACCTCCTGACCATGGCCTTATCGGGTACCGTACGGAGCTGCAGCGAGAGAAGCACGCTGATCCTCTGCTATGTGCGATAGGGATGAAGCGTGTGAAGCTGCAGTAGGGAATAGGACCAATGAACCTCTGGTTATCATGTGCAGCCAAGAGGAAATGTGTGGGGCTGCAGCAGGGAGGGAGCCCTGCTTGGCTTCGCTGCCCCGTGTGCACTTTGTGAAAACTATAAGTTCATCCACACAGTATCCCACTGAGCCACCTCATGTACCGCACTGTCCGCCACTACTTGTGTGGGGGCTGCAGGGGAGTCTTTGAGGTTACTGGGCTACTAGACCTGTATTAGGGCTTGTATGCACTCTTTTCACCCCAGCACGCTGCAAAGGTGCTCCTGGCTCCGTATGAGGGCTTTATTGATCCCTCACAGCCCAGGTCCACTCCTGCCCCCAGTCACTCAATGGCCACCGCTGGATGTAGGTGGCCCTCCTTACACATAATGGCTCATGCAGTCGGCCTCTCATATACTGCCGCCGCTGTATGCCGCCATTATCTGTGGGGGGAGGACATTGGGGGGGGTGAGGAAGATGCCTGGCAAAATGCGCGCCAGAGAAGCCGTCCCGCCCCTTGTGCAGCTCTAGGCCACCCCCTCCATGATGCGTCCTCTGGGGGGCGGAGCGTGCAGGGAAATAGAAACTCCGTGCCCTGCACGCTCTGCTCTGCCCCTTATCTGAAGATGACTGTGTCATCCGCGTCATCCGGGGGCGGGCCGGGGGCGGGCCAGGGGCGGGAAAAGAGGCGGCGGCTTCGCGCTAGGCCGAAGCCGCGGCCTCAAGTAAAAACAGATGCCGCAAATGACGGCAGGCCGGCGCGGATGTCCGGTCCGGGACCGGAACGGATCTGGACCCGGCCGGACCCCTGGGGCTGAGGCCACATGAGCGCTTGCCCAGCGCAGCCCGCCATCAGGGGCACCCATAGGGCTGGGTCCCCTGGAAGTGCGGTCTAGAGTGGCAGCCCCCATCAGGAGAACCCAGTGGAACTGGTTCTCCTGGAGTCCAGACACTGTGCTGGCTCTGTAGGGAGCCCAGCAAACTGTTGCTCCTACTAACAGCATGGGCCCCCTGCCCCATCAGGAAAAAGCAGCGAAGGCTGATCTCCTGGGGTGCCTGTCTGCCATAAATGCTGCAGCAGAATTGTATCCCCCATTAGGAGAACCCAGAGAAAACGGTCTTTCAGATTCCAGGGTTCGGCTTAATTGCATCCCCCATTAGGGGGCCGCAGGCAGAACTGGGGCCCTGGGGTATCCCTTACAGACACTCAGCAGGCTGAGGCTCCTGGAGTGAGCTGCAGCAGCTGCAGTGCAGACATGCCGAGTGCTGCGGCCTGTGTCCATCAGAAATCCGTATGTGGATTGCGCCAGTGCACCATGATAGTGCCCTACCTGCGCTGTCTCAACCTAAAAAGCCCCGAAGGGGTGATTAGGGAGGGATGCTGCTGTCCACCATCAGCGGGCTGCTGTGTAACCTCAACTTCAACCCAGGGTCTCCAACAGTGGGGAGCTGGGGAAGGGGGGGGGGCCGTCGTCTCGACCTCAACCAGGCACCCCCAACAGTGGTGGGCCGAGGAGGGAGCGGCATGTTGGGGGAAAAAGTCGACCTCAACCAGGCGCCCCCAACAGTGGGGGGCCGAGGAGGGACCATGCCGGGAGTCTCGTCAGAGACCCACTTTTCTTCTTCTTGAAATCAAAAATCAAAAAGTGAAAAAATTTTAGGACAATAAAATTTAGGTGTGCCTCCTATCGACACTAAGCAAAAACTGGAGAAGCATTTCCTGCTTCAGGGGTGTAATGCTGCAGAGGAGGAGTCTATAACTCTTTTGCAGATTCTGCCTAGTGTCGCCTCCTAGTGGACAGCAGCATAACACCCACGGTCTGTGTCCCCCAATGAGGCGAAGGAGAAAAATTAAAGTCTATATGTTTGGTATCTGTGAACTCGTACTGACCCGAGGTATCATACCGGCATGTCAGTTTTACCATATAGTGATCATGGTGAATGAAAAAATTAAATAAATAACTGGGGAATTTCACTTTTTTTGCAATTTCACCACACTTGGAACTTCTTTCCCCATTTTCCATACACTTTCTGGTGAAATAAATGATTTAATTTATAAGTACAACTTGTCCAGCAAAAAACAAGCCATCATATGGCTATATTGATGGAAAGATAAAAGTTATGGCTCTTGGAAGAAGGGGGGAAAAACAGAAAATGGAAAATCTCCCGGGAGAGAAGGGGTTAATATAGAAGGTGGAACGCAAAATAGGTTTCTGGAGAGAGTGCCTTGTATCTATGAGGAGCGGAATGAGTCTTCAAGCATTCTTCATTGGTACCATGTCAAATTCCTGCGCTCCATATGCATCATCAGGAAGAGCGGTATGTATTCCACCACAAGTACTATGTATGGACATACTCGGCACTAATCAGCTAATCCTATGAGGGATAGCGGTCACTGAGTCAGGTGTCATATCTAAAGGTACCAACTCCACGACTACTTAGGCATTATCTGTTTAGGGGCATAACAGGGATGTATTAGGTGATTTCACCATAGTGACTACCCCTTTCTTTTGGGCCGATAGGTGTCCCTCAGTTTTCTGCCCTCTTTTTTACCCGTCCCACCACCCCTCCTGTTGGAGATATTTTGTCCGATTGTCTACTGTCAAGTCATTTTTGTAAAATATTTGTCATAGTTTAATTCGTAGTATTAGATATGTTTTTATGGTCTGAATGTTTTAAGTAGATATTAAATTAAAGTTCATTTTTTATTGATTATAGGGTTATTTAACTAAACGTGACCTGAAAAAAAAAAATAAATAGAAATACCTGCACGGCACATCACACAGTATTCGGTCATAAAACAAAACCTCCCGCTCGCCATTCTTCTCCACCAGGAGCCGGGGAATGCTGGAGGCATCATGATTCACAACCATGACACAAGGACTATTGAGTCGCTTGGCTTGATGAACTAACAGGTAACACCGCTTGTTGTCCACATCATTGGCAATCACAAACCCCTCTGAAAAACAAAACAATACTTTACAATATGTACAACTGGACAGTGCGCTGAATCAAGCCCATTATTAATATGTCCGCAAATAGATATATTTTTTCTTGCATGATTAAAGTGCACCTATCACCAGCTTTTGGGGGTTCTAAACCCTACCCACCACCTTTGTCATGATGTAATTGGGGTTCCTGTAACCCCTTTATATTCCCAGATGTCCCCCTGCATACCTCATAAATAGAGTTTTATTCGGTCTCGCACCATATGCTAATTTTTTGTTTGGGTCATATGGGTGACTGCGAGAGAAAAGAGAGAGAAAGGGGCGCAATAGTGCGGTTACCAGGGGGGCTTTATTTAGCGTGGAGTACTAATAGGTGGCCACTAACCTTATCGGGTTGTGCTGTCTCCGCACAACCCGGTAATACACTTGATAAGTGTGGGGGGCGTCTGTCATTTCTGAGGCATATAATCAGCGCCGAGACGCCCGCCTGATCTACTAGCAGGGAGTGACCCATAGGCTGCTCTGACACTATGCTTCACATGTACCCGAGTGGCAGAGCCTTATGGTAACCTTGTGTCTATAGATGCCACCGGTCACCTCCCTGACAGCATGGCTGGACGCTGGTGCTACAACCGCCCTCATCTGTGGGTTGTAGGTGACTGCGCACCGGTATACAGACACCTGTGTTACCTCTCAGAGTAGCTGGCAGCCTGCTTCTAGGTGCAATGGATATTTACCTGGCAATTTTTTAGTGAGTTTTTTTTACAGTCACACACATGGTTTACGAATTAGGAGGTTTTTGACCGGGTCCTTTAAAGAGTGCCACCACAATGGTTTGTTGCTCTATTTTTACTATCCTACATACTTGTTAAAGCGCACTTTTTAGTCTTCCCATGTCTGCTTCCTCAGCTCTTACCCGTGGGATCCATAGGCTACCCGCTCTGTGCCAATCAGATGTTTCGCCAATTCTGCTTACCCTGCCTCCTCTTTATAGCATAAGCTTCCTCTAACAGCATTCCCATTTAAAAGCCAGTCTACGGTACTGGATTACACTGGTGGAAAGGGCATAAATGCGACAATGATGGCTGAAAAGGCACTTACTAGAAAAACTATACAACTCAGAAAAAACAAGGTACAATAGAGAAAAGGCTCAGATAAGGAGAAGGACGAACAGACTAGGCGTACCAGGGAAAGGAATGTCCATGTCGGCATGCAACATTTCAATGAGCTGCTTAGTTTTAGATCCTGGTGCTGCACACATGTCCAAGATCTAGGCACACAAAAAAAAAGTCATCAGTACCAATAAGCTGCAAAACAGAGTGATATTAAAGAGGTTATCCACTACTAGGACAACCCCTTCTTAATTGACTTTTTTCCCTTTGTTAAAGCAATAAACCCAGTACTCACCTTCTGTGCTGGCACCGTTCCAGCGCTGTCAGTAACCGCAGCTCGTGACATCACGTGAGCCCCACATAAGCCGGCAAGGAGTGCCTTTCTCCCCGCCTTCGGACCAAACACAGGAGGGGAGCACCGCAGCTCTCACTTCCTTTGTTTGTTCCAAAGGTGGGGAGAAAGAAGCCGGCAATGAGTGTATGTGGGGTTCGCGTGAGGTCACGAGCTGCGGTTACTGACAGCGCTGGAACGGTGCCAGCACAGAAGGTGAGTACTGGGTTTATTGCTTTAATACAGGGAAAAAAAGTCAATTAAGAAGGGATTGTCCTAGTAGTGGACAACCCCTTTAAGTAAAGATAGTAATTTACTACATTAATTCATTTCCAATAGAATTTTAACAGGAGGGTTTTTAACCCACAATAGGCCGTTATACAAAAAAAAAAAAAAAAGTCTTATTTGTTTTTGAGGCATATGTGGGTTTAAAATGCTCAACACATCACCTTGATGTATTCCTTTAGAGGTTTAGTTTCCAAAATGGGGTCATTCATAGGAAAGCCTCTGCTACTGGGGCTCTATAAGTATGAAGTAGTGTTATGGAGTCCATTTCTTCTATCATCCATTGTGAAACTTACAAATTTTGCTGTCAATTCAACATTTTATCACATACAGGGTTTTGCCGTATTTGGGAGAGATTACCAGTTCCATTTCATTCTGTTACTTCATGTGAAGATGGAGAATAAGGCTGAAGCAACAATTTAGTGGTGTAAGAAACAAGGTGATTTAGGCTATGTTCACACGTAATGCTTTTTTGTGTGCGGGCGCTTTGTTTCAGCGTTTTGCACCTGCGCAAAAAAGCTCCAGAAACACGGTGCATTCATACACCGCATGTTTTTACAGGGCACCTTCTTCAGTGATGTCACAGAGGGGAGGAAGAATCCTGTTCCTCCTCCCCTCTGTGACATCTGTCTCAGCCCCATTTGATTTTTCAGTGCATTATACACTGTGAAATCAAATGTAAAAGAATGTCAAATGTATTAAAAATAATAAAGATTTTTATGCTTACCCTCCGCCGGGTGTTCGGGAGCCGCAGCAGGCATCAAGCTGCAAGGACCTTGCATGATGTCATAATGACATTGGGAGCTGTGATTGGCCGCTCGCGGTCATGTGATGTGTGACGTGCAGATCACATGTCCGCGAGCGGCCAATCAGCGCCCATGACGTCACACAAGGTCCTGTCAGATCGGTGCCTGGCTCCGGATAGCACGAACAAGCCGACGGAGAGGTAAGTATTCATTCTTTATTATTTTTAATACTTCTGCCTTTCTTTCATTTAGATTTCACAGAGTATATTAATACACTGCGAAATCAAATGGGGCGGCCACACATGTTACAGAGGGGAGGAAGAGGAACAGGATTCTTCCTCCCCCTCTGTGACATCAGATGCAGCAGCGCCCACCCCTCTGGAAGAAAGTGCCGGCACCGCTGCTTAAAGAACTGACATGTCAATTCTTTTTACGCTGGCGCTTTTTCCCATAAAAGCGCTGCGTAAAATTACGCCGTGTCTGTACGGCAAAGTGAATTTCACGTTCACTTTCCTGGCAGACAAAAGGCACATTGAGTATTTTTGAAAAGTGCGCGCAAAAAAGTGCTCAAAAATACGCAATGTGTGAACATAGCCTTAGATTTCCTTCAGTTCTACTTTCCTGTGATGGCCCTAAAGGGTTAAACTTCCAGTTTTTACAATGGTAACCCCTCAGGATTTCCTCTCAACATCCCTTCAAAACTAAGAAGGTTCATACTAAGACAGGGCTTGGAAATGTCCTCGAAAAAGTGGTTGATAAATTTTAATCTGCCAACTATCTAACAAAATAAATGGACATTTGTAAAGTGATGTGGAGGTAAAGTAGACATATAAGAGAGGTGAAGGATTATTTTAACCCCTTCACGACCTATGACGTTGTGGGACGTCATAGAAATCTGTGTCTTCCCGACCTGTGACGTCCCACAACGTCATGGCGGGATCCCGGTCTTGTAGCCCCGGTGAGCGGCGTCGGCGATATCTCACCGGGGCTACAGCAAGCAGGGGACCTTAGGCTGACTACAGGGGGGGTGGCTTAGCCACCCCTCGTCTGTGATCACTGTGATTGGCTGCTGGAACTTCCAGCAGCCAATCACAGTAATTATGCGGCTATGCCCCTTCCTCCCATCATGGCCGCTCCGATCATGTTTCCTCCGGTCCCACCTTATGTGCCCTGCTGTGCCCACTCTCCCCACTCTCCTCCGGGAGCGGGAGGACCGGGGGAAACCGGCCACAGGTGCGGATGACCGGAGGAGAGCGGCCACAGATGCGGGGACCGGAGAAGAGCGGCCAGAGATTGCGGGGACCCGAGGAGAGCTGCACCGATCCGGGGATCGGAGGAGTGCAGCACAGAGATGTGGGGACTGGAGGAGAGCGGCACAGATCCGGGGACCGGAGGAGACTCAGGAGCGGAGGTCCGTAAGAGACAGGAGCGTGGGCACAGGAGCGGCGATGATGGGAGTGATCAATCTCATCAAATCACTCCCATCATCACTGGAGGGGGCTATACCTGTCCCCCCGCTTCCTGTCCCTGCCGCGGGCTTCCTCTTCCTGCCGCACGCCTCCTCCTCCTCCTCTGAGTGCCCCCCCATCTCCTGTCACCCCCCCTCTTCCCCCTGCCTGCCCCCCCCCGATCACCGGAGCGTCGATCGCCTCTCCCACTCACCCCTCCGGCGATCGCGCTCCATCCTGCTGCACGGCTGCGTCCCGCTCCTCTTCTCTCCGGCCGCTTCCGCATCTGACAGCTCTGTGCTGGAGCTGTCAGATGACTTCTACAGCTAGATCCTGAGGATCCAGCTGTAGGAAGTGATCTGACAGATCCAGCACAGTGATCCACAGTGACCATTATGAGATCACTGTGGATCACTGTACTGGATCTGTCAGATCACTTTCTACAGCTGGATTCTGAGGATCTAGCTGCAGAAAATGATCTGACACCCCGGGCGCAGTGACCCACTATGTGCATCACTGCGCCTGGGCTGCCAGATCACTTTCCGCAGCTCGATCCCCATGCATGGGGATCGAGCTGCAGAAAGCTATCTAACAGCCCGGGCGCAGTGATGCACATAGTGGGTCACTGCGCCCAGGCTCTTAGATCGCTGCTCTGCAGCCCGATCTCCCTGCATGGGCATCGAGCTGCAGAAAGCAATCTGACAGCCCGGACGCAGTGATGCACATAGTGGGTCAATGCGCCTGTGCTGCCAGATCGCTTTCCGCAGCTCGATCCCCATGCATGGAGATCGAGCTGCGGAAAGTGATCTGGCAGCCCAGGCGCAGTGATGCACATAATGGGTCACTGCGCCCGGGGTGTCAGATCACTTTCTGCAGCTCGATCACCATGCTGGCGGATCGGGCTCCAGAGTAGCGATCTGAAAGCAAAGGTGATCGAGCGTCGTGGGACCTTCGTTGTGGACTACGTCGGAGACAATCAAACGTCGTGGGACCTTCGTTATGGACTACGTCGGAGCGATCGAGCGTCGTGGGACCTTCGTTGTGGACTACGTCGGATCTTTTTATAATAAAGATGGAGTCCGAATTGTGTCTGTGTTTATTTTTCAAATAAAAAGATTTTTCTCTGTGTGTATTTATTGACTATTTACCGTACTAGAGATTCCTAATGGCGGGTCTAACATTGGCCCTATATTATGAATCTCGGGCTTAGTGCCAGCTGCCAATAAAAAGCTGGCATTAACCCCTTTATTACCCAGTTAGCCACCGGCACCAGGGCAACTGGAAGAGCGTGGGTACAGCGCCAGAAAATGGCGCTTCAATGAATGCGCCATTTTCTGGGGCGGCTGCGGGCTGCAATTCGCAGCATGGGGGGCCCAGAACGCTTGGGCCTCTCTATGCTGAGGATTCCAGCCCCCAGCTGCCTAGTTGTACCTGGCTGGACCAAAAATATGGCGGAGCCCCACGTAATTTTTTTTCTAGAATTAGTTCTAGAAATTAAAAAAAAAATGGGCTTCGCTGTATTTTTGGTTCCAGCCAGGTATGACGAGGCAGCTGGGGGTGGGTGGCAGTCCGTAGCTGCCAAGTTGTACCTGGCTGGACAAAAAATATGGCGGAGCCCTATGTAATTTTTTTTCTAGAAATATTTCTAGAAATAAAAAAAAAATAGGCTTCGCTGTATTTTTGGTTCCAGCCAGGTATGACGAGGCAGCTGGGGGCTGGTGGCAGTCCGTAGCTGCCAAGTTGTATCTGGCTGGACCAAAAATATGGCGGAGCCCTATGTCATTTTTTTCTAGAAATAATTCTAGAAATAAAAAAAAAATAGGCTTCGTTGTATTTTTGGTTCCAGCCAGGTATGACGAGGCAGCTGGAGGCTGGTGGCAGTCCGTAGCTGCCAAGTTGTACCTGGCTGGACCAAAAATATGGCAGAGCCCCATGGGTCCCCTATGCTGCGAATTGCAACTACTAGACTAGTATGTTTTTTCACAAAAAGTTTCTTTATTCATTTATACGTCTCAATTTGTGAAGCACATGGTGGTTCAAAGTGCTCACTGTGCATCTAGATATGTTCCCTGGGGTTTCTAGTTTCCAAAATGTTGTCACTTGTGGGGGAGCTCCAATGTTTAGGCACACAGGGGCTCTCCATACACGACCTGGTGTCCGCTAACAATTCCAATTATTGGCAAACACCAGGTTGCGTATGGAGAGCCCCTGTGTGCCTACACATTGGAGCTCCCCCACAAGTGACCCCATTTTGGAAACTAGACCCCCCAAGGAACGTATCTAGATGCATAGTGAGCACTTTGAACCCCCAAGTGCTTCACAAATTGATCCATAAAAATAAAAAAGTACTTTTTTTTCCACAAAAAAATTATTTTTTCATTTTTACAGATCAATTTGTGAAGCACCTGGAGGTTCAAAGTGCACACTATGCATCTAGATACCTTCCTTGGGGGGTCTAGTTTACAAAATGGGGTCACTTGTGGGGAGCTCTAATGTTTAGTCACACAGACGCTCTCCATACGCAACATGGTGTCCGCTAACAATTCCAATTGTTAGCGAACACCATGTCGCATATGGAGAGCCCCTGTGTGCCTAAACATTAGAGCTCCCCCACAAGTGACCCCATTTTGGAAACTAGACCCCCCAGGGAACTTATCTAGATGGATAGTGAGCATATTGACCCCCCAGGTGCTTCACAAATTAATGGAAAAAAAATTTTTTTGGCGGAAAACAAGTACTTTTTCATTTTTACAGATCAATTTGTGAAGCACCTGGGGGTTCAAAGTGCTCACTATGCATCTAGATACGTTCCCTGGGGGGTCTAGTTTCCAAAATGGGGTCACTTGTGGGGGAGCCCCAATGTTTAGGCACACAGGGGCTCACCAAACGTGACATGGTGTCCGCTAACAATTTGAGCTCATTTTGCATTCAAATTGTTAGCGGACACCATGTCGTGTTTGGAGAGCCCCTGTGCGTCTCCACATTAGAGCTCCCCCACAAGTGACCCCATTTTGGAAACTAGACCCCCCAGGGAACATATCTAGCTGCATAGTGAGCACTTTGAACCCCCAGGTGCTTCACAAATTGGTCCGTAATAATGAAAAAAGAAATTTTTGTGGAAAAAAAAAGTGCTTTTTCATTTTTATGGATGAATTTGTGAAGCACCTGGGGGTTCAAAGTACTCACTATGCATCTAGATACGTTCCCTGGGGGGTCTAGTTTCCAAAATGGGGTCACTTGTTGCGGAGCCCCAATGTTTAGGCACACAGGGGCTCACCAAACGCAACATGGTGACAGCTAACAATCTGAGCTGATTTTTATTCAAATTGTTAGCGGACACCATGTCGCTTTTGGAGAGCCCCTGTGTGCCTAAACATTGGAGCTCCCCCACAAGTGACCCCATTTTGGAAACTAGACCCCCCAGGGAACATATCTAGATGGATAGTGAGCATATTGACCCCCCAGGTGCTTCACAAATTAATGGAAAAAAATTTTTTTTGCGGAAAACAAGTACTTTTTCATTTTTACAGATCAATTTGTGAAGCACCTGGGGGTTCAAAGTGCTCAATATGCATCTAGATACGTTCCCTGGGGGGTCTAGTTTCCAAAATGTGGTCACTTGTGGGGGAGCCCCAATGTTTAGGCACACAGGGGCTCACCAAACGTGACATGGTGTCCGCTAACAATTTGAGCTCATTTTGCATTCAAATTGTTAGCGGACACCATGTCGTGTTTGGAGAGCCCCTGTGCGTCTCCACATTAGAGCTCCCCCACAAGTGACCCCATTTTGGAAACTAAACCCCCCAGGGAACATACCTAGCTGCATAGTGAGCACTTTGAACTCCCAGGTGCTTCACAAATTGGTCCGTAATAATGAAAAAAGAAATTTTTGTGGAAAAAAAAAGTGCTTTTTCATATTTATGGATGGATTTGTGAAGCACTTGGGGGTTCAAAGTACTCACTATGCATTTAGATACGTTCCCTGGGGGGTCTAGTTTCCAAAATGGGGTCACTTGTTGCGGAGCCCCAATGTTTAGGCACACAGGGGCTCACCAAACGCAACATGGTGACAGCTAACAATTTGAGCTGATTTTTATTCAAATTGTTAGCGGACACCATGTCGCTTTTGGAGAGCCCCTGTGTGCCTAAACATTGGAGCTCCCCCACAAGTGACCCCATTTTGGAAACTAGACCCCCCAGGGAACATATGTAGATGGGTAGTGAGCATATTGAACCCCCAGGTGCTTTACAAATTGATCTGTAAAAATTAAATAGTACTTTTTTTTTTTCACAAAAATTTTTTTTTAGCCTAAATTTTTTCGTTTTCACATGGCAACAGCATAAAATTCATCCTAAAATTTGTTGAGCAATTTCTCCTGAGTACACCGATACCTTATATGTGGTCATAAACCACTGTTTGGGCACACAGCAGGGCTCAGAAGGGAAGGAGCGCCATTTCACTTTTTGGATGTAAAATTAGCTCCAAAATTCAAATTGCGCTCCCTCCCTTCTGAGCCCTGCCGTGCGCCCAAACAGTGGTTTATGACCATATATGAGGTATCTGTGTACTCGGGAGAATTTGCACAACACATTTTAAGATCCATTTTATCCCGTTGCCCCTGTGAAAATGAAAGAATTGAGGCTAAAAGAACATTTTTGAGAAAAAAATTAAAATATCCATTTTTTGTTTCCACTTTGCCTTAGGTCCTGTGAAGCACCTGAAGGGTTAATCATCTTCTTGAATATAGTTTTGAGTAGCTTGAGGGGTACAGTTTTTGGAATGGTGTCACTTTTGGGTGTTTTCTGTCATGTACACCCCTCAAAAGGAATTCAAATGTGATGTGGTCACTAAAAAAAATGGCTTTGTAAATTTTGGTTGAAAAATGAAAAATTGCTCATGAACTTTGAACCCTTATAACGTCCTACCAAAAAATTTTTTTTTTTCCAAAATTGTGCTGATGTGAAGTAGACATGTGGGAAATATTATTTCATAACTTTTTTTCTGTCACATATCTCTCTGGTTTATCAGAAAAAAAAATAAAAAATGTGAAAATTGTGAAATTTTCAAAATTTTTGCCATATTTTTGATTTTTTCACAAATAAACACAAAAATTATCGACTTAAATTTAACACTAGCATGAAGCCCAATGTGTCACGAAAAAACAATCTCAGAATCGCTAGGATCGGTTGAAGCGTTCCAGAGATATAACCTCATAAAGGGACACTGGTCAGAATTGCAAAAAATGCCAAGGTCTTTAGGGTCAAAATAGGCTGGGTCCTGAAGGGGTTAATCAAATATCAGATATTTCATCAAGGAACACAAAACAGATCACTGTGAAATTACCACTAATAAAGTAGAAGGTGTCAAAAAAAACAAAAAGTCTCAGAATCCCTGGAATGTGTAACCAGATATAATGGCACTAGTCAGATTGAAGCAAAGACTTAGCAATGAAAGCCACAATTGACACTGGCATGAAGGAGTTCCCCAACAAACAACGGTCATTTTAAAGCTGATTTCAATCAACTGATCTTGGAATATTAAGAGTTTTCACAATCTTACATGCTGTCATTTTTTTTTAGATGACAAGAAAACTTTTTCCCCCAAAACATTGGGACGGAAATGAGGATGAGTCTCAAAATCCGGACATAGCTTTTCAGGATGGGGGGGGGTCACAGGAGGCAGAGTCGTAGTAGGCCTGAGTCTAGGGAGAGGGGGGTGTTGCGGCATCATGATACGGGAGTCATTGATCTCCAGCCAGCGGATGAGATGTGCTTCAGGATAAAAGCTGCGGAGGCAGCACAGATCGAGATCTCGGAAAGCCTGAAGTCCATCACTTCAAAAGCGCCAATTGTGATCTCGGCTGTCCAAGATCTCGATCTGCGCTACCGCTGCCTCTGCAGCCATTTTCCGGAAGCACATCTTGTTCACTGACTGGAGATAAATTGCGCCTGTATCGTGACGCCGTGACACCCGCTTCTCCCAGCCTCGGACTGTAGCATGGCATGACTTTTTCCAGCTGTGACCTCCAATACATAGCAGGGACACATATACAAGATTATCTCAGCACAGGAGATGTGGTATGATCAGACCATGTCCCTGTACGGTCAGACACATCCGTTACACAGTACATATCAGGGACACATATATAAGATTATCTCAACACAGGAACATTTTTTTTTTAAACATGCAATTATGGAAATTAATATTATTAAAAACTCTATTGATTAAAATCAACTTTGTTCGTGTGAAAACCCCTTTACTATTACTTTCTTGACTGCATCTTACCTTGTGATGTGGTTGGACATTGAGAAGAACAGGAGGGATCATACTGACTGCCTCTTGGCGACTTATATTGCCCTAAAACACAAGAAGTAGCATAGAAATAATCTATTTACAAGATCTGACTTGACCATCTTTATGGTTCGGCTATTCCTAGCCTTGAAAGGTAGGGGTTGGTATATTTGTGAATGACAGACATCAGGAAAAAGAAAAATGTATAAAAAGTTTTAACATTTTGTCAGCAGAAGATATAAAGCTCACAGGATAACAACTTACCGACTCAGTCTCATCAATAAGAAACTGATGGAATTTCTCCAGTTCAGGGGACTTGCGAATTATTTTTCTGCTTAAGTTTGTGTGCCAAGCAAGCTCATCGGGGTACCTATGTGGAGGGTAAAGGACTATTAGTCTGATCTAAGGGAAACACAATGCAGCATTATAGCGCCATACCACCAATGCAGCATTATAGCGCCATACCATCAATGCAGCATTATAGCGCCATACCATCAATGCAGCATTATAGTGCCATACCATCAATGCAGCATTATAGTGCCACACCATCAATGCAGCATTATAGTGCTATACCATCAATGCAGCATTATAGCCCCATACCATCAATGCAGCATTATAGTGCCATACCATCAATGTCATTTCACAGGCACACACAATACGTTTGCAGCACAAAAGTCATTTCACTATAACATTCATCGCTACACTGCAATTGCATCTGAAACCTATAGGTTTTAACTATGTCCCAAAATGCGTTAGCAGTCATCCCACGTACAAGGACATCCCTAGGTCCTGTACTTCTTATATTACAGCAGGGTTATTTACGCCTTTTAGCAACTTGATGCTGTATTTTTAGTCAAGGAGGAGTACGTAATTTACAGCAACTCAATTTAGAGTACATAGATATACATAAATGGTAAAGAGGTCATACTGTGTAGAGACATCATTACCTATTCTAGGGATAGGTGATAAATTATAACAGGCACTAATAGGAGCACAATGCCCATTTTCGACTGCTGCTCTATTCATTTGCTATGGAACTAGATGAAAAGTCTGAGTGCAGAGCTCAGCAAATAGACAGAAAATGAATGTAGCTGCTGTGAAGTGTGGGCATTGCGGCTCCAGTCTAACAAGGAGAAAAGTTGCCCTTTCTGCTAATAGGTGAATCCCAGTGGTTGGCCCCTCATTGACCTATAGGTTATCACTTATGTGGATAGGTGATAAAGGGGCTCTCCAGTGACTAGAAGTTAGGACCTCACTATACATGCTTCCAACCATTAATAAAGCTTTATTTATATAGCGCCAACATATTCCGCAGCGCTTTACAATGTAGGGTTAGAGTACAGAAAATATACAGTAAGTACAGTAGAGAACAAATAAAGTACAATAATTGGATACAAAACAATAGGCATAGAATCAATGTAAAAAAAAATACATTAAAGAGGTCTGTTCACAAGCTTGAGCATGTTAAACTGGCTACATTATGGAACAGTGGATGAAGAGCGGAGAGAAAAAAATTGTTCTATTTCTGAATTTCTCATCTCCATTGCAGAGATGTAAAGTTTAAACAATAGTTTATGTTTTGACCAAGGGCACATTAACAGGTTTTTTTTTATCATTGGGGTTGTGAGCTTCATCTCCCTCTATGAGGTTGTCCAATCATATGTGGGCATCATTGGAGCGTGTACTTCTTCCCCTGCATAAGACTGACCAATCATAAGCTGGCAGAAATGCACACTAGGAATAATGAATGAACCCCCACAAAAGCTTACAGCAGGATTGTCAGTGTGGTAAAGGCAATCTGCTCTCACTCCAGAGCTGTGCGTGATTATAAAGGGCCGAGAGCAGAAATACACATCCTCAGCTTTCATCTCAGGACAGTCATTGTGGGGATGAGGATGACATGGGATAGATTATCTAAAACTAAGAATCTCATAGTGAAAATGTCTTACCAGTGAAGTGGTTGAGGGGCCTCAATCTTCTGGCCATCAACCTCTATATTCTGCAGCTCCCTGAAGAATTTCTCTTTCAGACAATGTAGGATTTCTTTTGCATGACTATAAAAAAAGAGTGCAGATTTAAAGGACGAATAATAAGAATAAAAATAAATGATCTATTAGAGCTTACATGAATTCCATAGGAAAGCAATTAGACAGGTGTAATCAGGACTGAAAAATCAACAAACATTCCTTCAGTGTACAGCTGAGAAATGGATAGAATTGTATCAAATCTATGTATGTGCAGATGTACTTAGCTCACAGGGCACTGGGAGCAGCATGATGTAGGGGCATAGACCCTGATTCCAGCAATGTGTTATTTAATGGGCTGCTTTCTGCAGTTCTATCCATTCTCTGAATGCTGAGCTCTGTATATCACGCCCCACCACTTTCTATGTAAACTTTGCACAGGCTGAAAGCTGCCAATCAGTGGTGATGGGGTTATACTGTACAGAGCTTATCATATGGAGGACAACACAGCACTAGGGATTATCACTAGAGTAATGTCTGCTGCCAACAGTGATGTTATCAAAACTGCAGCAAGCAGCCCAGTAAGTGGAGGGCAAAGACATGGGGACACAATCTCTTCAGCCACCGCAGATTGTTCCATTGAGAATTAACTATTTGTCACTATTTCTAGGCAGAGAATATACAGAATATGTAAGTTAACAAGTAAAGATAATATGGACATAAGACACAGACTCTGCCAAACACAGCACCCTGTGTGCCAGTCATAGGCTGACACAGATTATTGTCCCCCCACTCCATACCAGCTGTGAAGGCACACTGGCTCTCCAGATCCACAAATACCTTTTATATCCAGTGATCCTTATTGTGGAAGGCAGTGGCTCCCGCAGTGCAGACATGAACTGCTCCCATTCCCCCTCGGGGACAATCTTCAGCTCCTGGTAGTATTGCTCAAATAGTTTGTTTTCCTTGACAATTTCAGCATAGCCACTTTCCCAGGCCTTAGAGACAAACACAAAGTCAATGTTACAGACTGAGCACAACACAAGGTTAGCCAACAAATGAAACACAAGGGGCCCTACAGCTCACTGCATGGGACAGGCCAGTCCTGTGCAGGTAAAAAGCTCCTGGCACAGGCCGATGACCTGCCCCCGCGCCCAGCTCCTGGGCACAGGCCGATGACCTGCCCCCGCGCCCAGCTCCTGGGCACAGGCCGATGACCTGCCCCCGTGCCCAGCTCCTGGCACAGGCTGATGACCTGCCCCCGCGCCCAGCTCCTGGGCACAGGCCGATGACCTGCCCCCGCGCCCAGCTCCTGGCACAGGCCGATGACCTGCCCCCGCGCCCAGCTCCTGGCACAGGCTGATAACATGCCCCGTGCCCAGCTCCTGGCACAGGCTGATGACATGCCCCGTGCCCAGCTCCTGGCACAGGCCGATGACCTGCCCCCGTGCCCAGCTCCTGGCACAGGCTGATAACATGCCCCGTTCCCAGCTCCTGGCACAGGCTGATGACATGCCCCGTGCCCAGCTCCTGGCACAGGCCGATGACATGCCCCGTGCCCAGCTCCTGGCACAGGCCGATGACATGCCCCGTGCCCAGCTCCTGGCACAGGCCGATGACATGCCCCGCGCCCAGCTCCTGGCACAGGCCGATGACATGCCCCCGCGCCCAGCTCCTGGCACAGGCTGATGACATGCCCCCGCGCCCAGCTCCTGGCACAGGCTGATGACCTGCCCCCGCGCCCAGCTCCTGGCACAGGCTGATGACCTGCCCCCGCGCCCAGCTCCTGGCACAGGCTGATGACCTGCCCCCGCGCCCAGCTCCTGGCACAGGCTGATGACCTGCCCCCGCGCCCAGCTCCTGGCACAGGCTGATGACCTGCCCCCGCGCCCAGCTCCTGGCACAGGCTGATGACATGCCCCGTGCCCAGCTCCTGGCACAGGCCGATGACCTGCCCCCGTGCCCAGCTCCTGGCACAGGCTGATAACATGCCCCGTGCCCAGCTCCTGGCACAGGCTGATAACATGCCCCGTGCCCAGCTCCTGGCACAGGCTGATGACATGCCCCGTGCCCAGCTCCTGGCACAGGCTGATGACATGCCCCGTGCCCAGCTCCTGGCACAGGCCGATGACCTGCCCCCGCGCCCAGCTCCTGGCACAGGCTGATGACATGCCCCGTGCCCAGCTCCTGCTCACCGCCTGCTCTCTCGCCTTGCGCCTCGCCTCCTCTTCCTCCGGGGTCCTCTGTACTGCTGGGTGCTGATCCCTCTTACGGTTGCGCCTGTTCCTGCGCCCCATCACCCCGCACAGTCCTTGGCAGAAGCGCCGGGTGAATATCGTGTCTGGGTCCTCGGTGCCGTAACTTGTCACACTGTGCCACTGCTCCACAGGTCAACACGTGTGGATAGAGCGATCCCACACCCGGCCGCACTGATGACGTCACTACGGAGGCCGAGAAACCGGGAGCGGATAATGTGCAGTGACGTCATAAGCAGTGGACGCGAGGAGGCTCGCACGGACATCTTTGATGAGGCCATTCCCCATCATGGCAGTTGTGCTGTGCAGCCTCTAGAGTTAGGCTGCGTTCACACATCGCGTTTTTTGCGCGTTTTTTTACGCGCGTATTTGCTCCAAAAACGCATGTGCGTCTGCGTTTTACAGCAAAGTGAATGGACATTCACTTTGTGCCTTGCAGACATCGCGTAATTAAACGCAGCGTTTTTGGAGCAAAAAACGCGCGCGTAAAAAGAATGAACATGTCAATTCTTTGCGTTTTTTACGCACGCGTTTCCATAGGCCCCATTATAAAAACGCGCGTCTAAATGCGCGATTGAAGTAGAAGCGAGTTGTTCTCTCGCGTATTCTTATCGCGTTTTGAAACGCGCGGTTTTCCCTTGAAAAGACGCGCGTAAAAAAACGCGATAAAATACGCGAATGTGTGAACGCAGCCTTAGGCAGTATTAGTTTGAGGTTTTCACGCTTTTTATAGCTTCTGTCATGGAGGGATTGTGAAGCTATATAGAGGAGAGTGCTTAAGAGGGGCCCTGTGAACCTAAATGGCCACAGTAACAGGACTTTGTAAAGGGTTGAGATGGGATGGGTCATCATTGTAGATGGGGGAATCCTTTCGCTGGACCGCATACTTTTATCTTCGTTACAACATAAGGTGGCAGGTCAGCCGCCTGACCATGGCTCCATTCATTCTCCATGTGCCTGCCGGGAAAGTCATCTCAGCAGTCGTCAACCCCATAGGGATGGATGGAGCCGCCGAGCGTCAGGGGATTATGTGCTGCTCAATTCTATTGGGGATCAATGTACTCCATTACTGCTCATAGGTTCGGCCTCGGATGCTCACCTGTCACCTAATCCTATGTTTTACCAGAAAACGTCTTCAAGGAAACAAGGGTTACATGGCATAAATGGTCCAATGTCGACTTTGACATGGCCGTAAAAAAAAATAACCAAATTACAGACAGGACATCGCCAGCTGTAATGAGACTGATGGGAGAAGGTTCTGGAATCTGAACAGTGCTGGACGTTCTGTAAGATAGCAGAGCACAATACAACCCAATGGAATTCATGGCAAGTCACAATCTGCATGTCACAGTGCAGAGTAAACATAGTGCACCATTGATGAGTTATGACATTCCCTGTATTCTGGGTCTCCATTTCAAGAAGTGTCCATTGAATCACATACAGGTCCATCTCAATGGATTATAATATGATCAAAAAGTTAATTTAAGTCAGTAATTCAATACATAAAGTGAAACTCATATGTTAGGGTACTTTCACACTAGCGGTTTTTTGAAATCGCGGCAGATGCGGTGAAGAAAACCGCATCTGACGCGATTACCGCATACCGGCTGCACTTGCGGCACAGTTGCGGCAAAGCCCATACAATGTATATGCGGGCTTGCGGCAGGTGCGGCAAGTGCGGTTTTGGCACTTGCGGCAGGTGCGGCCGCGAAAAAAACGCTAGTGTGAAAGTACCCTAATATAGTCATTACAAACAGTGATCTAGTTCAAGGATTTATTTCTGTAAATGTTTATGATTATGGCTTACAGCCAATGAAAACCCAAATATTATCTCAGAAAATTAAATTAGGGAGGGTGAAGGGTTAAAACCGTGCTGCCGTATTCCACGAAACATCAAAGGATGAATATACAGTGCCTTGTGAAAGTATTCGGCCCCCTTGAACTTTTCAACCTTTTGCACATTTCAGGCTTCAAACATAAAGATATAAATTCTAATATTTTTGTGAAGAATCAACAAGTGGGACACAATCGTGAAGTGGAACGAAATTTATTGGATATTTTAAACTTTTTTAACAAAAAACTGAAAAGTGGGGCGTGCAATATTATTCGGTCCTCTTGAGTTAATACTTTGTAGCGACACCCTTGCTGCGATTACAGCTGCAAGTCGCTTGGGGTATGTCTCTATCTGTTTTGCACATCCAGAGACTGAAATTCTTGCCTATTCTTCCTTGCAAAACAGCTGGAGCTCAGTGAGGTTGGATGGAGAGCGTTTGTGAACAGCAGTTTTCAGCTCTTTCCACAGATTCTCGATTGGACTCAGGTCTGGACTTTGACTTGGCCATTCTAACACTTGGATACGTTTATTTTTGATCCATTCCATTGTAGATTTTGCTTTATGTTTGGGATCATTGTCTTGTTGGAAGATAAATCTCTGTCCCAGTCTCTGGTCTTTTGCAGACTCCAACAGGTTTCCTCCAGAATGGTCTTGTATTTAGCTCCATCCATTTCCCATCAATTTTAACCATCTTCCCTGTCCCTGCTGAAGAAAAGCAGGCCCAAACCATGATGCTGCCACCACCATGTCTGACAGTGGGGATGGTGTTTTGAGGGTGATGAGCTGTGTTGCTTTTACACCAAACATATCGTTTTACATTGTGGCCAAAAAGTTCGATTTTGGTTTAATCTGACCACGACACCTTATTCCACTTGTTTGGTGTGTCTCCCAGGTGGCTTGTGGCAAACTTCAAATGAGACGTTTTATGGATATCTTTCAGAAATGGCTTTCTACTTGACACTATTCCATAAAGGCCAGATTTGTGCAGTGTACGACTGATTGTTATCCTACAGACAGACTCTCCCACCTCAGCTGTAGATCTCTGCAGTTCATCCAGAGTGACCATGGGCCTTTTGGCTGCATCTCTGATCAGTCTTCTCCTTGTTCGAGATGAAAGTTTAGAGGGACGGCCGGGTCTTGGTAGCTTGGCAGCCCAAAATCGGAACAGTCTCTGATTCTGGATGCATGAAAAAAACTGACACAAACGGATCAGTGACAAAACTGACACGGATGGTCACATAGGACCAATCCATGCCCATAGGGATACATGGGAGGCCAAAACTGATCTGTGGCTATCTGTTTTAAAATAGATAGACACTGACCACAAAAAATGCAGTGTGAAGGCAGCCTAAGAGAAAAGCAATCCAAATGTTTGATAGCATAAGGGGGCCCCCTATTAATACACCTGGCCTGCTCTCTAGAATTCTGCTACTAGAAAACGTATTTGCTCCATTGAGAACTCGTCTCAAATAGAAAGATTATTGAGTTTGATGGGATTAATAGAGTATAATATAAAGTGAGATTGTCTCCCAGGTGTCCTAGGGTTCTGAAAATACTTATAGGCCTGGGTGTTCACACTGGACTGGTGCAGAAGTAATATTGGTCTACTTGAGTCTTGGTAAACAGTTTTAGAAAGAATATATTAATTACCAACTTTTTATAAAATTAAAGAATCTTTATTGAAACTCTAAAATGGTCAAAAACCAATTCACAAATACAGACAAACATCAAATCTTAAAAATGTACTTCTCCGGTACAACACAACCATATGATTGACAGGTATTTCACTATCCCTCAGTAACTTGACCCTTCCTTACAATGGAGGTTTTTACACCTTACTTTTTATTGGCGCCCCCATTCACCGTCGGCTTTCCCTAGGAGTATTCCTCCCTTTAGAACATGGGTCTACAGTTTTGGAAAAAATGATGCAGTCTTTTCCAATGGCAGGACTTAACTTAGGAAATGTAGTCCTCCAATATGTAGCCTTCCAGACTGTGTGGAACGTCTGTATTCCGGAGAAGAAATTGATTCCGTTATCTCCACGTTTTTTTGACGCTGTGGGGCAACGCCGGGATTGCAAGACAGGAAACACGTGGAGCCCGGTAGTAGTTCCTACAGTACCCGGATTTATTGCTAAAAACACAGTGGTGGCACAAGATGCTGGAATCCGGGTCGCAGCCGGGTACAGTGGATACAGTTCACAGATAGTAACCCGGTCCCTTCCAGTTATGAGCTCTCCGGCTGAGGTCGCACCGAGCTCCCAGCCCTCCCAGGCTAGGCCGTGTTATTACCTCACACGGCCCCTGGAGCTCTTGAACTTTCCGGTCGTTAGATGCCGCTGCTTCAGCTTCAGGCCAACACTGTCCACAGGGAACCCCACCCTGTCTCCTAACCATGCTTTTAACCCTGTGTCTCCTTCTAGGGAAACCTGCAAGACCTGGAGCAGAGGGAGTGGACCGTCCCTCTTTCCTACACCCTATACCGGGCTCAATATGT
This sequence comes from Allobates femoralis, assembly GCA_033576535.1. Classification (NCBI taxonomy): domain Eukaryota; kingdom Metazoa; phylum Chordata; class Amphibia; order Anura; family Aromobatidae; genus Allobates; species Allobates femoralis. The sequence continues at coordinate 291,081,825 of JARQOC010000005.1, forward strand.
GACAGTGCACATTCTGGGGGAGACATAGCGCCCCTCGCATATGATCCCCCGCACTGTCTCACACACACATTCCCCCTCGGTTCAAACTTGTGGAGTTGAACCCCAGCCACCAAACAGAATGCCAGGGACAGGGCATCCACATTGCCCTGCAACTTGCCAGCCCGGTGCTCGACTGAAAAACTGAAGTTTTGTAGGGACAGGAACCACCGGGTGACCCGAGCATTCCGTTCCTTGGCATTTCGCATCCAGACCAGGGGAGCGTGATCCGTAACCAACCGGAACTGTCGCCTGAGCAAATAATAGCATAGGGACTCCAAGGCCCATTTAAAAGCCAAGCACTCCTTCTCCACTACGCTATAATTCTTTTTCGCCGGGGACAATTTCCAGCTTAAGTAAGTGACCGGATGTTCTTCTCCGTCCACTTCTTGCGATAGCACAGCCCCCAGCCCCACCTCCGAGGTGTCAGTTTGCACAACGAAGGTGTGTTTGAAGTTAGGACTGATGAGGATGGGCTGTCCGCACAAGGCCAACTTCATGGACTGAAAGGCTGCCTCTGCTTGGGCATTCCAACGCACCAAAGCAGATTTCTTCCCTTTTAACAGGTCGGACAGGGCCGCTGTTTGCCCAGCAAAGTTGGGTATGAAGCGTCGATAGTACCCAACTACGCCCTCACCTGTTTGGTAGACACCGGTCGGGGCCAATTTTGAATGGCCTCGATTTTGTTTATTTGGGGTTTGATAACCCCTCACCCAATCACATACCCCAGGCACCGGGCCTGCTCGAGCCCCATGGCACATTTTTTTGGATTCGCTGTCAGGCCGGCTGCCCTGAGGGAATCCACCACTGCCTGAACCTGGGATAAGTGGGTTTGCCAATCCTTACTAAAGATGATGATGTCATCTAAGTACGCGGACGCGTACTTCCGATGAGGCTCCAACACTATGTCCATGAACCGCTGGAATGTAGCCGGGGCCCCATGCAACCCAAAAGGCAACACAACATAGTGATAGAGGCCCTCCGGGGTAACAAAGGCGGTCTTCTCCTTGGCCGACTCTGTTAGCGCACCTGCCAGTATCCCATGGTCAGATCGAGCGTTGTGAAGTACTGGTCCTGCCCCAGTCTTTCAATTAGCTCGTCCACCCGGGGCATTGGATAAAGATCGAACTTCGATACTTCATTCAACTTCCGGAAATCGTTGCAGAACCGCAGCGATCCGTCTGGCTTCGGAATCAGCACAATGGGACTAGCCTATTCGCTCCGGGATTCCTCTATGACTCCTAACTTGAGCATGTGTTTCACTTCGGCCGCGATGGCTTGCCGTCGGGCCTCGGGTACCCGGTACGGTTTCACTTGCACCTTCACCCGGGGCTCGGTGACAATGTCATGTTGTATGACGGAAGTACGGCCGGGCAGGTCAGAGAATACATCTGGATTCTGCTGCACCAGCTTTCGAGCCTCCCATCGCTGGGCCTTAGTGAGGGTGTCACTTATCATTACACCTTAGGTCTCCCTCATGGCCGAAGGTGGAGGGTCTCCGGTCAACCCAACAGGGGAACCTCCGTGATCAGGCACTCCCGGTCTTTCCACGCTTTGAGTAAATTGACATGGTATAGCTGCACGGGTTTCCTCTTCCCGGGCTGGTATACCCTGTAATTCACTTCTCCTACTTCTTCCCGGATTTCATATGGCCCTTGCCATTTGTTCAATAATTTACTTCCCGTAGTGGGCACTAAAACAAATGCTCGGTCCCCCACCTCAAAGGTCCTAACGGTGGCCCTATTATTATACCTGCGGCTTTGAGCTCCTTGTGCATCTATTAGGTGCTCTTTTACAATAGGCCAGCCCGCCGTAATCCGGTCCTGCATCTTAGCCACGTGATCAATTACGCTCCTACAGGGAGTGGGTTCCTGTTCCCACGTCTCTTTGGCGACATCCAACAACCCTCTAGGATGCCGGCCGTACAACAGTTCAAAGGGAGAAAATCCTGTAGACGACTGCGGTACCTCCCGGATGGCAAACATTAAATAGGGCAGTAACATGTCCCAATCCTTTCCATCCATGGCTACCACCTTTTTGAGCATGGACTTCAGGGTTTTGTTAAACTGCTCAACTAACCCGTCGGTCTGGTGATGATACACCGAGGTGCGCAGCTGTTTTATGTTGAGCAGTTTACACAGTTCCCGGGTCACTTTGGACATAAAAGGAGACCCCTGATCCGTGAGGATCTCTTTAGGTAGTCCTAGGCGACAGAACATGGCAAACAGTTCCTGGGCAATCAGTTTCGCTGAGGTGTGGCGTAACGGAATCGCCTCCGAGTATCGGGTGGCATAGTCGATGACCACGAGTATGTGCTGGTGGCCCCATGCTGACTTAACTATAGGCCCCACCAGATCCATTGCGATCCGTTCAAAAGGTTCCTCTATAACTGGCAGAGGTACCAATGGACTACAGAAGGTGGCAATGGGTGTGGTCAGCTGACATTCCGGGCAGGAGTCACAGTACCTCTGGACATCCGTATACACGCCCGGCCAGAAGAACCTTCGCAAGATGCGCTCTTGTGTTTTTTTAGCCCCAAGGTGGCCCACTAGCAGGTGGGAGTGGCCCATCTCTAGGACCGCCTGGCGGTGTGTCTGAGGTACTACCACTTGGTCCACAACCTCATCCCGGATTTTGTCCACCCTATAGAGCAACTCCCGGTTGACCACCATGCATGGAAACACATTCTCTGCCCCCGGTTGCTGAGCTACCCCATTTACTTCTGTTACCTCTCGGGCCTGGGTCAGTGTGGGATCCTGTAGCTGGGCTGTCCCAAACGCTCCCCGGGATACTTCCAGCTCTGGAATCGGTGGGGTCTCCTTGACCTCTCCTGCCAATACCTCTAGGGGGAACCTATCGGGGTGACACTCTAGCCCTATGTTGGCGACCCCTACGGCAGGTATCCCGGTCTCAGGGTCGTCGGGTTCAGCACCCTGATTCCCTGGTATCAGGGGAGGGTTACTCCTCCTCCCCCATAGAGACCAAAACAATGGTAAGTCTATTCCCAGCACAGTCCCATAGGGTCGAGACTTTACCACTCCGACTACATGGGCCACCTCTCCACACGGAGTGGACAGAGTTACCTCTGTGTTCGGATACTCGCGAAGGTCTCCGTGTATACACCGGACCCCGATCAGTCCCCCAGTGGGTTGCAACCCGGGGATTAAGGACGCATGAACCAGCATCACCCAACTGCCAGAGTCCAAGAGAGCTCCTGCTCTGTCCATTAATGAGCACCGGGCACAGATATGGTTCTATATTAAGGAACCACCGCATCTGCGGTAAGCACGGGGCTGGCATACATCGAGACCCGGCGTGTGAACCCGCAGTCCATGGGTTCCATAGTTAGTGGGCAATAGGCAGCCACATGTCCCGGTCTTTTGCAATGCCAGCAGCACGTAGCAGTGGCACCGCCGGTCCTGAAGCTCTTTCTAGGGAGCCTGGTCTCCTCCCAGCCTCATTCCGGGGTACCCCCTCAGCGGGTACGTGTTTAGGTGGGTCCCCAGTGGATGGACGTACACCTTTGTGTGGTACCGGAGGCCGGTGTGACAGCCGCAGTGGGGCAGAGTCCCATATGAACTCCTGGGTGGCTATATATCGCTCTATCAAGCTAACCACATGGTCCAAGCTACCCGGGTCCCCTTGCCCCACCCAACGCTGTATCGCGACCGGCAGAGTCCATACCAGCCGGTCGATCACCACCCTTTCCACCATCTGTCCCGGACTCAAGCTCTCAGGCTGGAGCCACTGTTTTACCAACTGCAATAAATCATACGCCTGGGAGCGAGCCGGCTTGGACTCCACATAGGACCAGGAAAACACCATTTGGGCTCGTACATAAGTATTGACCCCCAGTCTAGCAAGGATCTCACCTTTAAGTCTCCCGTAGTCCTGTGCATCCTCCCAACTGAGGTCCATGTAGGCCTTCTGGGCGTCGCCCATCAGGAATGGCGCCACCGCTTCAGCCCACTGAGCGGCAGGGAGGCCTTCTCGCTCTACGGTGCGCTCATAGATGGTGAGGAAGGCTTCTACGTCGTCCTCCGGATTCAGTTTCCTCAGTGCCGATCGGACCCGGTCCCGGGCCTCACACCGTTCCACGGGAGGCGCTGTTGGCGGGTCTTGTAGGGCCATAATTTGCTGCAGGAGCAGTTCATTAGTTTTCTGCTGTTGTTGAAACTGCTCCTGTTGCTGCAACTGCTGCTGCTCCTGCTGTCGGAGCTGTTGCTCCTCGTGTCGTGCCTTAGGATTGCTTCCATACTGGCGGCGGACCTGAACTGTAGCTTGGCCGGCTTAAGTATGGACATGCAGTTTGTAGTTCAGGTTGCTCGCATTCTCCACCATATGTGGGGCTGCGCCGGGATTGCAAGACAGGAAACACGTGGAGCCCGGTAGTAGTTCCTACAGTACCCGGATTTATCCTCACACGGCCCCTGGAGCTCTTGAGCTGTCCGGTCATTAGATGCCACTGCTTCAGCTTGAGGCCAAAACTGTCCACAGGGAACCCCGCCCTGTCTCCTAACCATGCTTTTAACCCTGTGTCTCCTTCCAGGGAAACCTGCAAGACCTGGAGCAGAGGGAGTGGACCGTCCCTCTTTCCTACACCCTATACCGGGCTCAATATGTGACAGTGCGCATTCTGGGGAGACATAGCGCCCCTCGCATATGATCCCCCGCACTGTCTCACAATGCGTTTCGCCTCGTCTATTTGAGCGAGGCTCATCATAAGAAAGGAGAATTTGTAGCAATTTGCCTATAGACGTAAAGAATCAGCATTTAATACATAACTATAAGAAATATTCACACTAAAAGATTATGAATTTGGTCATCTGGAGGAAATCGATGTTATATCCTCACAGTATCAAACACAACAAACAGAAAATCTCAAAATAATCAAAAATTTGCCAAATATTGATCAGACAATAGGATCTCACATTGTCATACATTATTCCTTATCTCACTATTTATAATAGAAAAATCTCTCAGAACAAGCACGGAGGAACATCATTATTTTCAAATCCGAAGGGGCAAGATAAACTGTAAAGTTAGAAAATAGAGAGAAAAGGATTCATGAATGCGTTCACCTTATTAGGTAAATTTTGGTAAACAGTTCTAAACTTCAGGTTGTGTTGTTCAGGGTATAGGAGGAGGGATTTGATAGTGTTTGATGATTTCTTAAGCTGAATATGTAAAAGGAAAATCTTTGCAATATCTATATACTGCTTTTTATGACATGCCCCTCCAGGGCCTTAGGATACTCGGAACCGGGCTTTGAGGCTTCTTCACGGGAATCACGGGGACTGAGACCCGGCTCCGTGACCCTGGCGGTGTCAATAAAAGTTTGGTGTGGGTGGCTGTCTTAGGGAAGGTCATTTGGCATGGAGGGTTCATGTTGTGAAGGGACGACTGGACCTGGGGATACTTGTGTTTTTACATGACACCACCCGCAGGTTGCGGCTATTGATAGCCGCCGCTGCATGACAGTTCTAGGGCTGATGGTAGGAAGGCAGCAATGTTCTTAAGCCCTCTATGGGTAGGGTTGACCCCCAGAGCAGCTAGAGGTACCTGAGTGAGCTGGTAGTTGTGTTTCTGGTGCTCTCGACGCGTTAAGACAGTTGCCATCACTGCCACCAATTGTCATGAAAACTTAGAACCTGCAGCACTCTGGCGTCCCCTTATCCTGCCGGCCAAACAGGTATTGCCAGAGGATAAGACAAGGAGCCCAGCTGCTCTACTCTATGTCGTCTACTGCGGCACGTGATGTGACGAGATGTATATATACCACCAGTTCCTGCCAGGAACGTATATATACCTCGATCCAGTCACCCTCAGGCTCACAATATCACATAAATACAAAAAATATGCTTCCACCACCTATCTCTTTCAAGTGGATCGGTAACCTGTCTGGTAACGTGTAAAAGCGGGGATGTGTGTCATCTCGTCATAGAACAGGAAGAACCAAACTAAGTAAATTTATAAAGTTTTACTCCCTGGGGAATTTACACGAAGATTGATATCAATTATGATATATCTGTGATGTTCAGAAGGTCAGAACCCATTTCCCAGGTTTCTGATTGTTTCCCCGATATAAAAGATATACCATCATAACTGAAAAAGGTAAACATCCCAAAAATATGATTTATGAATTTGTGCCGTGAACGGGTCTTATGAAACTTGATGTTAAAAGACTGTAAGTTAAGACACAGGGATATCAAAGGGACAAAACCAGATTAGACTAGCTGAATTCTGCTCAGCTCAGAGTTTTATGACTAGTCATAAAAATTCCTGACTGCGGGAAGCAAAGCGGAGATCTATGTATCTTCCTGATGAACAAACAAGGGCAGCAATTTAAGAACTCTGGCAGTCCTTTCAACATTTTAAAACCATGACAAAAATGAATATTTTCCTGACAATGGTAATGTGTATTGTGACTTGTGACATGTACTTGTGATGTAGTATTGTGTTATGCTGAGAGTAGGGCATGAAGTTAATGTTTGGGACTAGCAAAGAGGGGGCTAGTGAAAAAGGACAGTGACAGTTTCCATTAGGGACATCAGATAGGACCCAGCGTTAGCATGAAACAGACCTAAGGTCTAGATTGTAGCATGACATGCTGTCCTTTGAGTGGTAGACGTTCGAGACTGTGACAGAGGATAGTGAGATTCTAGAGAGAGTAACCAAGGGACAAAGTTATAGGATGGAGATGGGTCAGAGGACTGAGCAAGTGACTAAGTGACTGAGTGTAAACATGTCCAAAGAGAAATACGCCTCACAGAACAGCCCAGAGTTTACAACTCCTAAAGATAACAGGCTAGGCAGAGCAGAAGGTTAGATGAAGTGACTGTCCCAGGTAGGGGTTCCCTAATTGTCAGCAAGCGGCACGCTAAAGTCGGCCATACTGGGAAATTATCCCTTTAAGAGGGAGAAGACTCAGAGTCAGGGGAGGAAAATGGCTTTCACTGACTGTACTGTAGTTCTAGGTTGGGGTATGGTGAAACAAGCAAGAATAATGGAGGCTGGACCAGGCAAAGCGGAGGAAGTGAAGAGAGTGTGTCAAAGGCCGCCTTCACACTGCGCGATGTGTTATCAGTGTCTATCCATTTTAAATCTGATAGCCAGGGATCAGTTTTGGCCTCCCATGTACCCCTATGTGCACGGATTGGTCTTATATGGCCATTGTGTGTCAGTTTTGTCACTGATCTGTTTGTGTCAGTTTTTTTCATGTACCCAAAATCGGAGACTGTTGTGATTTTCAGCTGCCTTGAAAAAAGCGGACACAAACAGATCTGTAGCGGACTGCATCAAATAACATGGGGATCTATGGAGACGGATTTGTGAAATAAACGGATCCATAAAACTGATCTGTTTTGCTGTACTGAGCATGATCAGAAGGAAGGTACAGCTCCTCCCAGCCCTATCTCTGGTACTGATGACGGATCCATTATAAAAACGATCCGTGGACCTCTGTTGGCACAGATCAATGCCTGTCCTTGAAATTCAAGGATCTACATGGATGTTCAAAGAACAAAGTGTGAAGGCAGCCTAAGGATCCTACTCTGTGCTAATGTACGAGAAGACTTGTGCCTGTACACAGGTGTTATCAAATTGCTGTTGAGTAAAACTTTGTCTTTAAAGAACTTATGGTCTTCCTCCATAACATCTGGCCCTGCCCAGCCGAAGCCATCTTCATCATGCGGCCTGGAGGGGTGTATCGCCTCCATAGGTGACGTCTACACACACAGACAGGACACCTTGTATCATGTGGCGTGCTGAGGGGCAAGGAACGCAAAACTCGCCCATGGCGGCAGGGGCGTAACTACAACTGGTGCAGGGGTTGCGATCACACCCGGGCCCCAGATCCTAGAGGGCCCCAAAAGTCCCTTTGGCCTATAGAAAAAGACTATTGCTGTTAAAGATTTGTAATAATTGGGGGCCCCATTGGAGCTTTCACACCGGGGCCCATGAGCTTCAAGTTACGCTACCGCCCGTTGCCACATTGTCTTATTATTCTAATCGGCTCTGGTCGTCCTACAGAACCGGTATAAAACACTTTATGTGACATTAGCCATAGAGCAGTGAGGAAGTGTCAGACACATCACACACGGAAGCACCGGGAGCAGCAGTGCTATGATTTCCTGGCTGTTACTGTCGGTACAGCGCCCCCTTCGGGCCTGCACAGGACACGTTTGTTATCTGAGGTTTCATTTGTGGTCAGTCTAGTGTCTGATTAACCGACAACTGACAGCAGGGCCCGCCCGCCTCCGTGTAATTGGCTGTTACAGGGAAGCGCGTGCGGGCGGAGGTGTGGCGGTTGTGGCCAGTTTCAGAGCCCAGAGGTGGCAGTTCTGAGGGGACAATGGAGGCGGCACAGGGCTCTGAGCACCAGGATGAGCGGCGACTGCTGGAGTACATGTCCGCCTTCATGGTGCTGATGGGAGGCCTCGCATTCCTTTCCCTCCGGTATATCCGGGTGCCGTATGGCCGCTATTCCAGCCCAAATTACGGTCCGCCGGTGCCGGTGAAGGTGGCCTGGTTCCTCCAAGAGCTGCCGTCCTTAGCTGTGCCGGTGTACCACCTGATCGTCTATAGCGAGATGGCCGCACCGAACCGGGTCCTCCTGGGAGCCTTCATCTGTCACTATGCGCACCGGTGAGGACTTCTACCCTGCTCCAGTACTCTGCCCCCCCTCTCCCCCCTGTACTCTGCCCCCCTCTCCCCCCTGTACTCTGCCCCCCACTTCTCCCCCCTGTACTCTGCCCCCCCTCTCCTCCCCCTGTACTCTGCCCCCCCCCTCCTCCCCCTGTACTCTGCCCCCCCCTCCCCCCTGTACTCTGCCCCCCACTTCTCCCCCCTGTACTCTGCCCCCCCTCTCCTCCCCCTGTACTCTGCCCCCCCCCTCCTCCCCCTGTACTCTGCCCCCCCCCTCCTCCCCCTGTACTCTGCCCCCCCCCCTCATCCCCCTGTACTCTGCCCCCCCCCCCTCATCCCCCTGTACTCTGCCCCCCCCCCTCATCCCCCTGTACTCTGCCCCCCCCCTCCTCCCCCTGTACTCTGCCCCCCCCCCTCCTCCCCCTGTACTCTGCCCCCCCCCCTCCTCCCCCTGTACTCTGCCCCCCCCCTCCTCCCCCTGTACTCTGCCCCCCCCCCTCCTCCCCCTGTACTCTGCCCCTGCCCCCCGTGCTCCGCACTCCCCTCTGTACCCCCTCTGTACCGTGCTCTGCCCCCTGTCCCCCCGTGCTCTGCCCCCTGTCCCCCCGTGCTCTGCCCCTGCCTCCCGTGCTCTGCACCCACACCCCACCCCCTGTACTCTGCTCCTCCTCCCCCCCTTGTACTCTGCTCCTCCTCCCCCCCTTGTACTCTGCTCCTCCTCCCCCCCTGTACTCTGCTCCTCCTCCCCCCCCTGTACTCTGCTCCTCCTCCCCCCCCTGTACTCTGCTCCTCCTCCCCCCCCTGTACTCTGCTCCTCCTCCCCCCCCTGTACTCTGCTCCTCCTCCCCCCCCCTGTACTCTGCTCCTTTTCCCCCCCTGTACTCTGCTCCTCCTCCCCCCCCCCCCTGTACTCTGCTCCTCCTCCTCCCCCCCCCCTGTACTCTGCTCCTCCTCCTCCCCCCCCCCTGTACTCTGCTCCTCCTCCTCCCCCCCCTGTACTTTGCTCCTCCTCCCCCCCCCTGTACTCTGCTCCTCCTCCTCCTCCCCCCCCCTGTACTCTGCTCCTCCTCCTCCCCCCCCCTGTACTCTGCTCCTCCTCCTCCCCCCCCTGTACTTTGCTCCTCCTCCCCCCCCCTGTACTCTGCACCCCCTGTACTCTGCACCCCCTGTACTCTGCACCCCCTGTACTCTGCACCCCCTGTACTCTGCACCCCCTGTGCTCTGCACCCCCTGTGCTCTGCACCCCCTGTACTCTGCACCTGATTCACCCCGCAGGGACCATGGGGTACTTGGAACCGGGCCCCCTCGATGTCGTCGGAACCGCGGGATGTCACGGTGGCGTGACCTGGTCCGTGGTCCCCTCGTCGGGCGGCCAGTAAAATGAGGTAGTTGAAAAAGGGATGAAAATAAAAGTAAAATAAAAAAAGATTGTGTCGTGACGCCACCTGTGGAAGGCGGCCTGTAGGGCCGCTGCTGCAGTCGGGACCTAGCAGCGGTGATGGTTTGGCTCTCCACGGAAAGAGCGGGTCCTCAGGGCAACCATAAAGTCTAAAAAGGTGATTTGGGGGAATGTAAGGTCAGCAGGGCTGAGCTGGCTGCTGCCAGGGATCAGGGACACTCTCAGGCAGGTTCCCGCTGCCTGTTCGGCGTTTCAGTCTTCCTCTAGTCAGGCGCAGAATAAACAGTCTGACACAAGGCTGAGGTTTCAACCTGGTTTACTTGGCTTTTCTCGTCAGGCGTTTAAAGTTACAAGCCAGAACAGTGGTGGCTCCAGTAGTCTTTAGCATCCAGGATGGCTCATCCAGGTCACCCCCTTTTGTGTTCCTTTCTGTGGGCTTCTCTTCCTTGCACTTCTGCACGCAAAGCTCCGATCCAGTGGCCACGGGCCTTCATTGGGCAATCTGCCTGGTCCTCTGGCCCTAGAATTGTGGCGCCCCACCGGGTAAGCCGCCACCAGAGGTTAGGGAGTGTAGTGCCCCTGTTCTCCAGGTGCTGGGATGGTGCAGTTGAGCCCAAAGAGCGCAAACACAGTACACGACCCTTAGGCCCAGGGATGGTGGGTGGACCCAGGTTCGTATAGGGGGACAGGGAAGTGTCAGAGTAGAGGAGAGTCAGTAGAAGGAGACCGGAAGAGTAACACCAGCTGACGAGGAGTGGTAGTCGGGAGTGTAGAGGCAGTGTGGTGCCAACTCCCGTTGGCTGGAGCCTCACCACCCCGCTCGGGAGGTAGAGACTATCCGGGAGCGAAAGAGAAGAGCCCATGGGGTGCAGAAGAGACAGGAATTGCCTGTACGCCCGAATCTGACGAGAGAGAGGCGTTGGTGGACGACACAGGGACCGAGCCCTGAACACGGTGCAGATACTTCATGCCCAAGCCGTAAACCCAGAGGCCCCAGGCCTCTAACGGGAGCTGTGGCTGAACACCCGACTCATCTTGGGGAAGATGGCCGAACTAGGGAGCAGTGCCCAAGAGAGGAAACTAATGGCGACTGGGACAGAAATATGCACCCGTGGCCACCGGTACTTGAGCTCTGTGCAGCGGAGAGCGTTGAGAGCCTGGGGAGCAGAGCGACGACGACCCACTCGCATCAGAAGAGAACTACTTCTTATAGTGCAAGAGAGAGGAAAGCCACCAGAGACTGAGACACCTAGAGCGGACAGAAAGGGCGCCAACCGTGGCTTGACTGCACTAACCCAGCTCTGGAGAAAGCTGTACCGGAGACTGGCGGGGAAGCGTACCCAGCAGCCATGTTTAACACCTGAGTAAAAGTAATGGAATTGCAGCTGTGGTGTGTGAGACCTGGAGTGGGCGTGTCAGTATGGTGGCCTTTTCTTCGCTGCGCCGGGGATTGGGTCATGGAACATAAAGACCCTGAGATGACCGGTTTCGTGGTTGGAGCGTGGAGCGTTCTTGCCACTTCAGGGCTGGTACCCTGGTTCCTGCCGCGTCCTTCAGCTTCCCAGCTAATTCGGGTGCATGGGTGGATTGCTCACTATCCGCATCCCCAGGACTCCTTCTGTCTCTTTACGGTCTTTAGCCTGGGTCCCAGAACAAGCTTCATGATGGTACAGGCCGTCTCCTTGCTTCTGATGTTCCTCTGACTGTTCCCGGGCTGGCTCTCCAGCTAACTAACTCCCTATGGCAGAGGTCCCCAACTCCAGGCCTCAAGGCCCACCAACAGTGCATGTTTTCAGGATTTCCTTGGCATTTGACAATTGGAATCACCACCTGTGCAGGAGATTGAATTACCAACTGTCAAATTTCTAAGGAAATAATGAAAACCTGGACCGTTGGTGGGCCTTGAGGACTGGAGTTAGGGACCTCTGCCCTATGGTGTTTCCTAATGTTGTTTCCTCTTTCCTGACCGTTTCCTGAGCTAACTTCCCCACCCACCACCTGCCTCCTCCTGCCATACCACAGCTGGACCTAGAGTTCCCACCCGAGACTGAGATATGTTGGGTGTGTATGGGTGACTGGACTTACCGATCCCGGTTGCTGCAACTTCTAGTGGTGACCGGACCGCAGGGGCGCCACACTCCCCCCTGAGCAAATGTTAGCATGTCCTCATGCTAACACCAGGTTAGATGGTGCAAAGAAACTCAAGCCTTTTTTTTTTTTTTTTTTTTTTTTTTATAAACGTACAACAACAGTAAAATTTGACAACAGTGCTTTTTCCCGAACGGTAGGTTCTTTGCTTAAACGTTACCTTAACAAAAAACACAATATCTATGGTTATATAGCTAAAAAAAAGGAAATTGCAAAAAGTCAGTTCGGCAATAGTTCTTCACCGTTTGTCTCTTGGTTTTCGGGGGAACCCACCACAAGAAAAACCCCAGAACATGCCCTGGGTGTGGCGACAGGGACTAAAGAGACCAATTCTTTGGCCACGCCAGTGGGTTTTTGTTTGATGTTGTCACAAGTGCGGTGTCAAGTAAGTTTAAACACTTCAAAAGTACACAGTATAAAGCATTGCATAAAACAAACATAGAGCACACCAAAGTGAGCTAACTATTTACATTCCAGTCCCGATCAACCATTGTCCTTGATCAAATGTTCATTATTTAAACAGGAGACACTCTAACAGGGGGAATTTGGGGGCAAAACAAGGGGGAAGAAATTGTCCAAAGAAGCTGCTGCCAATCCTGGTTACTGTGGCTGCCACAGTAGCACGTCACATCTTGCGGCTCTCGCTACAGGCTGGGCCGGCATGGAATACTCCCACACAGGGGTCTGTGTTCCCCTTTCCCGTACAGTTGGTGAAGTGGGTCCGGTGGTTGCAGTGGGGGTTGCCTTACGCCACACCCAGCGCACATAAAGAGCATAGGGACCCTGTTCTCCTTTCTGCCTCACAAAAGTCACCTGGTCTCCAGGGTGGAGGTCCCTTCCTGGGTGGCCTATGGGCAAGTGAGCCTCAACGTCCCGCCGGGATGCAAAGAGTTCTTGTCCCACTCCTGGCTCCCAGAGAAAAACCCAGTCTCCCCCAGTGTGGAAGACAGTCACCATGCCTTCCCGGCGTGGGGCCCGTCGGGTCAATTGGGCCTTGCGGGCCTCGTCTTTGGCCCGGATGTTTCAGACCACGATACACTGCCTCCGATGTTCCAGGGCACAACTTCCACCTGATCTCTGCCTGCCACCACCTCCCCTGAGAATCCCATCAGAGCCCCGCCAGGGTTCTCCCAGTAGCATACCATCTGCTCCCCGTGGGCTTCCTGGGACAGTGGTTCTGGGGTCAGTAGGATGGCTAGGCCCTGTTGGGGGCGTTCCTCCCACGCCTGGCTGGTGTACGGCGGAGCTGAGATGGCGAGGAGGGTCTACCGGTAGTAGGGGGCTCTCCTCCAGCAATGGAGCAGTCGCCATACCTGTTCTGGGACTGGACTCTATCTTGTCCTCCTCTGTGTCCCGGGTCAGAGAAGCGGGGCGCGATGCCACCCACTGCGCGGTCGCCTTCTCCACTAGCGCCTGTTGCCATCTCACCATGGTGTCGAGATGGGCCTTCTCGAGCTGGCGACTCAGCTCGCTAACCTCCTCCGCCAAGAAGGTGGGATCCAACTCTGGCATCTAGCTCGCCTCTGGGGAGCTGGGGGTGTCCGCTGCTTCCACTCCATCCTGTAAAAACCTGACTCCGCCATGTCAGGTGACCTCAGGATCCTCAGCTTCCCACCACTCTCCTTGCAAATTGTGCCAAAGTCTCTGTCTACCTCCTCCCTTCATGGGTGTGTCCGTTGCTTGTCGTTGGCAGTCACACCCTTGGGCGGGACAATGCAGTTCATGGGTTTGCCCTCCCAATTCCTGGAGGGCAGAAGGGGTGTAGGCCATTTTTTGTACTTTTGTACTGGTCTGGCCCAAGATGGGGGACTGTGACATGCCCCTCTGCCAGCACATGTTTTTAGTCTTTCAGGGCCTGCATTGCTCAAGCCTAAAAACAGTCTTTTTGTTACAGTCTGTAAGGCGCACAAGACCAGGCGATACCGGGTCAGTAGATCCTGTTCATGACGCCAAAAAGCTGACTCGACCCGACGGAAACCGTGGGTTACTCAGAATATGGCCCTCTCAACGTCGTCAGGGCTGCGGGATGTCCTGGTGGCGTGACCCAGTCTGTGGTCCCCTCGTCGGGCGGCCAGTAAAAAAGGGTAGTTGAAAAAGGGATGAAAAATAAAAGTAAGGATTTAAAAAAAGTTTGTGTCGTGACGCCACCGGTGGAAGGCAGCCTGTAGGACTGCTGCTGCAGTCGGGACCTAGCAGCTGTGATTGTTTGGCTCTCCACGGGAAGAGCGGGTCCTCAGGGCAACCATAAAGTCTAAAAAGGTGATTTGGGGGAATGGAAGGTCAGCAGGGCTGAGCTGGCTGCTGGCAGGGATCAAGGACACTCTCAGGCAGGTTCCACTGCCTGCTCGGCGTTTCAGTCTTCCTCTCCTCAGGCGCAGAATAAACAGTCTGACACAAGGCTGAGATTCAACCTGGTTTACTTGGCTTTTCATGTCAGGCGTTTCAAGTTACAAGCCAGAACAGTGGTGGCTCCAGTAATCTTTAGCAGCTGGGATGGCTCGTCCAGATCACCCCTTTTTGTGTTCCTTTCTGTGGGCTTCTCTTCCTTGCACTTCCGCACGCAAAGCTCCAATCCTTCATTGGGCCACCTGCCTGGTCCTCTGGCTCTAGTACGGCGGCCTTCTCTTCGCTGCGCGGGGGGCTGAGTCATGGGACATAAAGACCACGCAACCAACTGGTTTCATGGTTGGAGCATGGAGCGTCCTTGCCACTTCATGGCTGGTACTCTGGTTCCTGCCCCGTCGTCCTTCAACTTCCCAGCTAATTCGGACGCACGGGTGGATTGCTCACTACCTGCACCTCTAGGACTCCCTTCTGTCTCTCTATGGTCTGTAGCCCAGGACACGGAACAAGCTTCATGATGGTACAGGCCGTCTCCTTGCTTCTGGTGTTCCTCTGACTGTTTCCAGGCTGGCTCTCGAGCTAACTAACTCCCTATGGTGTTTCATAATGTTGTTTCTTTCTTCCTGACCGTGACTAAACTTACCGATCCCGGTTGCTGCAACTTCTAGTGGCGACTGGACTGCAGGGGTGCCACATTTTCCCCTGTACTCTGCACACCCCCTGTACTCTGCTCCTTCTCCCCCCATATTCTGCCTCCCCCCCCCCCAGTTCTCTGTCCTCCGTACACTAACCTGGATATTCCCCACTGTACTCTGCTTCATACACTGTACCTTTCCTCTGCCCCTGTATTCTGCTTCTTACTCTGCCCCGTGCCCTGTACCGTGCCCCCATACTCTGCCCTCTTACCCTGTAGCGTGCCCTGTGTAACGTGGTGGAGTCTGGTACCCGTGGGTGAGGTGGTGGTCTCTTGCCTTCAGCACATTCCATGAAGTCCTGGCTGGGTTGTGACTTGCTCTTCTGGGGTGGTATAGCCTCTTAGGTCACATGATCACAGAACCAGTAGTAGAAAGTTCAATGAAGGAGAATATCTTGATAAAGAAGAGACTGCACTCACCGGTGTGTTGCTTTGCGTTATTCGGAATTACCGCTTACATAGTGCAGAGAGGGGGATTAAGCTGAGCTGACGACGGCACCGTTTCGCGCTACATGCGCTTCCACGGGTCACACCTGGTCACAACATGACCCGTGGAAGTGCATGTAGCGCGAAACGGTGCCGTTGTCACCTCAGCTTAATCCCCCTCCCTGCACTATGTAAGCGGTAATTCCGAATAAAGCAAAGCAACACACCGGTGAGTGCCGTCTCTTCTGTATCAAGATATTATTGCACTGGTCTGTGTGACTGGCGCCACGGTGCCTGGGACTTGTCGCTCCATATTTGTTTGTTCCCTGAGGCTGTTTTTGACTGGTGCCCCATTCCTGCTTTGCATATTGGATCAATGAAGGAGAATACCATTTCAAAATAAACTCTTTTCTTAAAGGGGTTTCCCACAAACAGTTTATTTTAGATCTTTTAATAATAAGTTCCACAATTGGATATGTTTAACCTCTTTAGGACTAAGGCTGTAGAGGTACATCCTTGGTCTCTCTCCATTTGATGTGAGTTACCCACACCAGGGCCGTGGGGTACCCAGTTCCGGGCGGTAATTCACGGGGATGTCACTGGGTCCTGTGCCCAGTCCCGTGGCCCTGGTGGTCGCTGAAAAGAGTCAATAAAATTAGTTTGTGACAACACCTATGGTTCCGGTATGGTTACTGGTGCTGCAGATCAGACCTGAGGGGTGATGCTTGGGCAGCAACATGGTTACGCTCCCCGTAGGTGGATCGGGATGCCCGGGGCAGTTGTAGTAGTTTTTACACAGGGAGGCAGCTTACCACACGGCACAGTCACTTATCCTTTTCAGTGCAGCAAGTGTGTGGCTCATCAGGCGAGAGAAATAAAGTATGTCGCATAGTCTTTAACTCTGAATGGGTTTACTTGCAGTGCTTCAAGCAAATTAGCAGATGTTACAATCACTCGGGTCTTCCTGGCTTGGGTTGTCGCCAGGGAACTGGGATGTTTCACTTAGGATCCTCGGTGGTGTGCCTACCTGTCCCTCACTGCGCTCTCTTCTCCTGCCGTTCGCAGCCCCGTGTGCAAATCCTCGAGCCAGCTCCCACAGGTCTTCAGCGGAGGACTCCCCTTTAGGTCCCTCTGACCCTAGTTTGGTATGCTTTTCAAGGGATGCGCCGGGTCTTTGGCTGCGACTTCCTACAGAAGCTCAGGGCCTCCGGTTTAACGGCTCGGGGATAAACACCCGCACCGTATCCAGAGCTGGTCCTCTGCCCGGGACCTGACCCCTCCAGTCGGTAGTAATATTGGGTCCGGATTCGGGTGCACCGCAACGCCTGGTGCCCCTAGGGTCTCTCTCCTGCACGACGACCTTCCTGTCATCCTCCCTTTTGAACTCAACTCTCTCACTGTTCTTCACCCACTGTCCTAACTCTCCTCCTACCCATACACTTTTCTACCCACCTAACTCCTCCCACAGGACTGGGTCTTCACTACAGCGCGTTCACCCACAGTCCTCTACGCTAGGGTGTGTATGAATGGGTGTTGTGAGGGTCCTTTATGCACCATCCCAATTCCCTTGGTCACCGGAATAATACACACTCTTATTTGGGTGCAATACCCCTCCATGGTGTCCTGATCAGTGGGGCGTCACATGACCTCACATGCTCTTGCCTCATGCCCTGTACATGTGAGGTGATCTAGATCATCAGCCGACAAGTGCAGGTAACACATATAAGCAGATCAGACCCAGCACTTACTGCCAGGAGTGGCACCCATGCCGCTCAGGGCAGTTTAACCCCATAAATGCTGCGATTATATTGATCGCAGCATTTAGGGGATTGGGAGAGGTATCGCGCTCCCTCTCTCTTCTGATTGGTGCTCCCATGATGCAATCACAAGAGTCCGATCGTTGCCATGGTGACCCAGTGTCATGATGACAAGCCGCAGAATGATCTGTGAGGCTTGTGATGTGACAGTGTAGCTTTGACATCTGCACTGTAATGTAATGATCGAGCATTGCAATACAGTGCAGCTGCGATTGGAGCTGTAAAAGGTGATGTTCCATAAATGACTAGGTAAAGAAGAATGTAAAATATTTTAGAAAAAGCACAAATTAAAAAAATGTTAAAAAATTCAGATGTTTATGTAAAAAAAAAAAAAAAAAAAAAACATATTTGATATCGCTGTGTCCATAACAGCCCGCTCTATAAAACTCACACTAGAAAGCGTTTACTTTATTCCTGTACTTGGGGGTCCCCTGAAGGGCCACATTATTGCGTTCACTACCTACATGATACAATCTGCTTTGTGTTTTCACAGCACCCTTCTCTTCCCGTTTCTGATCCGTGGGGGAAAGCCCACTCCACTAGCTTCATTTTCTCTTGCACTGATTTTCTGCTGTTACAATGGATACCTCCAGAGCAGCTATCTGTGCAAGTATGCCGACCAGCCTCCCGACTGGATACACAGGCCCACATTTATCATAGGTGAGATATTCACAATCACAATGTATTATTCATAAAGCAATATGCATTTCTATGCCATTCTACCAGGTAAGCCTTCACA
Organism: Allobates femoralis; assembly: GCA_033576535.1. Lineage (NCBI taxonomy): Eukaryota > Metazoa > Chordata > Amphibia > Anura > Aromobatidae > Allobates > Allobates femoralis. Next base: position 291,100,073 of record JARQOC010000005.1, read on the forward strand.
ATATGAGGGAGATATGTTCTGTAGGTATAATGAGATACCCATCAGAATTAAAGGGGTTTCCCCATGAGCACAGTTCATTTTAATCAATAGATCTTGAAATAATAATAATTTCCATAATTGAATGTGTTTAAAAAAAAAAATGTTTCTATGCTGAGATAATCTTATGTGTGTCCCTGCTATCTACTGTGCAATGGCCATGTCTTACCATACAGGGACATGGTCTGGTCATACCACATCTCCTGTGCTGAGATAATCTTATCTATGTGTCCCTGCTATGTACTGTGTAATGGATGTGTCTGATTGTAAAGGGACATGGTCTGGTCATACCACATCTCCTGTGCTGAGATAATCTTATATATGTGTCCCTGCTATGTACTGTGTAATGGATGTGTCTGACCATACAGGGACATGGTCTGATCATACCACATCTCCTGTGCTGAGATAATCTTATATATGTGCCACTGCTATGTACTGTGTAATGGCCGTGTCTTACCATACAGGGACATATCCTTGAAAAAGTGTGTAAGGCGAAACGGCGTAGGAGGCTGTAGGTGGAGGCTCCCCTATTCTATCCTGCACTGCTTGAAGTTGCATTTTCGGTATGCTATGACGCCATGACCTGAATCAATCTGTGCACCTATTTTATCATGCATATGGGGCTGATGGGGCCTAATTTGTTGAATACTATGTATTATACAATGTTATATAGTTTGTAAAACCATGTCATGATTATATATGGGAATTGTGCAATATGAGAAGGTGGTGAAGTGTAATACTCTGTAAGTTATCTGTAATATCATGCTGTGCTCTAGGCACTATCTGTATCATCAGCCAAAAACTTGCACTTTTAATTGAGTGCTTTTTTGTAATAAACTTAATGTATTTTTTGAGCATAAAAAGACTCTGGTTCTCCTTGTGTGTACATATAGGGACACGGTCTGATCATATCACATCTCCTGTGCTGAGATAATCTTATATATGTGTCCCTGCTATGTACTGTGTAATGGCTGTGTCTGACTGTACAGGGACATGGTCTGATCATACCACATCTCCTAAGCAGGGGAGAACGCAATATACCGACATTACAGCAGGGGAGGACGTAGTATACAGACATTACAGCAGGGCGGATGCAGTATACAGACATTACAGCACGGGATCACAGCTAATTCTTTTTGTGCTGTAAAATATTTCCCTGTCTTTTTTAAAAATGTTTTACCTCAAAGAAAGAAGAAAGTGGTATGATCTGACCATGTCCCTGTATGGTCAGACACATCCATTACACAGTACATATCAGGAACACATATATAAGATTATCTTGGTCCAGGCGATGTGGTATGATCAGACAATGTCTCTGTACGATCAGACACATCCATTACACAGTACATAGCAGGGACACATATATAAGATTATCTCAGCACAGGAGATGTGGTATGATCAGACCATGTCCCTGTACAGTCAGACACATCCATTACACAGTACATAGCAGGGACACATAGATAAGATTATCTCAGCATGGGAGATGTGGTATGATCAGACGATGACATCAAGTTGTGGAAATTATTATTATTCCAAGATCTATTGATTAAAATGAACTTTAAAATTAACTTTTGTTTGTGGGAAATCCCCTTTAAAACAGCTTGTACAATACATAATGGCTTGAATATTGTATAAATGTATTGGGTGAGAATGAGTTAAGAGAAGCATAATGTCCACCCAATACAGTACACATGTGACATAATTTACTTTATTCTCTTCCTTATGTCACATTCAGTTCCTCAGCCACTAACCCTGTGTGAACATAGCCTTACTCTGCTGCTATATTCTTGTTTAATATCACCTGGTCCAAGTAGCTAAGATTTGTGTATTGTTTTCTCATTCTGTAAGAATCCAATTGTTTCCTAAGCAATGATCTTAGCAAGCTCTGAGCCAAGTCAGTGTTTAGAGAAAGGTCGCCATTGGCTGCCCTGTCATTTCTCCAAACCAGGGACTTGACAAATGGCACCTAATAAACTGAATACAGATGTCATTTTTTTGGCTCAAAGCTATGAAATGATTGCAGTTTTGATGCCCTCCTTGCAGGTATGGCGCTGTTCATCTGTGGAATGTTTGTCAATATTTATTCTGACTACATACTGAGGAATCTGAGAGGACCTGGTGAGACGGGGTATAAAATTCCCAGAGGTAAGACACAATCCCCTATATATAGTAACGTCAGCCATTCTCTGTTTTTATACATGTGACATCAGGGACCCACAGCTTTCCTGGTCTCATGAATGACAAATTGAAGCTGTACCACCAAAACTAGAAAAGGGAGAGAGAAGCGCAATAGGGTCTTATCATTGATAAAAAGATGGACTAAATTTAATTAGTCACTCACCTGGGAGGGTTGTGTAGCATACAACCAGCGTCAGGACAAAAGGTAATAGCTGCTGCAAGGATCCACACCACAACGGTCAATGTAGTTCAAAATTGCAGAGGGTGGACGGTGTATACGGACCTGCGCTGCATAGACCAGAAAGATCAGACGGTGTTCATCATTATAGTGTTTATTTCTGATGCGTTTCGTAGTTAGTCCCAACTCCTTCCTCACACTACCATTCCCTGAGGAAGGAGTTGGGACTAACTCCGAAATGCGTCGGAAATAAACACTATAATGATGAACACCGTCTGATCTTTCTGGTCTATGCAGCGCAGGTCCGTATACACCGTCCACCCTCTGCAATTTTGAACTAAAGTGAAGCTGTAGTCATTTCTTTTTGATATTTTTGCTACAAAACAATGACAACGATGCCTGAACTTCTTGTTGTCTTTTATCTAAAATGTTTGTCCGTTGAAACCAAACAGTAAAGATAGTAAGTAATGGGTAAGACAAATTTGTTGTGATACTTAATTTTCTCAATTTGAAACCCTTAAAGATGGCCTATCACTCATTAGAACAGGATTGCCCTGGACCTCCCCCCCCTCCCCCCACACTTTATAGTTTAAAACCCCCACCCCCCTGACCAAACCCAGTTAGATATCGCCTTTGTCTTATTGAAATGCTTAATGTTTATAATATAACGGATAGTCTATTTTCTTGTATTGTTTTCAAACATTTTATGTACAGAATATATATAAAAAAGATGGCCTATCATTTGCTAAAAAAAATATTTAAACATCTTGATCTCCCTGATTCTGCCATTTGTTTTACTCTTTGCACTATGGCATTCAAATTTTTCTTTTGAAGTGCACAATATGAAATTTGTGCATGCAAATCAACTGGATGTTTCTTCGGAGTCTTGGGGCAAGTGCTTTTACCCCTCCCTCCCAAAAGCTGCCAACCACAGTTTAGCATTATCAAAGACTTCTAGTACTGCGATTGGTAACTTCTGGGAGGGATGGGTGAAAGCACCCGCCCCAAGAGAAGTCTCTGAGGAAACTCCCAGTTGATCTGCAAGCAAAGATTTCACACAATGTGCTCCAATAACATAAAATGTGAATATCTCTACAATGGAGTGACGCAGCACAAAGCAAAAAAAAGCGGCAGAATCAGTGGAGCTCAGGGATTTTTAAAATATATTTTAACTTCTTTTTAAGCAAATGACAGGTCCTGTTTGAAAAAGGGCTCCTGGAGTTTGTTGTGAGTTTGCCTATGTAGACTTGACACACAGATAATTGTGCAGAGATTGGTCACAGATCTCTAGTTGCAGTGAAATCATGGACACATTGTTCTATTTTGTGGCCGTGTACAAATGTAACAATGTGTCCATGATTTCACTGCAACCAGAGATCTGCGAACAATCTCTGCACAATTGCTTGCGGCAAGCCCCACTTGCGGTCAGTGGCAGTTTTTTTCGCGGCCGCAACTGTCACAAGTGCCGAAGCTGCGGCAATGCCGCACTTGCTGTAAGCCCCATAGACAATGCACGGGGCTTGCCGCAAGTGCGGCAGATGCGGTAAATCTGCCGCAATTTGAAAAAAACGCTAGTGTGAAAGGGGCCTTAAATTCAGTGGATACCCCAGCACGTAGGAGAAAATCCCACATGTTTCGACTCTAGTGAGTCTTGGGGTACCGTCACACTTGGCGACGCGCCAGTGATCCCGACAACGATCCGACCTGGTAGGGATCACTGGTGAGTCGCTACGCTTGTGAGATGTCAAACAGTCAGATCTCACCAGCGACACAGCAGCGATACAGCGGTCGTTAGGAACCTGTCACTCTCGGGTGTAGTGTTGAGATTCTTGGTCGTTGTCCCTGTCAAAGACAGCGATGCATGCTGCCCAGCGGGAGCGCAATGACCAAAAAATGACCCAGAACGGTTTGTAACGATTAGCGATCTCACAGCAGGGGCCTGACCGTTGCTACGTGTCGCTGTTGCGCTTGTGACTCAGCAGCGATCTCGCTAGCAATCTTGCTTAGTGTGACTGGGGTTTTGAGGTCCCCTCACACTTGACCACGTTCCAGCGATCCCGACAATGATATGACCTGGTAAGGATCGCTGGAACGTCGCTACGTGGTCGCTGGTGAGATATCAAACAGTCAGATCTACTCAACGATGCAGCAACGATACAGCGACCCATATAATGACCTCGGCGGTCGTTGGGACCCTGTAACACAGCAGCTAGTCTGATGACTCAGACCTACGTGGCTGAGTTCTGAGTCGCCAACGAGGTCATTGTTAGGTGTCAAACACACCGATGCATGCTGGCCAGCCGGAACCGACTATCAAAAAATGGTCCAGGCCATTCCGACACGAACGGCAATGTCACAGCGGTGGCCCGGTCACTGCTACATGTCAAACATAGCGAAATCGCTGGCAAGGTCGCTGTTGCATCACAAAACCTGTGACGCAACAGCGATCTTGCTATGTGTGACGGGGGCTTTAGTCATGGATTACATGCATCATTGTGAGTAACATATTTAAAACCAAATAACAGGAAAAAGGGAGGGGAAAATTCAGGAATGCTGTTCTCATTTGCATGCAGGGTTACATGTCGCAACATTGCATGCAATTTCACTTGCAATTTGCTGGTTGCAGTGAAATCATGGACACATTATTCCATTTGTACACAGCAACAAGATAGAACAAGGTGTCCATGATTTCACTGCAACCAGCAAATTGCCAGTGAAATTGCATGCAATGTTGCTACGTGTAACGGTACCTATAGCAGCGATCAGGCCCCTGCTGTCAGATCGCTGATCGTTACAAAGTGCTCTGGGTCATTTTTTGGTCGTTGGTCTCCCGCTGGGAATGCTGCATCGCTGTGTTTGAAAGGGATAACGACCAACGATCTCAATACTACACCCGAGAGTGACAATTCCCAACAACCTCCTATCATTCTGGATCGTTGCTGAGTCGCTAGTGAGATCTGACTGTTTGACATCTCACCAGCGATCCCAAAGTGGCATACCAGCGATCCCTACCAGGTCGTATCGTTGTCGGGATCACTGGTGCGTCGTTGCATGTGACTGGAGCTTTATTGTGTAGCCCACATACTGCACATTGCATGCTGTGCATTTCATCAAGTATATAACACCAGGAGTGTTACAATTTATGAATTGCTTTATGGGGTAAGTAACTCCTGTATTTTTAGATGAAAAAAAAATTACTTTTAAATGCATAAGCGCATGCAGTACAATGATCGTGGCCACATCTTAAAAAAACCTGTGCATGATAGCCAGATAGAATCTTGTGCGGTAATATCACTTGTAACAAAACTTGGGGAAAGTTTATTAGCAAAGGTTGGAACTTTTTTGGCCACATATTTCAGCAGCATTGAAACACTTTTTAATTGTCACAAAAGGGATTTGAAAAACTTCAGATTTCAGGGTATTGAAAAAATTAAAAAATTCCCCCCTGTGCACTCTTTTCCCCCCTGTGCGCTCTCTTTTCCCCCCCTGGGTTCTCTGTCTTGCCCCTGTACGTTTTGCTCTCCAACGCTATGGGCAGTTCCTCCCTCAGTATGCTGTCTCTGCCCCCTGTATGCGGTCTCTGCCCCCTGTATGCGGTCTCTGCCCCCTGTATGCTGTCTCTGCCCCCTGTATGCTGTCTCTGCCCCCTGTATGCTGTCTCTGCCCCCTGTTTGCTGTCTCTCCCCCGCCATGTGCTCTCTCTCCCCCGCCATGTGCTCTCTTCCCCCTGTGTGATGTCTGTCCCCTTGTGCCAACTCTGCCCCCCCTTCCGTGGTGTACAAAGATGACAGCGGCATGAGTGTGCATGGGTGCCACGTCAAGCTGCCATCTTTGTATGCCCAAGTATCACTCTCCGTTGAATGCACATACTGCAGTTAATTCAGTGGGGAGGTGCAGCACACACAGCCCGCAGTGGGTTCAACGTCGGTTTCGATTGTCATCATGTGCAGGTGTTCCGCGGCACCACTGGGGGTATTGTGCGAGGGGCCATTACCACCAGCAGGCACCATATTTGCACACCTATCACTTGGATGTATAAATACAGTGGGGAAAAAAGTATTTAGTCAGCCACCAATTGTGCAAGTTCTCCCACTTAAAGATGAGGTCGGCCTGTAATTGACATCATAGGTGACCTCAACTATGAGAGACAAAATGAGAAAACAAATCCTGAAAATCACATTGTCTGATTTGGAAAGAATGTTTTTGCAAATATTGGTGGAAAAGGTAAGTGTTTGGTCAATAACAAAAGTTCATCTCAATACTTTATTATATATCCTTTGTAGGCAATGACAGAGGTCAAACATTTTCTGTAAGTCTTCACAAGGTTGGCACAAACTGTTGCTGGTATGTTGGCTCATTCCTCCATGCAGATCTCCTCTAGAGCAGTGATGTTTTGGGGCTGTCGCTGGGCAACACAGACTTTCAACTCTCTCCAAAGGTTTTCTATAGGGTTTCGATCTGGAGATTGGCTAGGCCACTGTAGGACCTTGAAATGCTTATTACAAAGCCACTCCTTCCTTGCCCTGGTGGTGTACTTGGGATCATTGTCATACTGAAAGACCCAGCCACGTTTCATCTTCAATGTTCTTGCTGATGGAAGGAGGGTTGCACTCAAAATCTTGCGATACATGGGCTCATTTATACTTTAATGTACACTGATCAGCCGTCCTGGTTCCTTGGCAAAGAAACAGCCCCAAAGCATGATTTGGCATCCCCATGCATCACAGTAGGTAAGGTGTTTTTTGAATGCAACTCCGCATTCTTTCTCCTCCAAACACTACGAGTTGTGTTTCTACCAAACAGGTTTACTTTGGTTTCATCTGACCATATGACATTCTCTCAATACTCTTCTGGATAATCCAAATGCTTTCTAGATGGGCCGGACATGTATTGGCTTAAGCAGGGGGATACCTCTGGCACTTCAGGTGTTATTATTAGTAGCCTGTGTAACGTTGGTGCTAGCTTTCTGCAAGTCATTTACTAAGTCCCCCTTGTGGTTCTGGCATTTTTGCTCACCACTCTTGAGATCATTTTGACCCCTCGGGGTGAGATCTTGCAAGGAGCCCCAGATTGAGGGAGATAATTATCAGTGGTTTGTATGTCTTCCGTTTTCTAATTATTGCTCCCACAGTTGATTTCTTCACACCAAGCTGCTTGCCTATTGCAGATTTGGTCTTCTCAGCCTGGTGCAGGGCTACAATTTTGTTTCTGGTATCCTTGGACAGCTCTTTGGTCTTCACCATAGTGGAGTTTGGAGTGTGACTGTTTGAGGTTGTGAACAGGTGTCTTTTATACTGATAACTAGTAAAAAGGCCCGATGCAATTGCATCGGGAGTTCGGTGAAATGAATTGTGTGTATAGAGGCGGGTCAGTGGGTAGTAGAGTATCGAGGCGGCTCTGTGGGTAGCAGAGTATAGAGGCGGCTCTGTGGGTAGCAGAGTATCGAGGTGGCTCTGTGGGTAGCAGAGTATCGAGGCGGTTTTGTGGGTAGCAGAGTATAGAGGCGGCTCTGTGGGTAGTAGAGTATAGAGGCGGCTCTGTGGTGGAGGGTTGAGGAGAGATGCGGCTCTGTGGTGGAGGGGTGAGGAGAGATGCGGCTCTGTGGTGGAGGGGTGAGGAGAGATGCGGCTCTGTGGTGGAGGGGTGAGGAGAGATGCGGCTCTGTGGTGGAGGGGTGAGGAGAGATGCGGCTCTGTGGTGGAGGGGTGAGGAGAGATGCGGCTCTGTGGTGGAGGGGTGAGGAGAGATGCGGCTGAGTGGTGGAGGGTTGAGGAGAGATGGGGGTCTGTGGTGGAGGGGTGAGGAGAGAAGCGGGTCAGTGGTGAAGGGGTGAGGAGAGAAGCGGCTTAGTGGTGGAGGGGTGAGGAGAGAAGCACACAGTATATACATACATGAGACATTGTATAGACAGACAGTATGCAGCGATTACACACATTATACGCACAGTATACACACATTACAGACAGTATGCAGACATTACACACAGTATAGACATATTAGACACAGTATAGGCACATTACAGAGAGTATAGAGACATTAGAGAGAGTATAGAGACATTAGAGAGAGTGTAGAGACATTAGAGAGAGTGTAGAGACATTAGAGAGAGTGTAGAGACATTAGAGAGAGTGTAGAGACATTAGACAGAGTGTAGAGACATTAGACAGAGTGTAGAGACATTAGACAGAGTGTAGAGACATTAGACAGAGTGTAGAGACATTAGACAGAGTGTAGAGACATTAGACAGAGTGTAGAGACATTAGACAGAGTGTAGAGACATTAGACAGAGTGTAGAGACATTAGACAGAGTGTAGAGACATTAGACAGAGTGTAGAGACATTAGACAGTATACAGAGACATTAGACAGTATACAGAGACATTAGACAGTATACAGAGACATTAGACAGTATACAGAGACATGACACAGTATAGAGAGACATTAGACACAGTATACAGGGACATTAGACACACAGTATAGAGAGACATTAGACACACAGTATAGAGAGACATTAGACACACAGTATAGAGAGACATTAGACACACAGTATAGAGAGACATTAGACACACAGTATAGAGAGACATTAGACACACAGTATAGAGAGACATTAGACACACAGTATAGAGAGACATTAGACACACAGTATAGAGAGACATTAGACACACAGTATACAGAGAACTGAGAGACACACAGTATACAGAGACATTAGACACACAGTATACAGAGACATTAGACACACAGTATACAGAGACATTAGACACACAGTATACAGAGACATTAGACACACAGTATACAGAGACATTAGACACACAGTATGCAGAGACATTAGACACACAGTATGCAGAGACATTAGACACACAGTATGCAGAGACATTAGACACACAGTATGCAGAGACATTAGACACACAGTATGCAGAGACATTAGACACACAGTATGCAGAGACATTAGACACACAGTATGCAGAGACATTAGACACACAGTATGCAGAGACATTAGACACACAGTATGCAGAGACATGAGACACACAGTATACAGAGACATTAGACACACAGTATACAGAGACATTAGACACACAGTATACAGAGACATAACAGAGAGTAGAGAGGCATTAGACACAGATTGTATACATACATTGGTGCGGGTGGGACGGGCGGGTGACGTCATCAATGCAGTGCGCGGGTGTGGTCGGGCTGGGGTCGCACTGTGTGGTGTGTAGTGGGAGGTGGGTGGTAATTGCGGGTGGCGGCGCGTGTGCGCGAGGCGGTGGTCGGCGCTGGGCGGGAATTGCAGGGGAGCGGGAGGATGTGGCCGGGGAGCGGGAGGATGTGGCGGGTCAGCGGTGAGCGCGGCGGGGTGTGTGGCGCCAGGATGTTTGCGCTTCCGGCCAGTGTCGGCGGCTCGCGATGGCGCATGTGCGCCATCGCTCGCGATAGCGGCACAGTGGCCGGAAATGCAAAACTGGCGATTATGTATAGAGATATAGACACACACATATACAGTGTACACACACATACAGTGTATACACACAGACATATACAGTATACACACACAGCATACACACACATATACAGCATACACGCACATATACAGTATACATGCACATATACAGTATAGACATACACATATACAGTATACAGACATATACAGTATACACAGACATATACAGCATACACAGACATATACAGCATACACGCACATATACAGTATAGACACACATATACAGCATACACACACATATACAGTATACACGCATATATACAGTATACACACTGTTATATAGACACATATACAGTATACACACTGTTATATAGACACACATACACAGTATACAGACTGTTATATACACACACATACAGTATACACACTGTTATATACACACATACACAGTATACACACTGTTATATACACACACACATATAGAGTATAGACACTGATATATAGACACACATACAGTATACACACTGTTATATACACACATACACAGTATACAGACTGTTATATACACACACAGTATACACACTGTTATATACACACATACACAGTATACACACTGATATATACACACACTGTTATATACAGACACATTATATACAGTATACATACACACATATACAGTATACATACACACATATACAGTATACATACACACATATACAGTATACACACACATATACAGTATACACACACATATACAGTATACACACACACAGTATACACACACATACAGTATACACACACATACAGTATACACAGACATACAGTATACACAGACATATACAGTATATACACACACATATACACAGTATACACACACACACATACAGTATACAGACACATATACAGTATACACACACGTACAGTATACACACACGTACAGTATACACACACGTACAGTATACACACACATACACAGTACAGACACACATATAATCTCACTCTTCAGTGCAGGAGACTTTGTATGAAGAAGCCGCAGATCTCCTCTATCTCTGTGTGATCACAGCTGTCTCCTGAGATCTGAAGCATTTGCGGTCCCCTGGAAACTACATCTCCCATCATGCACCGCGGCTCCTCCCCTGTAGACTACATGTCCCAGCGTCCGTTGCGGTAGGAGACTTCACTGCTATACACTGGGAGGAGCCGCGGTGCATGATGGGAGATGTAGTTTCCAGGTGACAGGAAATGCAGCAGAGTTGAGGAGACAAATATACATAATCGCCATATATGTACATACGTGTGTATTGTGTATTTAGCTACTTACATAGCGGGGGAGCGGCGGGGAGCGGGAGGATGTGGCGGGCTAGGCCACTGGGCTGATAGGAGAGTTGTGGCGGCGGGTGGCAGCGGACACTGCTCGCGATGACCCTACGCGTCATCGCTCGCAGTGGCGCAATGCATTGTGGGATTCGGCTACAACGCCCGAATTTCAAACTGCGGATTATATAAATAGACAAGTTCAAAAAAGTGCCAGTGCTACAGGTAATGTGTGGAGGACAGAGGAGCCTCTTAAAGAAGTTGTTACAGGTCCTTGAGAGCCAGAAATCTTGCTTGTTTGTAGGTGACCAAATACTTGTTGTTTTCCACCAAAATGTGAAAAATATTTCTTTCCAAATCAGACAATGTGATTTTCAGGATTTGTTTTCTCATTTTATCTCTCATAGTTGAGGTCTACCTATGATGTCTATTACAGGCCTCTCTCATCTTTATAAGTGGGAGAACTTGCACAACTGGTGGCCGACTAAATACTTTTTCTCCCCACGTATACATGCCGCCGGCGCGTGATATCTGGACAACATGATGCCGGAATAGATGACAGGATAAGGTAATTATATAGATAGATTGTAAAACACTGGACAAAGCTGTCACTGAAAAAGACTAGGGTGTATGGGTGGATGGCAAACTCAACTTTTCTGATCAGTTTACAGCTAATAAAATAATGGGATGTTTGAAAAGAGGCATAGATGGTCATGAGAAGAACATAGTATTACCTCTATACATGTCTACAGTGCGACCACACTTAGAATGCTGTGTACAATTTTGGTGTATAAAAAGGACATAGCTGAGCTAGAACGGGTTCAGAGAAAAGCGACCAAGGATATTAGAGGACTGAGGGGTCTGCAATACCAAGACAGGTTATGAAACTTGGGGTTATTTAATTTGGAAAAATGAATGCTAGGCCTAGCCCTTCAATGAGGTCAACGATGCATTCTATATGTCGAGAGGAAAGAAGGTTTAATCATAATCACAGATATGAATTCTTTACTGTAAGAGCAGAGAGACTATGGATCTCTCTAACACATGATATTGTAATGAGTGATTCATTTGTAACATTTAAGAATGGCCTGGATGCCTTTCTTGAAATATATTATATTACAGGTTATATATACTAGATTCTTTCATAGGGCATTGATCCAGGGAACTAGTCCGGAACTTCCCCAGAAGTTTCCCTGCACGGATCCTGCTTTCTCTTTTTCACTATGTCTGAATCCAGGGAAGAGCGCTTTCATCCTGCACTGGTGGCATAAATGCTTGTGCTGTATGTAGCAGTTAAGTTTTCTTCTGCACAATCTGTACCCTATTGTTCTGCCTGTACTCCTCCTCCCTTGCAGATGCCCTCTTTGGGGAACTTAAGGAGTAACAGATGAAGGTGTTGCTCTCCACTGTATTAAGCTCATGAGCTCGGCTGGGCTAATTACTGAACTAACCAGGGTGTGTAGGACCCTCGTTATGTCTGTAGATCATCTGCCTGTGACTCCTGCTGCCTGAGGAGCTCTGATTTACTCCCATAGCAAGTTATTTCCTGTGACTGCTTATCAACACTAAAGACCGATGCTGCATTCCAAACACCTTCATATATCCTCTCCCTCTAGGTCGCCATCACTAAGAGAGTGACCTGAGGCATCTCATTTTCTATTTTCTTGGGGGGAAATATGGGGATAAAGAAGGGGTTGTCCAAGTAGTGGACAATCGCTTTAACACAGGTAAGTTAACATGACTCGCCCTTGGCAGGGACCATGGGGTACTCGAAACCGGGCCCTCTCGTCGTCGTGTGGGGCTGCTGGGTGTCACGGTGGCGTGACCCGGTCCGTGATCCCCTCTTCGGGCGATCAGTTAAAGAGGGGAATTAAATGGATGAAAATAAAATAAATGCAAAAATAAAACTTTTTGTCGTGACGCCACACGTGGGATGTGGCCGGGATAGCCGCTGCTGCAGTCAGGACCTCTGGGATGATGGGAGTAGCAGCGAGGATGGTTCAGCTCTCCACAGGAAGAGCAGGTCCCCAGGGCAACCGTAAAGTCTATGGAGATAATAAGGGTAATGGTAGGCCAGCGGATTGTGCTGCTGACAGAGTTCAAAATCACACTCAGGCAGGCTGCTGCTACCGGCTTGGCGAATCAGTCTACCTCTCCTCAGGCGCAGAAATCACAGTCTCGCACAGTGCTGAGCTTCAACCCAGTTTACTTCACTTTCTTGGCAAATGGTACCAAAACAGTGCAGTGGCGGCTCGAGTAGGTTCATAGCCAGGATGGCTCGTCCATATCACCCCCTTTCGTGGTCATTTCATGGGCCTCTTGGTCTGTCTCTTCCACGCATGAGCTATGATCCAGCTGCCACGGGCTTTTGGTGGGCGACCTGCCTAGTCCCCTAGCCCTAGTACAATGGCCTTCTCTTCGCTGCACCAGAGGTTGGGTCATGGGACATAAGGTCCCCGCACCCTGCTGGTTTTCGTGGTTGGAGCGTAGAGCGTCCTGGCCACTTCAGCAGAGCCACCATCCTGGTGTCTGCCCCTGTCCTTCAGCTTTCCTGTCAATTCGGGTACACAGATGGTTTGCTCACTATCCGTGTCCCTGGGACACCTTCTGTCTCTCTCTACGGTCTGCAGCCCGGGACCTGGACAAGTCTCATGATGGTACAGGCCACTGGGTCCGTGTCCTTTCAGTCCCGTGTGATGTTGTTCTTACCTCTCCTTCTGGCTGAACTTGACTCCTCGACTTTACTTGGCTGACTGACTACTGAAGTTGGTGTTTTCTTTGTTTTTTTTTTTTCCTCCCCTGACCGTGTCCCGTCCTAATTTCCCCACCCTCCACTTGTCTCCTCCCGCCATCTCGTTGCTGGGCATAGAGTCCCTAGTCTTGGGATCGGAAGTGTGTTTGGGGTGACTGAACTTACCCATCCAGGTTGCTGCGCCTTCTAGTGGCAACCTATCCGCAGGGGCGCCACACACACATTCCTCATTCAGGTACAGATTGCTCATCTCTTCTGCCAACTTACTGCATGCTGCTGAATAAAATATTTCAGACCTGGAAAAATTATCAGATTATTAAAGATTTTGTCTGGTTCTAACATATTGATGACCTATCCTTAAAATAGATCAGTTTCGACCCATCAAGCTTCATAAAGACCCGTAGAGGGTCAAAATATTACTACATAACCTGTTGCATGTCTTTTGGAGTTGTCCAGCATTGAAACACCTCTGGCTAGGAATTAAGAAGCTTATTTCTGATCTCACTGGCCTCCAGGTTACATTGACTCCCCAACTAGCCCTTATCTCAGTCGTCATTGAGGACTTTCCCCCTGAATATAGACATACATGTCAAATCCTAGCTTCAACAAGGATTCTAATTGCTTTAAGATGGAAACAGCCGGTCCCACCATCTCTGTCAGATATCATAGATAGTCAGCTTGCACAACACATACAAACTTAACTTTACTCTTAAAAACATGACTTATAGTCAGTACAACGCAAGAAGGGATCCCTGGACTAGGATTTATACGCCTAATCTACGTATTTTGGAGCCTGTATCATTATTATTATATTATTATTATTATATTCTTTGTTGTATCTTTGTTAATTTTCTGGACTAATAATCTAATTATTCTGTTCTTTGTTTAATTTTTGGGGGATTTTAACCTATATATTACTTTATTATATTTTAAGTGTCATGTTGTGAAACTTACCGTACTTGTTTGTTCATCACCTTGCTGCTCATTGTAACTATTTATTTTTCCCCTTTTCCTTACCCCTCCCCCTCCGTCCCTCTCCTTTAATTTACAAAAATTCCTTTATAAAATATTTTGAAAATAGAAATATTGCTACATATGTGCTTTTTTTCACCTCATCTGGGTGCTGTTAGAGCTTTTTATTTCTGATACATGTCTTCCAAGAGGACTCCTTGGTGGAATGTTTCTCCTCTGGATCTGGAAGCTCAATTAACCCTACTGTGGTACTGTAAATTACCTTTTTATTTCTGGGCTATCCTTAAAATGGGTCATGAATAGCAGATTAGGGGGGAGCCAATACCCCGCAGTCCCACCAATTAGCTGTTATCTGCTCCATTGGCTGCCAGATGTAAACAATGTATGGAGCTAGAACAGCGCTTGGGCATAGGTTTATCCTGAATAAGTGAGCATACCCTAAATCCTTATTGGAATATATAATACTGCTGAAGTAATATGATGTAATAATACATATTCTTTGCATATGTCTTTATTTTGTATTCTAAGGTGGACTTTTTGAATATGTTTCTGGTGCTAACTTTTTTGGTGAAATTGTGGAATGGTTGGGATTTGCTATTGCTGGTTGGTCCATCCCTGGAGCAGCTTTCGCTATCTTCACATTTCTGGTGCTTTTATCTCGAGCCCAGCAGCATCATCAGTAAGTATTTTTCTCTTTTCTCGCTTATCATCTTAAGGAACCATGGCCATGTAAAATGTATAATGTAGCACTCTTACCCCTATGGTTGATGAGACTAAAATGGGCTTGCTCACAAGATAAAGAACTTCTTGAACGTTTAACACAGAGGTCCCCAACTCCAGGCCTCAGGGGCCACCAACAGCGCACAAATATACATACACAGGTCTACTACGGTATATACAGTCATATGAAAAAGTTTGTCATAAAACAATGTGGATCACACAGCGTGTTAGAGGTTAAGTGTTTCTTGTAAAAGAAACACTTAACCTCTAACACGCTGTGTGATCCACATTGTTTTATGAGAAATTAAGGTGTGCCTAGATATATCTTCTCTGTGTATACGCATTTTTCTGGTGCACCCGGGACAACAGTGAGCCTATCTTTACCATAATTATATGAAAAAGTTTGGGCACCCCTCTTAATCTAACTATTTTTTTTTTTTTTGCTTAAAATTGTTTTTTTGCAACAGCTATTTCAGTGTGATATATGTAATAACTGATGGACACAGTAATATTTCAGGATTGAAATGAGCTTTATTGTACTAACCGAAAATGTGAAATATGCATTATTTCAAAAATTGACAGGTGCCAAAGTATGGGCACCTCAACAGAAAAGTGACATTAATATTTAGTAGATACACCTTTTGCAAAAATAACAGCCTCTAGTCGCTTCCTGTAGCTGTTAATGAGTTCCTGGATCCTGGATGATACCTTTATTTTTGACCTTTCCTCTTTACAAAACAATTCCAGTTCAGTTAAGTTTGATGGTCGCCGAGCATGGACAGCCCGCTTCATAACATCCCACAGATGTTCAATGATATTCAGGTCTGGGGACTGGGATGGCCATTCCAGAACATTGTAAGTGTTCCTCTGCATGAATGCCTGAGTAGATTTGGAGTGGTGTTTTGGATCATTGTCTTGCTGAAAGATCCATCCCCGGCGTAACTTCAACTTTGACACTGATTCTTGAACATTATTCTCAAGGATCTGCTGATAATGAGTGGAATCCATGTCACCCTCAACTTTAACAAGATTCCCAGTGCCGTCATTGGCCACACAGCCCCAAAGCATGATGGACCCTCCCCCAAATTTGACAGTGGGTAGCAAGTGTTTTTCTTGGAATGCTGTGTTTTTGTGGTGCCATGCATAACGCCTTGTTGTATGACCAAACAACTCAATCTTTGTTTCATCAGTCCACAGGACCTTCTTTCAAAATGAAACTGGCTTGTCCAAATGTGCTTTTGCATACCTCAGGCGACTCTGTTTGTGGCGTGCATGCAGAAACGGCTTCTTTCGATTCACTCTCCCATACAGCTTCTCCTTGTGCAGTGTGCGCTGTATTGTTGACCGATGCACAGTGACACCATCTGCAGCAAGTTGATGCTGCAGGTCTTTGGAGGTGGTCTGTGGATTGTTCTTGACTGTTCTCACCATTCTTCTTCTCTGCCTTTTTGATATTTTTGTAGGCCTGCCACTTCTGGCCTTTACAAGAACTGTCCCTGTGGTCTTCCATTTCCTTACTATGTTCCTCACAGTGGAAACTGACAGGTTAAATCTCTGAGACAACGTTTTGTATCCTTCCCCTGAACAACTATGTTGAACAATCTTTTTTTTCAGATCATTTGAGAGCTGTTTTGAGGAGCCCATGATGCCACTCCTCAGCGAAGATGCAACTAGGAGAGCAACTTGCAAGTGGACACCTGAAATAGCTTTTCTCATGATTGGATACACCGGGCTATGAAGTACAAAGCTCAATGAGCTTACCAAACCAATTTAGTGCTTCAGTAAGTCAGTAAAAAGTAGTTAGGAGTATTCAAATCATGAAAATCAGAAGGGTGCCCATACTTTGGCACCTGTCAAATTTTGAAATAATGCATATTTCACATTTTTGGTTAGTACAATAATCCTCATTTCAAACCTGAAATATTACTGTGTCCATCAGTTATTACATATATCACACTGAAATAGCTGTTGCATTTTTCATATGACTGTATACACACAGTCTGCTATGCACACACACAACTCTACATACTATAAATACAGATCTGTTACACAGCATATACGGTCATGGTCGAAAGTCTTGTTATCCTTTTAGGAAGCTGGAAAAGGTGTATGACAGTCCGCGCCACCGGGTACCAAAGAAATCACCTGGGATGCAGGAAGTTATTTCAAGCTTTATCTTTATTCTCCAACATGTTGCAGCGCTCCACCTGGCGCCTTCCTCAGGGAAACCAGGTGATTTCTTTGGTACCCGGTGGCGCGGACTGTCATACACCTTTTCCCAGTTTCCTGAGAGTCTTCCCACGTGCGAGTGGTTGGTGGAGGTCCTGTAGCAGCCGGTATTGATTGTATGCCTTCAAGCCAGTTGTGGGTCATCACAACTGGAATAGGTGAGTGGTTTTGACAATATACCTCTCATCTTTTAGTGTCTGAGTGATAGGGCACTATTGCGCCTCTTGTTCCCCCTTCCTATTTTATATTGTTATCCTTTTAGCCAGAAAATTATTTCAATTATACATGATTTGTAATACACATTTATTTCCTTTGTGTGTATTGGAACAACGCAAAAAAAAAATAGAGAAAAGAAAGGCAAATTACCGTATATACTCGCGTATAAGCCGAGTTTTTCAGCCCCAAAATTGGGCTGAAAAGTCCCCCCCTCGGCTTATACGCGAGTCACTGTATACTGTATACAATGTATACAGTATACAGTGCCCCCCCATCAGTATACAGGGCCCCCCCCCCTTGTTTAGCAATCCTGTAAAGGAAGAGATTAGTATACTTATCCCTCCGCTGTCCCTTCGCGCCATCACGCTCCGGCTTCATCCAGCATCTTACGTCTTCTTCCGGCTTCCTCCGGTGGGCGCAGGCAATGACGTCATTGTCTGCGCGCCAGAGGAGGAAGCCGGAAGAAGACGGAAGACGCTGAATGAAGATGGAGGAGCGTGATGGCGGCAGCGGGACAGCGGAGGGATAAGTATACTAATCTCTTCCTTTACAGCAGGGGTGGGGAACTCCAGGCCTCAAGGGCCGCCAACAGGTCATGTTTTCAGGATTTCCTTAGTATCGCACAGGTGATAATATAATCACCTGCACTGGTAATAATTCTAACCCCTGTTTAATGCTGAGGAAATCCTGAAAACATGCACTGTTGGTGGCCCTTGAGGACTGGAGTTCCCCACCCCAGCTTTACAGGATTGTTACCCAAGGGGGGGGGCCCTGTATACTGATATGGGGGGCTGCTGTATATACCACTGGGGCTGCTGTATACTACCACTGGGGCTGCTGCTGTATACTACCACTGGGGCTGCTGCTGTATACTACCGCTGGGGCTGCTGCTGTATACTACCGCTGGGGCTGCTGCTGTATACTACCGCTGGGGCTGCTGCTGTATACCACACTGCTGGGGGCTGTATACCTGTGCTGGGGTCCACCCTTGGCTTATACACGAGTCAATAGGTTTTCCCAGGTTTTGGGCGCAAAAGTAGGGGGGTCGGCTTATACACGGGTCGGCTTATACACGAGTATATACGGTAGACATAATTTCACACAAAACCCCCAAAATGGGTAGGACAAAAATGTTGGCACATTTGCAAAATTGTGGGTAAACAACTTTGTTTCATGCACGTGATGCTCATTCAAACTCTCCTTTGGCAAATAGCAGATGAGGACAATCTGCAAATGACACCTGAAACCAGATAAAAAGGGAAGAAGTTGATTCAATCTTTACATTACATGCCGTGTATGCCACACTAAGCGTGGAGACCAGAAAAACAACTGTATGGGGACTTGAGAACTAAAATTATTGAAGTCTTGAAGTTCCTTGAAGTTCCTTTGTGCATGGTGCGCAACATAATCAAGACGTTTACAACCCATGGCACTGTAGCTAATCTCTCTGGACATGGACAGCAGAGAAAAATTGATAAAAGTTTGCAATGCAGGATAGTCCAGGTTGTGGATAAGCAGCTTCAATCAAATTCCAAAGAAATTCATCAGTGTCCGCATGAACTATCTGTTGACATTTGAATGAATTGAAACGCTATGGCAGGAGACCCAGGAGGACCCCACTGCTGACAGACATAAAAAAGCTGGACTGCAGTTTGTCAGAATGCACATGAGTAAGCCAAAATCCTTCTGTGAAAGCATCTTGTGAACAGATGAGACCAAGATAGAGCTTTTTAATAAAGCAACATCATTCTACTGTTTTCTGATAATGGAATGAGGCCAAAAAAACAAACACAGTACCTAAAATGAAATATGGTGGAGGTTCAAAGATATTTTGGGGTTCGTATATTGCCTCTGACACTGGGTGCCTTGACAGTGTGTAAGGCATAATGAAATCTGAAGATTACCAAGTAATTTAGGCTCACAATGAAGTGCCCAGTGTCATAAAGCTGAGTTTGTGTCCTAGGTCATGAGTATTCTAGTAGGACAATGACCCCACACATTCTTCATGAAGCACCCAGAAATGGATATAAACAAAGAGTTGTTGAGCTCTGAAATGACAGCAATGAGTCTGGATCTAAATCCTGTTGAACACCTGTGGCGGGATCTTAAAATTGCTCTTGGGAGAATGCACCCTTCAAATATGAGAGACTTGGAGCATTATCGAAAAGAAGTGTGGTCCAATATTCCAGTTGGGAGAAGTAAGAAGCATGTTAATGGTTATAGGAAGCGATTAATTGCAGTTATTTATTCAAAAGGTCCAAGGGGTGTGCAACCTAATATTAAAGTGAGGGTGCCAACAATTTTGTCTGGCCCATTATTGGAGTTGTATATGATATTATGTGCAATTTGCCTTTTTTATCATATTTTTGTGTGTTGTACCAATACACAGAAAAGAAATAAACATATATAACTGTCATGTGCTTAGATGACGCTGACATTGTTAAATACTGCTGTGAATGTGGTTTGTCTTTAAGAGCTGCATGGTTGATGGTTGTGAAGGTCCTTGCCTCCTATGGTGTGCTCCAGAACTGCAGTCACTATTATGTTCAATTGCTGGTTCAGGGGTTAATGTGTGACTCACCTGGAATCCCCCCCCCCCCCTGGCTTTAAATAACCTTCCCTCTCCTCTGTCAGGTGCTGCTGATAGCTATGTGCTCTAGGTCTTGGTGCTGTGCTGATGCTTAACTGCTGGGCTAAAGTCTTTCCTGGGGAGAATCTGTGATTCCTGACCCGTGGGTGGAGGTAGGGGCCCCCAGCCTTGGGCTAATCAGGAGTTTTTGGGTACAGGGTGAAAAAATGGATGGCAGCACTTCCTTTAGAAAACCAAATGTAGATTTTAGTCACCCGGAACTGCTACGTTTCGACTGGAGACTTTTCTCAAGCAGTTTGAGAAAGGCTTCCAGCTGAAATGTTGCAGTCGCTGAGTAAATAAAATCCACATATGCTTTTCTAAAGGAAGTGCTGCCGTCCATTTTTTCCAATATCTACAAACCTTGGATTGTGGTAGGAGGGCCATACACACACATACGGACACATATATTATGTGCAAATTACCTTCTCATCCCTGTTGGGTGGTTACTTGTCCTTCCTCATTCTCGGGTCCTCTACCAGAGTCCTGGGAGTTTGAGGGCGCAGGATCTTATTTTTTCCCAGCACTGCACTTTTCTGGATGGAGAGTTCAGATGTTGCTCCTGGGATCTGTTACAGCCATTTTTCCAACTTGGGGATCACTGCTCCAAGTGCTCATATCACTACTGGAATCACTGTTGCCTTCACCTTCCACATCATCTTCTTTGAGGCCCTTATATTTCTCTAGCTTCTCATAATCCATCTTTCTGATATTACTGTCATTTTGCACTGCCACATCTATTATTGCTGTCTTCTAAATCTTGTCTACTATCATGATATCTGGTTGGTTAACCAACACCTGCTTTGCCATCTGGATCTTCAAGTCCCACAGGATTTTAGCCCTTTCATTCACCGCCACTTTTTTTGAGGTCATCCACCTGAACTTAGGGGTACTTAGTATGGTGCTCCTGCGGAAAGAGGGCCACAAAAGAGCATAGCAGCTTGGATTGGTAAGTTGGTCACTTAGCACCAACACCCTACACACACTCCGATCCTCAGCCAAAGTTACTTCATGTCAGGCAAGGGATGGCGGAAGGAGCTTAGTGGAAGGTGGAAAGTAGAACAGAACCCGGGAAGGGGTGGAGGAACTGGAGTAAAACCCAGGAACACTAAGTTAGAAGTGGTTGTTGGTTCCAGACAGTTAAGCTGAGAAGAGTTCATCTGAGGTGGTTGAGTGGAGGAAAAGAGAAAGAACCAGATGTCTAAGCAAAGACACCCATCAGCTAACCAGTGACCGAGACCAAGCAAACAACAGCAAGGCCAGGCAGCCAATGCCACCGATGGCTAGTCCGGGACCCAGGCTGACACCGAGGAAAGACTGAAGGAGCCTGGTGGACCCTACTGCTTGGGACACTGGTGGCTGGGCCAGAACCTGAGTGCCAGCTCTGTAGATGTGGCCGGGCAGCTTTAGGCCCCAACCACAGGAACACCGGCTGGGTGCGGGGTCTTTATGTCCCAAGACCCAACCTCCGGTGCGGGGAAAGAAAAGCATTCAAACTAGGACTAGTGACCAAGAGGGGTAGTACACAGAGCCTTTGACAGCCGAACCGTAACTCGCATGCGAAATGGAGGATGAGTAGGCCCGAGTGGTACACAGAGATGGAGTGCAGCAGACAAGCCGTCCCAGCTGCTGTGAGAGCCCAGGTCTGCTGTGAACTGACTGTGAACTAAACTGCTGAAAGTTAAGAGTAAAAGCCCGGTAAATTCCAATACGGTGTGGACTCTGATTATTCGCCTGCAGGAAGGAGACTGCAACGGTGCTGCCTGAAGGTACTGGGGACTTTACACTTGTTCTTCACATTCGATTGCCCTGGGGACCAGCCCTACCCGTGGAGGGCTCATCACCTTGCTGCACCCATCATCATCCCCAGAGGTCCCGATTGAAGTGGTGGCTTCACATAGCCACACACTATGGGTGGCGTCACGATTTATTCTTTAAAAAACTTTTAATCCCCTTTTATTCACCGCCCAGGGTCACGGAGCCAGGTCACGTAACAGTTACCACCCAGCCAGCCCAGATGACGTTGAGAGGGCCCGGTTCAGAGTACCCCATGGTCCCAGTGGGCAACTCAAACTTGGCGTCAAGAACAAGATTACCAATCTGGTAAAACCGGGTCTAGTGCGCCTGAGACTGTGTTTTGAACTGTGTTTTTACGGGGTTCAGAGTAATGGCGGCCCTAGAGGACTGAGAACATGTGCTGGCAGAGGGGCGTGTCATGGCCTCTCATCGTGGGCCAGGCCAACAGAGAGCGCGAACTGAAATCCACACCCCTCCCATTGTCCAAAAGTTGGGAAGGCGGTTCAAGGGAATGTGTATGTGTAGCCTCGCCTGGGGGAGTGGCGGCCGATGACGAGAATGTCCGGCGACTCCTACGCAGGGAGGGAAAGAGAACCTGCGCCATGAGGAGTGTACAGTGTGGTTGCCACGAGGGTGCACGAGGAGGTCCGGTAATGGCGGAAGGCGGGGTGCGATGAAAGGACTCCCCCCGATTCCCCAGAACCTGGCCAGGTGCAGGAGAGAATGGCAGCCTTGGAGCTCGAGTCGGGTGCACTGTAGCAGCCCCTGTTACAGATAGACGGTTCTATCCCCCTTAGCCCCGGCCCGACACGCCCCAGACCCACCTGGGAAGACATCCCTAACCTGGTCCAGGGCTTGGCTGAGCCCCTGACCCCAGAGCCACCAGCCCAAGAAGCCCATGCCGAGCCTATGGTGTGCTACTGGGAGAATCCCGGTGGGGCACTGATTGGGTTTCCAGGAGAGGTGGTGGCGGGCCGAGAACGTGTCCAGATTCTAACCCAGGAAGAAACCCGGAGGCGATGGTTGGCCCATCGGGAAATCACCCAGGAGAAGGAGCGAGTGCAAAGGCAGGCCAAAGTGGAAAGGACCATCCTGGCCAAAGCGGGAGCCCGAGCTGTAGCAGTTGACCGCCAGGCACTGCGACAAGGGGGTTCATAGTCACCCTTCGTCTGAAAGACGGTTATGGGTTTATCAAAGAACCTGGATTCACCCAGGAGGTGTTTGTGTCTTGTACGGATGTGGAGTCACACCTGCCCGTAGGACATCCCAGTAGGGATTTGCATTTCGGAGACTATGGGACATTCATTCACTGGGAGGGAGAGCGAGGTCCCTATGCCCTTCAAGTCCATCGGTTGTAGCGTGAGAAGACACTGGCAGTCGTTTCCATTCCAGCAACATCAATCACAAGCAACGCAGACACTGAGACTGGAGTACTCTGCATCGGCTCTGCATGTGACTTGTGCAAGACAGCAGGTGTTGCCCTGGAAGAAAAGTAAGCCCCAGGCAGGCAACAGCCTGTGAGTGTGAGTTACTGTATTTTCCTTTGTTTTCCCATTTCTACCCTGTATGAGTGTGTTTTCTTTCCCCCTGTTACTAAATGTCAAAGACTTTGAGATCATGGACCGTGAATGATCAGGACTTCGAGTGTATATAGTTTGTGTACTCTCGTGTACACCCTATTGGTTTTATAACCGATTTTATAGTGTTTACAATGTGTGTGAATTGAGCTGTTGCATGAACATTTTGCACAGTGGGGGAACGTTTGGCACTTGTAACCGTGTCGCTTGGAAGCCCACTGGCGTGGCCAAAGAGTCAGTCAGTGTTGGTCCCTGTCGCCGCGCCTAGGGCATGCAGTGGGTTTTTCTGGTGGTGGGTTCCCGAAGACAAGTGAAGAGACAATGACGGAACTGAGAACTGTTTCCTTTTTGCACTTTCTTCTTTTTTTTTTTATCCCCTTTCCCATAGTCATAAGTCATAAGGAATGTTTTTGTTGCGTAACATTAAAGTCATGTGCCTCCCGTTACGGGAAGAAACAGAAATCTTCCAACCTGTTAAGGTACCGTCACACGGGGAGATATCGCCGGCGATGTTGCCGGCAACCGAGGGGCGTGGCCAGGTTGCGGCGACATCGCCGGCGATATGTCCCTGTATGACGGTACCTTCAATGTTGTTATGGTTTATATGCATAAAGAAAATGTGGGCTAATGTGAAACACCGTACCAGTACTTAGCACGTGGACGTGCTAATCTTTGCTCTGGGAGAGTGTGGCGCCCTTGCGAAAAGGTGGCCACAACAGAGCATAGCAGCTGGGATTGGTAAGTCGGTCACTTCGCACCAACATCCTACTGTCACGGTGTAGTGAGAATGCTGATGAGGGAATGGAAGTTATGGGCAGGGTGACCAGGGAAGACTAGTCAGACCCTAGTCTAGGAACCCTGAATGGCCCTGACCCCGAAGGTATCTCCAAAGGTGAGAAGGTTCGGGCCTCCAGCCTCTTCCTGAAAATCCTCCACCAGCCCTGCGCTATTCCCCCCCCCCTCACCTCCCTCCACAGAACTGGGATACAGCAACTCCAAAGGAAAGGACTTGAGCAACACAAACACACAGAACTGCACAGCACGGCTTCCAGGCATAGAGTGAAACTCTATCAGCAGCACCACCTGATGGAAGGAGAAGCTACTTAAAGGCCAGGGGAAGGGGAGCCCAGGTGAGTCACACATTAACCCCTCAACCAGCAGCCAAACCTCATGCAGTTCTGGAGCACAACACAGGAGGCCCAGGACCTTCACAACTATCAACCATGCAGCTCTTAAAGACAAACACATACACAGCAGCATCCAGCAAGGTCAGCACCAACTAAGCGCGTGATGAGTCGGTCAACAGGGTAGGGGGTACTCGGATACCGGGACAGGGGGTTACTTTGGTGGGGGATCACGGCTGGTCTGTTCCCAATTTCGTGTCCTGGATCCTCAGTGGCAGGGATGGGGGTGATGATGATGGGGAATGATATCGTGACGCCACCTGTGGTACCTGGTAATGGTTACCAGCCCTGAGGCCGGACGCTGAGGTGACGGAAGGTAGCTTTGGTAGTACTGCTCCCCACAGGTGGAGCTTTACCTCAGGGCAGCGGGGCGGATGAGGTGTTCGCCTCACCTCCTGTGATGATGCTGTGGCCCTTCGGGCGTCGCATAAAAGGAGGACAGTCACCACTTCAGCTCAAATGGTTCTTTACTTGCACCAGATGGAAACGGGTACACAGTACATTCTGGGTTACGGGTACTGTAACTGTGGGTCATGAAGGTTTCCTCAGAGTCTGACAGTGATGCCCTTAATATGGCACTCGTGGTCTTGTTGCCTTCTATCTCTCTTACCCCTCTTGAGCCAAGTCTCTAGTCCACTAGGTCTGTTACCTAAAAGTCTTCGACTCGTCGGCATAGTGAACCTAGCTGCGGGACTGATGTTGGGCTGCTTTAGGGGTGCTTCGGCTCCCTGTGTGTGTCGGGCCCTCAGCTTGCCGGTCTGTAGTTAGGGATGAACCTTGCATCCAGCTACCTCGGCTCCGGTATGCTGGTGTCGACCTGGGTCCTCAGCTGGCTCCAGCCAGTCCTGGGTAAACCCCCTTCAAAGTCTGGGTCACCGCTCTCCAAAGAGGCTCCCTCCCAATGCAGCCACAGGGTCTCCTGCGTCTGCCTTGCTTTCTCTCCTCACACCAACTGTCTGACTCTGTTGTCACTCCCCGTCTCCTGCTCTCTAGGCTCCACCCCCTGGGACCTACTGAATATCAGTCCCCTGTATTGGGTGTTGGGGTGCAGACTCTGAAGATTCCCCACATCCACGGTTATGGAGGCACCACACCTTTAGGGTGCAGTACCTCCCTGTGGCGCCTTGCCATAGGGGTGCCACACGTGACAGTACCCCCTCTTTTAAGAGAGGCCTCCGGACTCGACTACGGCACATCCAAAATAAGTCCACATCCCCTGAGTGACGAGATATGAAAGACATTAAGGGTTGCCAAACCTGGGGGTAGGTCAAGGCAGTACTGCACAGGATTACAAACGGCCGATATCCGAAACGGTCCTATAACCCCAGAACCAGGAGACCCAGCAGCACACCTCCACCTGACGTGTTTGGACAACACCCACACATACTCATTAACTCTCAGGTCTGGACCTGCTTGTTTATTTCCAAATCTGCGGTCACAGTTAGAGGGCACACATCCAGGAGGGTAAACTGCAGCAGCGTGCCCCAGGGGCCCAGGGCTCCCTTCCCTGAAGTGCACAGCAGGAACCACTGTCCCTTCCTGGCCCCTCCTCCTGGAACAACGCCTAGACCCACTATTAATGTGAGGCGTAGTCTGGACTCCACCCCCTCTTCCAGGCACATTCCCATTCACTTCTGGACGTGGGGTAGGTGTCGGTGCAACCAGTACTGTAGAAATAGTTGTAGCGAGGCAATTACTCACACAGAAAGCCCCCCAAGCTACAACCTTTCTGGCCAGCCAGTCAATCACTGGGTTGTGTTTCTCCAGCCAGGGAAGGCCCAATACAATGGGAGTGGGTAGGTTCTCCAAGAGGTGACAGGACAAAATCTCCTGGTGGAGAGTTCCTATGCTCAGGTTCACATTACGCACCACTTGGGAGAGGACCTTCTGGCTGAGTGGAACTGAGTCGATCGAGGCAATGGGAATGGGTCTCACTTAAGCACTGCTGGAGAGACCATGAGCCTGAGCAAAGCGAAGATCCATCAAATTGACCCCAGGTCCGCTATCGACCAGAACAGGCACAGTCTCGATTTTTACCATCTACCACCACCTTGTCAGACAGTGTGAACTGAGACTTAGCGAGGAAGGAAAGATAAACTCTCTGGTCGTCTCCTTCTGAACGGCCCAAGGTAGGCTGCTTCTGAGACTGCGTGGTCTTGAAGCGAAGTGGACAAACCTTAATAAAATGGTCAGATTTTCCACAGAAAAAACATGCTCTGCCCACTTGGTGAACAGTAGCCACAGGAGGTTTAACACGAGAACCTACTGCCCCCAACTGCATGAGTTCATCGGGTATAGTCTCCTCAGCAGGGATAGGTACAGGAGACATAGTAGGTTTCGGTCTCTCCTTCAGGCGTCTGTCAACCCGTATGGCTAGGGACATTGCAGCCTCCAATGACTCAGGTGTGGCGTACTGAACCAGGGTGTCTTGCAGTCTAGCTGATAAACCCAAGCAGAACTGACTCCTGAGGGCTGGGTCATTCCACTGGGTGTCAGTCGCTGATCTCCGAAACTCTGAGCAGTACTCCTCCACTGCTCGTGTGCCTTGCTTGAGTTTTCGGAGATTAGACTCAGCAAAGGTCACCCTATCTAGTTCACCGTACACCTGAGCCAGAGCAGCAAAAAACCTGTCCACCGACCGCAACGATGGTGAGTCGGCCGGGAGGGAAAAGGCCTAGGTCTGGGGGTCCCCTTTAAGAAGGGAGACTATAATCCCCACCCACTGTTCCTCACTTCCCGATGAACGGGGCCGGAGCCTGTTCACAGAAAAAAAAAAGTGTCTCTTCCCCCAGAAGAGAGACCTTGGGTTCTGGCATGGCCTGAGCATGAGCCGACGCCAGAAATCCCACGACTTGCTGGAGCTATTGCACTACCTAAGTCTGCAGATCTCTTCAGAGATGGTCTGCATCAGGCGAGAAAATGCATCAGCTGAGGCAGTCTGAGACATAGTGTCTCAAGGAAAAAGGTATGGGCTGCTGATAATGTCACGGTGTAGTGAGAATGCTGATGAGGGAATGGCAGTTATGGGCAGGGTGACCAGGGAAGACTAGTCTGACCCTAGTCTAGGAACCCTGAATGGCCCTGATCCCGAAGGCATCTCTGAAGGTGAGAAGGTTCGGGCCTCCAGCCTCTTCCTAAAACTCCTCCACCAGCCCTGCGCTATTCTCCCCTCATTTCCCTCCACAGAACTGGGATACAGCAACTCCAAAGGAAAGGACTTCAGCAACACAAACACACACAGGTCAGCACAGCACGGCATCCAGGCATAGAGTGAAACTCTATCAGCAGCACCACCTGGTGCAAGGAGAGGCTACGTAAAGGCCAGAGGGAGGGGAGCCCAGGTGAGTTACACATTAACCCCTCAACCAGCAGCCGAACCTCATCCTGAATGCAGTTCTGGAGCACAACACAGGAGGCCCAGGACCTTCACAACTATCAACCATGCAGCTCTTAAAGACAAACACATACACAGCAGCATCCAGCAAGGTCAGCGCCAACTAAGCGTGTGACACCTACACACACACTTCGATCCTAAGCTAAAGTTACTTCATGTCAGGCAAGGGATGGCGGGAGGAGCTAAGTGGAGGGCGGAAAGTAGAACAAAACCCAGAAAGGGGTGGAGGAACTGGAGTAAAACCCAGGAACACTAAGGTAAAAGTGGTTGTTGGTTCCAGAGAGTTGAGCTGAGAAAATTTTGTGGCGCCCCTGCGTCCAAGAGGCCACAAAGGGAACTGCAGCCAGGTAGGTAGGACATTGTTGCACAACAACACCCTCACAGCCCACACAACCCACGTGTAAGAAGAGGTTAACATCCAGCCCTGAGATTAGAAACTCTATGAGATCGAGGGGTGGTGGATCAGAGGAGTGGGTTGGGCACACCAGAAGTCAGGTGACTGACAGTATATAGTGAGGAGGAGGAGTGAAGGAAGTTAGTAGGCCGAGGTAGGCTGAACAGCAAAGACCAAGAGGAGGCCCAGGGTGCCGAGCTGTAAAGACCAGAAGCTGAGCTGAGCTGAGACAGACAATCACACGTCCTGCGAGTGCAAGGCTAGGAGCGCAGAATCCATACTGAGCCAGTGTGAGCCAGAGGGGAGAGAAAGCACGTCCGATGCTGATGCCACCAGGAGTGTGAGAGAACAGAGAGGGACGGTGTAACACGTGCCCTAGACAGCAGCTAAAGCCACTAACTGCAGGCAGAAAAGTCCCTCCTATGATACTGGAAAGGAACAGAAAGGAGAGAGCCTGGTAGAGCCTCGTGCTGAGGACTGCTGGAGGCTGGGCTGAGTAGAGTGTCGGCTCTAGAGGGGACCATAGTTCACCCGGATTCCAAAACACCGACGGGGATCACAGCTTCACACTAGGATCCCCATCCCAAAGGACAGGCAGCTCAGTGACAACCAGGAGGGCCCACCAGGGGTCCGAGTCACCGCCATACTGTCCAGTGCACCACACACCACCCGTATAGACGGAGACCGTAAACAGCCCGGAAAGGACACTAAAGACTGTGAGGGGTCACAGAGAGAGAGAGGCCTGGCTGCAGAGAGCAAGAAGGAACCCGGAGAGGGGGAAAGAACCCGTGTACTTGAACTGTGTACTGAGAGCTGTACTTAACCTTGTAAGAACTGCAAAAGACCTGTAAAGTAACTGAAAGAACTAAGAGTAAAGCTTTGGAAAACCCTGAATTGCCTCTCTTGTCTGCCTCTATCTGCACACCATTCTCCCTCATACAGGATCCAGCCTGTCAGCACCAGCCAGGAGGAGAGATCCCTGCAGTGCCTGCAAGTAAGTGTGTTACTACCTCACCAAGGACTTAACCCTTACTGCCCCGGGGGATACAGTTCTTCCCACTGGAACTATAACATCTCAGCTGCCATTCCATCACCCCCGGAGGTTCTGCAGCAGCGGCGGCCCCATCACTGGCCGCACCAAGTGGGTGGCGTCACACGTGACATTTCCCCTGTAAATAATCCCTCATCCATTGTGTGGGCCCGGGACACGGTCCGGACCAAGCCACCCGTGACATCCCCAGCAGCAGACCTGGTCCGGTACCGAGTACCCCCGTCCCAGTGGGCTCCACAATTTCATCTGAGGTGGTTGAGTGGAGGAGAAGAGAGAGAACCAGATGTCTAAGCAGAGACACCCATCAGCTAACCAGTGACAGAGACAAAGATGAGAACAGCGGGGCACGGCAGTCGATGCCACCGATAGCTAGTCCGAGACCCAGGCTGAGACTAAGGAAAGACTGAAGGAGCCTGGTGGACCCGACTGCTTGGGACACTGGTGGCTGGGCCAGAACCAGAGTGCCGGCTCTGTAGATGTGGCCGGGCAGCTTTAGGCCCCAACCACAGGAACATCGGCGGGATGCGGGGTCTTTATGTTCCGAGACCCAACCTCCGGTGTGGTGAAGGAGAAGCTGTCGAACTAGGGCTAGTTACCCAGTGGGGTAGAACACTGAGAGCCAGTGACAGCCCGACCGTAACTCGCATGTGGAATGGAGGACAAGAGGGCCAGAGAGGTACACAGAGAGTGAAGGTGTAGCAGGCAAGCCATTCCAGCTGCTGTGAGAGCCCAGGTCCGCTGTGAACTGTTGTGAACTGACTGTGAACTAAACTGCTGAGAGTTAAAAGTAAAAGACCGGTAAAGCCCAGTACGGTGTGGACTCTGATTATTTGCCTGCAGGAAGGAGACTGCAACGGTGCTGCCTGAAGGTACTGGGGACTTTACACTTGTCCTTCACATTCAGTTGCCCTGGGGACCAGCCCCACCTATAGAGGGCTCATCACCTTGCTGCACCCATCATCATCCCCATAGGTCCCGATTGCAGCGGTGGCCTCATATAGCCACACACTACGGGTGGCGTCACAATTTATTCTTTAAAAAAATATTAATCCCTTTTATTGACCACCCGGGATCACGAAGCCGGGTCACGTCACCGTGACCACCCAGCCAGCCCAGACGACGTTGAGAGGGCCCGGTACCGAGTACCCCATGGTCCCAGTGGGCGACTCATTAGCACAAATGCTACAGATATTCCTGCATACAATTCTCGCTACATGGTTGTGGCGTTCTGTGTATGCTTTTCGTGCTTGCAGGTTGCATCCTGCCAGTATGTGTTGTACTATTTCTGAGGTATCGTTGCATAGTCTGCTCCTTGGATCTTGTCTTGTATGGTAGATACCTGCTTCTATAGATGTAATATTTAGTGCCTGCTCTTGTGCTGCTATGATTAGTGCCTCTGTGCTGTCTTGGAGTCCAGCTTTCTTTAGCCATTGGTAGGATTTCTCCATGTCAGCCACCTCCATTATCTGTCAATGGTACGGGCCTGTCTTGCTTTGGCACTTCATGTTCCTGCTCTTCCTTCCAGGACTACTTTTGTTGCTGCCTTAGACTCTCCCTCAGAATCTCATCTTTTGGTGCCATTTTCCTGATGTATTCCTGGATACTCCTTGTTTCATCCATGATGGCATTTTGGACGCCTATTAAGCCGTGACCACCTTCCTTTCTGTTGGTATACAATCTTTGGGTGTTAGAGTTGGGGTGGAGACCTCCATGCATTGTAAGGAGCTTCCTGGTCTTCACATTTGCAGTTTCCATTTCTTCTTTTGGCCAGCACACTATGCCAGCAGGGTATCTGATTACTAGCAGGGCGTATGTATTGATGGTGCGGATCTTATTCTTCAGTACCTGTCTTACTCTTTAATGTTATTTGGATGTTGCGGCTCTCCTTGCCGCCGCATCGTGGTTACCATATTCTTGTGAGATACCGAGGTATTTGTAGCAGGTCTGTACATCATCTATGTGCCCTGCTGGTAGTTGTTCCTACCAGCCGTCCACTATTCTCCAACCCGAAGGACATCCCCATGTCTTCGCTGTAGATCCTTGTAAGGCTGCCGTCACACGCTACGATATCTTGCAAGATATTGCTTGAACGCGCCAGATGAAACATCGCTTGAACGATGTCTCTGCGTGTGACGGCAAGATACAACGAGCGAGAATTGTTCAAATCGCAAGATCGAGATCTGAGCTCCGGACCTCAGATCTTGCGATTAACGATTTCACGATCTGCCTCATCGTGGTGTATAACACCACGATGAGCGATCTCCCAGCGGCAGAGCCTATGCTGGGAGATGGTAACTATGGTACACGTCGGGTTACTAAGCGATGCGCGGCGCCTAGTAACCCGATGTGTACCATAGTAACCAGCGAGATCGCGGATCCACATCGCTGGTGAGTCTGTCTGTGTGACATCTCACCAGCGATGTGAGCGATATTGTAAGCGATCGCGCGTGCACGTGATCGCTTACAATATCGCAAGCGATATCGTAGCGTGTGACGGCCGCCTAAGGTGGATCAGTGAACTGATGTCTCTTTCATTTTCCGCATACAGCTTAATGTCATCCATGTAGAGCTGATGGCTAATGGTGCTTCCACTCTTGAACTTGTATCCATAGCCAGACTTTGTAATTTTCTGACTGAGGGGGTTCAAGGCGATGCAGAACAGGAATGGGGACAATGAATCACCTTGGTATATGCTGCATTAGATGGACACTTGTGCCAATTGTCTTGAGTTCACTTCCAGTGTTGTCCTTCATTAGCCCAATTGAGATTCTGAGGAAGGATCTTAATTTCCTGTTGATATTATAGTGTCAAGCATTCACAGATCCATGACATTGAGTCACAGGCTTTCTCCTGTAGTCAATCCAGGCTGTGCTGAGATTAGTCTGTCTGCATCTTGAGTCTTAAGCGACTGCTCTATCTACTAGCAGCTGGTGCTTAGAACTTCTGGTGTTGTTCCCAATGCCTTTCTCTGCTGGATTCATGTACTGATTCATATGGTTCTGTAGCTATTGGCTATAATACCTGCCAGGAGTTTCCATGTCGTTGTTTGGCAGGTTATTGGGTGGTAGTTGGATAGAATTGTTCCTTTGTATGGATCCTTCATGATCAGCACTGTTCTTCCTTGTGTTAGCTAAGCTGGTGGTGGCCTGCTTCTAGCATTTGGTTCATCTGTTTTGCCAGACGTTCATGTACCGCTGTTAATTTCTTTAGCCAGTAAGTGTGGATCATGTCTGGGCCAGGTACTGTTCAGCTCTTCATGTTCTTAACATGCTCTTGGATGTCTGCTTCAGTAATGGTGATTTGTTCTTGCTCTAGGTGGTTACTGTGTTTCATTCTCAGGTCTTGCAGCCACTTTGCACTGGTGTGTGTTTTTTTCCTTCTCCCATATGTTCATCCAGTATTCTTCAGTCTATGATCTTGGTGGAGTTGCAGCTTCTGCGCTTTTGCTCTGCAGTTGAACGTAGATGGGTCATTCCATGTCAAGTGATCCAAAAATGAATATTTTTTTTCCCTGACGTCCTCAGATTTTTTACATTTTTTTTCTATATGAAGAACAACTTTATCTAATTACAAAAAAAAAGTTTTGAATTTTTTTCTTTATCAGTTAATTTTTTACAGATTTTTAAAGTTTTAAAAAAGTGCGAATTTTGGCCTGGTATGGCTTTACATTTTCTATCATATCTCGGGCTAGAAATAAGATAGAGAAACAAAATAAACACCAATCTACTCAGAACTGTCCAGGCTTTCATCAGATATGTCACAAGAGGATCTTTGTTAATATTTTACCCATGTGATCGCAAGCGCAAAACTTTAAAACGCATTTCCGAAAAATCGGCGCGCTTTAAATATTTCAAAAACTGCCCATGTGTCTGCTTTGCTCTTAGCCACATCTGTACCAAATTTCAAGTTGGGATCGCAATGGGATCATATTTTAACATATTTTACTAGTAATAGCGTCAATGGGTCATTCCATATCAAGTGATCTAAATATGAATATTTTTTTTTACCTGACGTCTTTAGATTTTTTTTTTTTTTTTCCTTTATGAAGTACTACTTTAGTTAATTACAAATTAAAAGTTTAGAATTTTTTTCTTCATCAGTTAATTTTTTACAGATTTTTAAAGTTTAAAAAAAGGGTGAATTTTGGCCTGGTATGACTTTACATTTTTTTTATCTCAGGCTAGAAATAAGATAATGAAGTGGGAGAGGCGTAATTTTACTCAGAACGGTAACAGCTTTCATTTGAGATGTTACAAGACTATGTTTCTTTATATCAAATTCAAACTATTGACGGGCAATTGTGAAAAAATGACTGATTGTGTTCTTGGTGATTTTTGAATTGACACTATAATAGTTAAATATTTTGCACTTAGGTCCAATGAATGCGTCCATGGGGTCAAGCTGGGACAGAGTCATCACAAATTAGCCTTATTTGCAGATGACCTGCTACTTTACATCTCCCAGCCCCTGGTCTCCATCCCTTCGGTCTTAATGGAGTTTGAACAGTTCGGACAATTGAGCAACTTTAAAGTGAATTGCTCCAAAACCGAGGCACTCAATATTTCTTTGCCTGGAGAATTGGTTTCTCATCTATCTAAACAGTTCCCATTTAAATGGAAAGTAGAAGCCATTAAGTACTTGGGAGTCCTTATACCAAAAGATCTTAAACAAATATTCAATTTAAATTATCAACCCCTTTTGACTAACGCGGAATCGGCATTTACCTCCTATAGACAATTAAAGCTATCCTGGTTCGGGAGAATAAACGTAGTCAAGATGGATGTCTTGCCCAGACTCTTATATACTTTTCAGACAGTTCCTGTTCTATTGGATAGAGGCTTCCTCTCCAAAATGCAATCTATGATCCTTAGATTTGTCTGGAGGGGCAAGAGGTCCAGATTGCGAATGAATATCCTATCCTTGCCCAAGACCAGAGGAGGGGTTGGACTACCCAACATACGAGCGTACTTTGTGGCTTCCTCTCTTGTTAGAGCTCTAGATTGGCATTATCATGCGTCCTCCAAGAAATGGGTAGAGGTGGACCAAGAGGGTTTGGGGATTCCGCTGAAACACCTGCTTTGGATTTCCCCTAAAGACTCCACAGACCTAGTACCTTTGACAGACATAACCAGAAACACCTTGAAGGTATGGCACCTAGTGACGAAAACCCTCCGCTTAAACGACAGACTTAGCCCTTTGACTCCCCTTTTTTCCAACCCATCTTTCCCACCCAGATTTGACAGGCAGAGATTTTTATGTTGGCGGATTGTGGATGACACCCGAGTAGGACAGACTCTGTCCAGTGGTGGTTTGCCCCCGATGGCAGAGCTACAACTCAAAGAACCTACGAGACCGCTTAAGTGATTCGAATTTCTCCAATACAGAGCATACTTATATTCAGCTGACCACTCTTGCAGGGTAAGATTGACGCCCAACGTATTGGAGAGGTTATTCCAACTGGAAGCTCCACCAAGGCGCAAAATATCAGTTCTATACCAGGCCTTAGGGTCCATGAGAGAGCAGGGCACCCTTTACTTCCAACGTGCTTGGGAGAGGGAATTGGGGTGTAGCATTTCAGAAGCTAATTGGCAGAAATGCTTTATATTTACTCACTCACTAGCTAGCGCTTGTTTTGCACAAGAAAGAAGCTATAAGCTGCTCACTAGATGGTACTTGTGCCCGATGACACTCCGGAACATGTTCCCTGGAACCCCTGATACCTGCTGGCGCTGTGGGGAAGAGAAGGGTACAATGATACACATTTGGTGGAGTTGTGGGGAAATCCGGCGATTCTGGTCTGAGGTTTTCAATGCATACGCCCGGATAACAGGTAAACAAGCCGAATGCTGCCCAGAATCGGCAATGTTATCCATTTTTCCAGGTCCTATTGGGCTACAGAAGAGGGATATTCTCCGCTTTTGCATCTCGGCTGCTCGTGCTGTGATCCCGAGGTTCTGGAAATCAAGCCGGGCTCCATCTCTACTTGATTGGTCCAAAGAATTGATGGACATATATCGAATGGAGGAGCTCGCAGCTGATGCGTCGGGATCTCGGAACAAATTCTTAGGGATTTGGGTTGAATGGATTCTTTTTCACGACTCTGCAGAATTTAGGAGTATCTTTTCCAGCACAGATAATATGGCTCGACCTCTGGCTGATGGGGAGCCAGTGGGATGAGTACCCTTTCTCCTTCCCATACCTCACCCGTCCCGTCCCCCTCCTTTTTTTCTTTTTTCTTACGTGGCTTTTCTTTCCCAGTATAACTTTTTCTAATGGTTTTTGTTTCTCTTCTCTCTCTCTTCTTTTCTATCTCTCTTTTCTTCCCATCTGATACATTCAGTCTAGGTATTTCCTTTCTACACCTATACCTTCAGAATTCTAGTGAACATTAGACAGGTATCGGAAACTCTGAGCTGTGAGTAGATCATTAATATTTCGGCCTTCCTTTCCGGTACACCAGTCGATAGACTATTCCAACTAGGCCTCAACGGGTAATGACCCACTTACGTGGTCAACCTGTTAGAAGGGGCAAGTGATAAAAATCATTCTGCTGGGGCTGCTTGTCCCCTTGACATCAGAACATCTCAAAACCCTGAGAAAGGTTGTATACTTGAGTGTTTGGAATTATATTTAGATTGTAGTATATATTGCACCAGAGATAAGCGCAAAAGTAAATTTGCAGCTTATCTTAAAGTTACTAATAACTTTGTGAATTCTCTTTTTGTATATTTTATATGTCTCAAGATTTTGTTAAAAGATTGAATGTATGTCTTTCATATGTTTTTTCAAAATGTAATAAAAATGAGATTAACCATAGTTAAATATTTTAAAATATGATCTTATCACGATCCCAACTTGAAATTTGGTACAGATGTGGCTAAGAGCATAAAAGACACATGGGCAGTTTTGGAAAATTTTTATTAAAACGTTTTTTTGGAAATGCGTTTCAAAATGTTGCATTTGCATTCGCATGGGTAAAAAATTAAAATTAACAAATATACTCTTGTGACATATCTGGTAAAAGCCTGGACAGTTCTGAGTAGAATGGTGTTTATTTTGTTTCTCTATCTTATTTCTAGCCCGAGATAAAAAAATGTAAAGTCATACCAGGCCAAAATTCACCCTTTTTTTAAACTTTAAAAATCTGTAAAAAATTAACTGATGAAGAAAAAAATTCCAAACTTTTAATTTGTAATGAACTAAAGTAGTACTTCATAAAGGAAAAAAAAAAAAAAAAATCTAAAGACGTCAGGTAAAAAAAAATATTCATATTTAGATCACTTGATATGGAATGACCCATTGACGCTATTACTAGTAAAATATGTTAAAATATGATCCCATTGCGATCCCAACTTGAAATTTGGTACAGATGTGGCTAAGAGCAAAGCAGACACATGGGCAGTTTTTGAAATATGTAAAGCGCGCCGATTTTTCGGAAATGCGTTTTAAAGTTTTGCGCTTGTGATCACATGGGTAAAATATTAACAAAGATCCTCTTGTGACATATCTGATGAAAGCCTGGACAGTTCTGAGTAGATTGGTGTTTATTTTGTTTCTCTATCTTATTCCTAGCCTGAGTTATGAGGAGAAACGTAAAGGCAGGCAACAGCGAAATTCACACTTTTTCCGAACTTTGAAAATCATTTAAAAAAAAAATAAATTTTTTAAAAAATTTTTCTCTTCACATTTTGCATTGTCTGACATGCTATTATCAAATAACAAAATCTCAAAAGAATTAAAAATATAGAGGTAATAATCATTGGTTCACTTGACATGGAATGACCCAGATGTTGGTTGGTCCATTTATCCTCTTGGCTTCAGCTTCTCTAGTGCATTTCCCTAGTCTTGCAGCAAGTGCTGTAAGTCTTTGTTTTGCAGTCTCCAGGGATTCATATAGAGTCAGTAATGTAATGAATAAGCAATATTTGTAAGGCATATTGCAATATTCCCCAGCAGCCATGTCTCAGATGCTGCAATGTCTCACTCCTAGGAGAGGGAGCATCCACATTTGCCCGAGGGCTAGTCAAGTCTCCTAGAAGAGGAACATGTTAATTAATTAGGAACACCAAAGGGCTTCTTCCTCTCCTGTGATGTGCTAATTAACCTTAGGAAGTTGTCTTTCTAGCCACAATGGAATCTCCCTATCATTATACCAAGTACCCCTGCAGGGCTGGAGAGGTGAGAAAACTGGTTTCCTTCTGCAAAGTCAATAGAGAAGCAATTACAACCTAGACTGAGAGGTGCTGACAATATATCTTTAATATCTCATGAGCCGTTCTGTCTATAAACATATCAAGCATAGATATGCGATCTAGACATTCAGACGGTGACCGCACATATTTTTACATATGTGTTCGATGATCGTAAGCAACCTAAACATGATATTGGCCAGTAGGATGCCATCAGAGTAGTCATGTGTCATATCTAGGCGAAGCTAAAATTATAACTGAAAATATGAGAACATTG
The DNA here is from genome assembly GCA_033576535.1 of Allobates femoralis. Lineage (NCBI taxonomy): Eukaryota > Metazoa > Chordata > Amphibia > Anura > Aromobatidae > Allobates > Allobates femoralis. The sequence goes on from JARQOC010000005.1 coordinate 291,138,593, forward strand.
TCTTCCACCTATGATATTCACAGGCAAAGTTATGACAGATAATAGCTTTTGTATATCGCATATTTCCCCTCAAGGGGGTGGGTGTTATGATACACCCCAGAGGTGTGAGATGGGTGTGGACAGGGGAAAACCTCATACTGTATAAAAATAGGCTGCCCCTTTTCCATTTTGTATTTCTTCTGAAGGGCATAATTTCATCAAGCCAGAGTGTACCCAGGAACTAGATTGGCCCATGCTGCCCTTGTGGTGCCATCAGCATTAAGTTAACTGATCACGTGTGTGTAATTCGGCGTGTATTCCATTATCTTTGTTTTGCATACCTGACTAATATCTGTCATATTTGTAATATCTTATACCTGTAAATAACTCTAGTGTACCAATAGGGTGATTAAATATATACATTTAATCTTGAGTTGCTCTTTTTATCTTGATCACGATCCCCACATCCGTGTGCTCATTTAATGTTACCTGGGTTCGTTTCTGATCCGATATCAGCCTGTTCACGGACCGGACTTATATTAAATGAGGAACTGGTGGTAGCAATTAGTGCTTGCTGTTATTCAGGGCCTCTATCAGTGATGGGGTGGCAGTTAAAGCTTTCCATACTCATAATACATTATATTGTTGGCCAAAGCCATTAATTTTGTTGCGACTGGTTGGCTACCCAATGGGTATAAGGTCCGGCAGACTCCCTGCCAGAGAGACTCTTCATGTTGAATTACAATACCTGATCCTTTTGATCCCAAGGAGAAATAATTACCACAAGAGGTGGCTGGCAGCCTCTTCTTACTCAGGCAGATCACTAGTACATTTATTAATATGTATGGGGAAAGCTGGCTGTCATCCTAAGAATTGTTTAGCTAACAAGTAAAGTGTATTTTCAAGTAATAATACCTATGGGTTTGGTTATTGCTTTAAAGGGGTATTCCTCCAGTTGAGTGTCCATTCAGCAGCATTCAGTCTAAATTAAATATAGATGCATATGCACAACCTCCATTTCCTTCATTGTGTATAGCTGGTGGAAGAAACCAAGTGCTATTGCTGGGTTTCTCTGATAGCCCATAGACAATGATGAAGCAAAGATAAAGGATGTGCATTTCTGCCCCTTTTAGACAGAGCTCTTTAGATTGCAGCTTTTGGGATCATTGCTATTGTACCCTCAGCTACCAGTAAATTATACCTGATCCTTTGAATAGAGGATACTTTTAAGGTCGGAGACGCACTATGTGAGATACTCTCATGAGTCTCACATGACTCACCCGGCCTGGCCCTTACTCTCTGGACGGGAGCGTGGAGCTGCATAGAAACACATGCAGCTGACTCGCTCCCGTTCAAAGAGGGAGGGGCCGGGACGGGTGAGTCATGTGAGACTCATGAGAGTATCTCACATGCATCTCACATAGTGTGTCTCCACCCTAATAGTGGAAATACACCTATCACTTAGTGGGTGTCATGCACTTAAATGGCACTGACATTGCTGGATGCTGCTGTGTATGGTTGTCTTTAAGAGCTGCATGGTTGATAGTTGCGAAGGTCCTGGTATGATAACACTACTTAACACTAACACTATCTAAATCTAAGGGAGGGATGGGAGCTCCAGACATTAAAAAGTATTACCATGCCTCAATTATATCTAGAACGATAGACTTAATTAGGGGAACTGATAACAAGCCATGGATTGAGGCGGAAGAAGCTTTGTCCCCTCTACCCCCTACGATCCGTCTTTCTTACTCGCATCCGGACTAGGGAAATGGATCCGCTCCATAACATTCATTCTAAAGCCACTCTGAGGATATGGACAAACCTAATGCATACCTTAACGCCGCCCATATCCCCTTTGCTCAAACTATCGGATATCCTGTCATTTTTTTATAGGTAAATCCTCAGAGGGGACAGGAACCACACGCAGATGGTCGAATATCTCCATTGATCAAATACTAACCGATGGAACACTCCCTACACTTACCGACCTACAAAGACTGCCAGGGCTCTCCAAACTTAATTTTATCCAATACAATTATCTAAAGAGAATGTTAAAACCTCATCTCCAAAATGCAGATCTACTACGTTCCATGACTCCCTTTGAGACACTGTGCGCATGTGTAACTAGACCTAAAAAATTATTACCCACCATTTACCAAACGTTGCTAACAGAGTGTTGCCCTAAAAGAGACTATATTGCCCACTGGGAAGCAGATCTGGGATACAAGTTCACACGTGACCAATTACATCATATTTATAAAAAATCTCATGGCCCAACGCAATGCGTAAAGGCCCAGGAGAATTCTTTCAAGATTATAACGCGTTGGTATATCACTCCAAAACAGACCTATAACTGGCGAATTGGGACTTCCTCTAGTTGCTGGAGATGTGAAGATCCCAATGGTGACTATTTACATATTTGGTGGACATGTCCAAAAATCCCCCAATTTTGGAGTGAGGTGGAAACATTCATTCAAGAAGTGCTGAATAAGGTGCCCAACCTGACACCAGAGATAGCATTGCTAAATTTCCCTCCCTGGCATGACAATAAACGTGCACCTTTATTAGCGCAAAATTTCATTGCAGCTGCAAAGTTATTAATACCGACGTTATGGAAGTCTACGGATATTCCTACCATTGAACAGTTGCACGGAAAACTTGATTCTCTGTATCGCGTGGCAGAAACTATAGCCACAGTAGAGAACAAACAAAAAGTGTTCAGTGAGTTGTGGAACCCGTGGATACAATTCAGGGCTACTCACAGGACACATTAATTCATATGGTCCCAGTGTAACTATGAAACAAAAGTACCTGATGATTTAGTCCTCAGAGCTCCTTTACCCCCCCCCCCTTCTACCCCACCACCTTTTTTTTTTCTCTTCTCTCGCCCTCTCTTTTTCTTCTTTTACTTTTTACTGTGATGATCTTTTATTTTGACTTGTTTGTTGCAATAAATAATATTGTCAGCTATTAATTAATCTGTTGAATGGACTGCCTAATATTTTCAGATGACAGCTACAGCCACGCCTTGTAAGAGGTAATGGCAGGACGCTGAATTATTGAAGCTGAACTTGAGCAAAGTTATGTCCTGATTAATGTGCTTTTGTATGCATGTACTTATTGATTCAGATTTGATTTAATGTTAGTCCAATGTTTTGGATTGTATGTGTATCTCATTTTAAATAAAAAGACAATTGAAAGATAGTTGTGAAGGTCCTGGCCTCCTTTAGAACTGCAATCACTATTAGGTTCAACTGCTGGTTGTGGTGTTAATGTGTGACTCACCTGAACTCTCCTCCCCCTAGCCTTTAAGTAGCCTCTCCTAGGTGGAGTTTTATTCTATGCCTGGAAGCCGTGCTGTGCAGTTCTGTGTGTTTGTGTTGCTGAAGTCCTTTCCTTTGGAGTTGCTATATCTCAGTTCTATGGAGGGAGGTGAGGGGAAAATAGTGCAGGGCTGGTCGAGGAGGTTAGGGAGAGGCTAGAGGCCCGAACCTTCTCACCTTCAGAGATACCCTCGGGATCAGGGCTATTCAGGGTTCCTAGACTAGGGTCAGACTAGTCTTCCCTGGTGACCCTGCCCACAACTGCCACTCCCTCATCAGCATTCTCACTACACCGTGACAGTGGTATTGTCATAAAATGGTTTGTGCTAAATTACATTTCTCTATGATTAACTCATCAGTTTTAAAGGGTTTTAGGTGATATCTTTTAAAATTAGGATAACCCTTTAATTTTCTAACTTTTTTATATTTTCATAGATGGTACACTGAGAAGTTTGAAGACTATCCAAAAGCCAGGAAAATAGTAATCCCGTTTACATATTAAGTTCTATAAGCAATGCATTATGACCAGAGTGCCTGCTCATCAGGATTTCATCTCCTCACTGGTGCTGCTCTTTATATACAGTATCTAAGCTAAGGAGCCTTAGTGGAGTCTTCCATGTTTTGGTTAAGAAAGTTTGGCAGTTTAAAGTAGAACTCCGGTGAAAGTGCTAATTCTTGTAATGTTGTAATGTTTCTTGTGTAAACTGAGCAGTGTCAGATTCTCCTGTTATAAGCACCGATCCTCATCTGCACCCTGTGACCCACCGTGTGACTAGTTGCCGCACACAGAGCATTCAGTGTGGACCGGTAGTCACTTTGTCAGTGCATTCCTATGGGAGTCTGCACCGAGAAATTGACTATCGATCCACGCAGAAAACGCTCTGTCATCCGAATATTTCCAGTGCCTGTCACACACTGCCGATGAGGACCGTAACGGCTCTGATATCGGGGTGAATGTGGCAAATGTACACTCTTTACCCAATAAACATTACAAAGGGGAAAAAATCTAGAACTTTTCACTGGAGAGCTCCTTTAAGCCCATATGCATTATTTAAAAAAAATAAACATGTTTTTATGATGTTCTGAGGGCTTGAACTGTTCTACCTCATTTTATTGTTTTAATATATTGTTATCTTTACCTTCTTAGGAATGTTAAAAAAATAAATGTTTTTATCAGCAAGTTAGCTACAAGCTTGTCATTGTCTTTCATTCCATATCGCTGATTTTCTATAAACCTATCTCGTGAATAAAAAAAAAATCTTGGATAAAACCGTTATTCCCAAAAAATCATATTTTTTATCCTTTTGCCGATTGCTGTGTCCTGCGAATATCAGGCTCTGCAGTCTTGGCCTCGGCTCCACTTACCGCCTGTGGCACTGCCAAGTGTATTTCTGGCAGTATCTTAAGCAATGAAAGGAGAGGAGTATGCCCACCTCCGTTTTATTGAGGATGCGAGTGCAGAGTCTGGTATTCACAGGTTCCAGAACCCCAATTTTGGGGTTTCAGCGTCTGAACCCCAGCCATCAGCAAGGTATCCCCTATCTTAACAATAAGGGATAGGGAAATCACTTGATTTTCTGGACAATTACCCTTTAATTTAATGTATACAGAAGACTTGGGTATGTAGACTATATGTGAAAGTAACATTTACGGCAAACCTCTAGATGTTTCTAAGTCAAGTATCTGAATATTTATGAGTTTGGTTGTATGCAACATCAGAGTTGCAGTTGCTGCAGTTTTTAATTGATCATTAAAAATTGATTGTAAATGGAAAGTCTGCTCTATTAAAAGGTTGTCTCCTGTTCATTAATGGTTAAAAATGTAAAGTACTTCTAAAAATGATTAACTTTCTAATGGTTACTACTATTATTCTTTAAAAAATCCTCTCTTCTCAACAATGGATGGATTTTTAATTCTATAGTTTTACTGCTTGTTGCCAAAGAATTACTCACCAAAACCAGACGAGCGTATAAGGGATGTATATACCGAAAAAAAAAACCTTAAATATATTATTTTATTGGGATCATTAAAATATAAAATCACAATGGACATTGTGATTTTCTATTTTAATGTTCCTGATTAAATAATGGTTTTAAGGGTTTTTTCTTCGGTATATAATTGAAAAACAAGAGAAAAGGAGTAAATACATGCAAATAGTATAATTTATTCAGATGAGCAGAGCAGAAAATAGCTCAAAAATTCACAGAACAATGGATAAAAGGAACCGGTGCAAAGAGTCAGTACATATATGTGCATACACATACAAGATTCATACAAGATCAAGCAAATGTGATCATAAATACATCCAAGTTGATATTATAGGCTGAAATACCATATAATGAAAAAAGGCAACAGTCAGCGGTGAAAGTACACCGGTCCTAATGCTAATAAAATACCTAAATAATGTGCATGTGCATTATAAAAAGACCAGTGAAACAGATACTAACAAAATTGATGTTACATAGATCGTAACCAGCTAATTATACAAGTGGTGCAATAAACGCAGCAGTAATCTAGTTCACAGGTGTAAGAGCAAGGTATCGAGCATAAGTAATACCTAAATAGGTAGCCGTCACTTCGTAGATACCATACCCATAAAAAAGTGCAGATGCAGCACGGATTCAGACACAGGGGAGTGATCCCCCAATTTAGGACCCCGATGTACATTTCACAGATCAAATGTCAGACTGCTTCATCAGGTGGAAATAGGTGACCACTACAGCTTTATCCTTTTTATCTTATGCCTAACCACGCTGAATGCAGATCACCTGTGCGGCGCTCCTGCACTTCCGGCTTCGCCGCCAACTGGAAATCAGTGCAACGTCATCGCTTCATTAGTGCGCATGTCCGGGAGCGGGGACTTGTCACCATGGCTTCTGGGCATGCACACATTGCGATAGAGACACCACACCTCCTCAGGGAGGAGGAAACAGCTGTAGGAGCGTACGTGACTGCAAATGAAAAGTTAACATAGCAGGACGTTGTACTACCCAAAATAAAAGAGCCACGACGTAAAGATTAGTTGGATATGATTCAAAACGGTCACCATATAGTCAAATCCATACCATATGAATGCGCTCCTATATAAGGTATACAGTTGTGGCCAAAAGTATTGACATCCCTGCAATTCTGTCAGATAATAATACTCAGTTTCTTCCGGAAAATGATTGCAATCACAAATTCTTTGGAATTATCTTCATTTAATTTGTCTTCAATGAAAAAACACAAAAAGAATTGTCCTAAAGTCAAATTGGATCTAATTCCACACCAAACATAAAAAAGGGGGTGGACAAAAGTATTGGCACTGTTAGAAAAATCATGTGATGCTTCTCTAATTTGTGTAATTAACAGCACCTGTAACTTACCTGTGGCACTTAACAGGTGTTGGCAATAACTAAATCACACTTGCAGCCAGTTGATGTGGATTAAAGTTGACTCAACCTCTGTCCTGTGTCCTTGTGTGTACCCCATTGAGCATGGAGAAAAGAAAGAAGACCAAAGAACTGTCTGAGGCCTTGAGAAACCAAATTGTGAGGAAGCATGAGCAATCTCAAGGCTACAAGTCCATCTCCAAAGACCTGAATATTCCTGTGTCTACCGTGCGCAGTGTCATCAAGAAGTTTAAAGCCCGTGGCACTGTGGACAACCTCCCTAGATGTGGACAGAAAAGAAAAACTCGACGAGAGATTTCAACGCAATATTGAGCGGATGGTGGAGAAAGAACCTCGACTAACATCCAAACAAGTTCAAGCTGCCCTGCAGTCCGAGGGTACAACAGTGTCAACCCGTACTATTCGTCGGCTTCTGAATGAAAAGGGACTGTATGGTAGGATACCCAGGAGGACCCCACTTTTTACCCCGAGACATAAAAAAGCCAGGCTGGAGTTTGCCAAAGCTTACCTGAGAAAGCCTACAACGTTTTGAAAGAATGTTCTCTGGTCAATTGAGACAAAAGTACTGGAGACTTCTAAGGTGGCCAGCAATGAGTCCAGACCTGAATCCCATAGAACACCTGTGGAGAGATCTAAAAATAGCAGTTTGGAGAAGGCACCCTTCAAATATCAGGGACCTGGAGCAGTTTGCCAAAGAAGAATGTTCTAAAATTCCTGCAGAGCATTGTAAGAAACTCATTGATGGTAACCGGAAGCGGTTGATCGCAGTTATTTTGGCTAAAGGTTGTGCAACCAAGTATTAGGCTGAGGGTGCCAATACTTTTGTCTGGCCCATTTTTGGAGTTTTGTGTGAAATGATCAATGTTTTGCTTTTTGCTTCATTCTCTTTTGTGTTTTTTCATTGAAGACAAATTAAATGAAGATAATAATACCAAAGAATTTGTGATTGCAATCATTTTCAGGAAGAAACTGAGTATTATCTGACAGAATTGCAGGGGTGTCAATACTTTTGGCTACAACTGTACATATTACCGTATATACTCGTGTATAAGCCGACCCGTGTATAAGCCGACCCCCCTACTTTTGCCCCAAAAATCTGGAAAAACCTATTGACTCGTGTATAAGCCGAGGGTGGACCCCAGCACAGGTATACAGCCCCCAGCAGTGTTGTATACAGGCCCCCCCCAGTGGTATACAGGTCTCCCCAGTGGTAGTATACAGCAGCCCCAGTGGTAGTATATAGCATCCCCAGCAGCCACAGTGGTAGTATACAGCAGCCCCAGTGGTAGTATATAGCAGCCCCAGTGGTAGTATATAGCATCCCCAGCAGTCCCAGTGGTAGTATATAGCAGCCCCAGCAGCCCCAGTGGTAGTATATAGCATCCCCAGCAGCCCCAGTGGTAGTATATAGCAGCCCCAGCAGCCCCAGTGGTAGTATATAGCAGGCCCAGCAGCCCCAGTGTTAGTGTATAGCAGCCCCAGCAGCCCCAGTGGTAGTATATAGCAGCCCCAGTGGTAGTATATAGCAGCCCCAGAGGTAGTATATAGCAGCCCCAGCAGCCCCAGTGGTAGTATATAGCAGCCCCAGCAGCCCCAGTTGTAGTGTATAGCAGCCCCAGTGGTAGTATATAGCAGCCCCAGCAGCCCCAGTGGTAGTATATAGCAGCCCCAGCAGCCCCAGCGGTAGTATATAGCAGCCCCAGTGGTAGTATATAGCAGCCCCAGCAGCCCCAGTGGTAGTGTATAGCAGCCCCAGTGGTAGTATATAGCAGCCCCAGTGGTAGTGTATAGCAGCCCCAGCAGCCCCAGTGGTAGTATATAGCAGCCCCAGCAGCCCCAGTGGTAGTATATAGCAGCCCCAGCGGTAGTATACAGCAGCCCCAGTAATCCAGGGCCCCCCCAGCCTTGCTCCGGTCACCTGTAAAGCAAAATATACTTATCACTGTCCCGCTGCCATCCGCGCCCGCATCTGCCGGCATAGCAATCCTCCATCTTCATGCGTCTTCTTTCAAATTCCTGTGTTCGGCGCCGGCAATGACGTCATTGCCTGCGACGAACACAGGAAACCGGAAGAGGGTGCATGAAGATGGAGGATCGCTATGCCGGCAGATGCGGGCGCGGACGGCAGCGGGACAGTGATAAGTATATTTTACTTTACAGGTGACCGGAGCAAGGCTGGGGGGGCCCTGGATTACTGAGGCTGCTGGGGCTGCTGTATACCGTCACTGACTCGCGTATAAGCCGAGGGGGGTACTTTTCAGCCCAATTTTTGGGCTGAAAAACTCGGCTTATACGCGAGTATATACGGTAATACAAGAGTTCATATTAAAAGAAAGTCCAAAAGAAACATCCATATTCATGGGTGCCAAATCCTATGTTCTGCACTTGGATCCTACATACAGTTGTGGCCAAAAGTATTGACATCCCTGCAGTTCTGTCAGATAATACTCAGTTTCTTCCTGAAAATGATTGCAATCACAAATTCTTTGGGGGGCTGTGTGCTGCCTCCTGCTGTGTACTGGGGGTTGTATGTGGCCTCCTGTTGTACACAGGGGGCTATCTGTGGCCTCCTGCTGTATACAGGGGCCTTTGTGTGGCCTCCTGCTGTATACTGGGGGCTGTGTGACCTCCTGCTTTTTGCAGTGGGTGGATGTGGCCTCCTGCTGTTTACTGAGGGCTGTGTGAAGCCTCCTGCTTTATACTGGGGGCTGTGTGTGTGTGGGCACTTGCTGTATATTGGGAACTGTGTGGGCTCCTGCTGTATGCTGGGGTCTGTGTGCAGCCTCACGCTGTATGCAGGGGGCTGTGTGGGTTCTTGCTATATACTAGGGGCTGTGTGGCCTCCTGCTGTATAATGGGGGCTGTGTTGCCTTCTGCTGTAATACTGGGGTCTGTGTGCTGCCTTCTGCTGTATATATGTATGTATATATGTACAGTTGTGGCCATAAGTATTGACACCCCTGCAATTCTGTCACATAATACTCAGTTTCTTCCTGAAAATGATTGCAATCACAAATTCTTTGGTATTATTATCTTCATTTAATTTGTCTTCAATGAAAAAACACAAAAGAGAATGAAGCAAAACATTGATCATTTCACACAAAACTCCAAAAATGGGCCAGACCAAAGTATTGGCACCCTTAGCCTAATACTTGGTTGCACAACCTTTAGCCAAAATAACTGCGATCAACCACTTCCGGTAACCATCAATGAGTTTCTTACAATGCTCTGCTGGAATTTTAGACCATTCTTCTTTGGCAAACTGCTCCAGGTCCCTGATAGTTGAAGGGTGCCTTCTCCAAACTGCCATTTTTAGATCTCTCCACAGGTGATCTATGGGATTCAAGTCTGGACTCATTGCTGGCCACCTTAGAAGTCTCCAGTGCTTTCTCTCAAGCATTTTCATAATGCCATGCACACGGTCAAGCAGTCCACTGCCACAGGCAGCAAAGCAACCCCAAAACATCAGGGAACCTCCGCCATGTTTGACTGTAGGGACCGTGTTCTTTTCTTTGAATGCCTCTTTTTTTCTCCTGTAAACTCTATGTTGATGCCTTTGCCCAAAAAGCTCTACTTTTGTCTCATCTGACCAGAGAACATTCTTCCAAAACGTTGTAGGCTTTCTCAGGTAAGTTTTGGCAAACTCCAGTCTGGCTTTTTTGTCTCGGGATAAGAAGTGGGGTCTTCCTGGGTATCCTACCATACAGTCCCTTTTCATTCAGAAGCCGACGGATAGTACGGGTTGACACTGTTGTACCCTCGGACTGCAGGGCAACTTGAACTTGTTTGGATGTTAGTCAAGGTTCTTTATCCACCATCCGTACAATATTGCGTTGAAATCTCTCGTCGAGTTTTTCTTTTCCGTCCACATCTAGGGAGGTTAGCCACAGTGCCATGGGCTTTAAACTTCTTGATGACACTGCGCACGGTAGACTCAGGAACATTCAGGTCTTTGGAGATGGACTTGTAGCCTTGAGATTGCTCATGCTTCCTCACAATTTGGCTTCTCAAGACTTCAGACAGTTCTTTGAGCATGGAGAAAAGAAAGAAGACCAATGTGGTACACACAAGGATACAGGACAGAGGTTGAGTCAATTTTAATCCATGTCAACTGGCTGCAAGTGTGATTTAGTTATTGCCAACACCTGTTAAGTGCCACAGGTAAGTTACAGGTGCTGTTAAACACACAAATTAGAGAAGCATCACATGATTTTTCTAACAGTGCCAATACTTTTGTCCACCCCCTTTTTTATGTTTGGTGCAGAATTATATGCAATTTGGCTTTAGGAGAATTCTCTTTTGTGTTTTTTCATTGAAGACAAATTAAATGAAGATAATAATACCAAAGAATTTGTGATTGCAATCATTTTCATGAAGAAACTGAATATTATCTGACAGAATTGCAGGGGTGTCAATACTTTTGGCCACAACTGTAAGTCTTTGTAACCTCATAGTCCAAATTCAGTTAAAGGGCAGTAGTATATTATGATATATCCGGTCCCAGCTGAACAAAACATAGGGCAAAGAACAGCCACCTAAAAATTTGTGAAAGACAAATTTTCATAAAAAATTCTTAAAACTTAAAAATCAAGGTGCTAAAATTCAGAAGGAGCGAGAGGCAACAATCACAAGAAAGGAGCAAAACTTAAGGATTCATTTAATCCATTGGGTGTCAATGTTTCAAGGGTAACTATCTATCTTGTTTCATATTGGGCGAGGATCTTCCTCATATTACCACCGCGAATGCCACAATGGATAACATTAGTCCCCCTTATTTTAAGGGAATTGGGGTCACACGCATGGTGTGTCCTAAAATGTCATGGCAATGTTATGAGTAAGAAAGGATCCTCCACCATTTGGGCCACTGCAATGTCCCTCACCCGTTTCCACAATTCTCTTAACGTACGACGGACATATATTAATGGACACCCTCAAATGGCGTGGCACACCATATTGCTAGTACCACAATTCACATAATGTCTGATATCAAAAGTTTTAGTCCATTCTGCCAAGGTGAGGAAAGCTGAGCGAAGGCCATTGCTGCAGGCCAAACAGTGTACGCAAAGTCTCAAGGGTCTATTAGACCCGAATAAGGCTGGTGTTTGGGCATGTAGTAACTCCGAACAAGTACATCCCTTAGGTTTCTAGTTCTACGAGCAGTCATAAGGGAACAGTCAGACCCTAAGTGCCTCAGGTGAGGGTCGGTTTGGAGAAGTGACCATTGACGCTTCAATATGGACCTCATGGTCTCCCACTCAGGGTTAAGGTGTGATAATACATACACTATGTGCAGAATTATTAGGCAAGTAGTATTTTAGAGGTTTATTTTTATTATTGATCAACAACTATGTTCTCAATCAGCCCAAAAGACTCATAAATATCAAAGCTTAATATTTTTAGAAGTTGGAGTGTTTTTTTTTTTTAGATTTGGCTATCTTAGAAGGATATCTGTTTGTGCAGGTAACTATTTCTGTGCAGAATTATTAGGCAACTAAATAAAAACCCAATGTATTCCCATCTCACTTGTTTATTTTCACCAGGTAAACTAATATAACTGCACAAAATTTACATGCAAAACATGCAAAAACTAAACCCCCAAAAATTAGTGACCAATATAGCCACCTTTCTTTATGATGACACGCAACAGCCTTGCATCCATAGAATCTCTCATTTGCTTGATCTGTTTACGATCATCATTGCGTGCAGCAGTCACCAAAGCCTCCCAGACACTGTTCTGAGAGGTGTACTGTTTTCCCTCCTTGTAGATCTCACATTTTAGGAGGGACCACATGTTCTTTATGGGGTTAAGATCAGGTGAACAAGGAGGCCATGTCATTATTTTTTCTTCTTTTAGACCTTTACTGGCCAGCCATGCTGTGAAGTAGTTGGATGAATGTGATGGAGCATTGTCCTGCATGAAAATAATGTTTTTCTTGAACGATACTGACTTCTTCCTGTACCACTGCTTGAAGAAGTTGTCTTCCAGAAACTGGCAGTAGGTCCAGGAGTTGAGCTTCACTCCATCCTCAACCCGAAAAGGTCCCACAAGTTCATCTTTGATGATACCAGCCCATACCAGTACCCCACTGCCAGTTTGCTGGCGTCTGAGTCGGAGTGGAGCTCTCTGCCCTTTACTGATCCAGCCTCTGGCCCATCCATCTGGCCCATCAAGAGTCACTCTCATTTCATCATTCCATAAAACCTTTGAAAAATCAGTCTTAAGATATTTCTTGGCCCAGTCTTGACGTTTTATCTTACGTTTCTTGTTCAAAGGTGGTCGTTTTTCAGCCTTCCTTACCTTGGCCATGTCCCTGAGTATAGCACACCTTGTTCTTCTTGATACTCCAGTAACATTGCAGCTCTGAAATATGGCAAAACTGGTGGCAAATGGCATCTTGGCAGCTTCATGTTTGATTTTTCTCAATTCATGGGCAGTTATTTTGCTCCTTTTTTGCCCAACACGCTTCTTGCGACTCTGTTGGCTATTTGCCATGAAATGCTTGATTGTTCAGTGATCACGCTTCAAAAGTTTGGCAATTTCAAGACTGCTGCATCCCTCTCCAAGACATCTCCCAATTTTGGACTTTTCAGAGCCCGTCAAATCTCTCTTCTGACCCATTTTGCCTAAGGAAAAGCATTTGCCTAATAATTAAGCACACCTTATATAGGGTGTTGATGTCATTACACCACACCCCTCCTCATTACAGAGACACACATCACCTGATTTACTTAATTGGTAGTTGGCTCTCAAGCCTATACAGCTTGGAGTAGGACATGTATATAAAAAGTATCATGTAATCAAAATATTCATTAGCCTAATAATTCTGCACACAGTGTAGTTCAGAACCAAAACATGCCACAACACATTTGCTATTTTCATGGTCACTAATTGTCTACCATAGCAACATGTCAGTAGAGACTAAATATGGAAACACTCCTACATCCATTTAAATAAGTGCAAGCACTATAGAGTTAATGTTTCATAAAATGTTTTAACCTTTATTAAGCATATATAAAAGCAGAGACAGTACACCATTTAAACAATTAATATTTTTAGGAGATACCAATAGATACCACAACAGGTGGTGACACCTCTGAGATATACAATGGGATATAAACAGCAGGAATCACAAGCAGTGCTCAATAATACTTCCTTACACATGGATGACTATCATAGTGGGGCTTATTAACAAAAACCCACTCACCCATAGATTCTTGCCTGGAGTTCAAACCACTGCCCTCAGATGGTGTCCTGGTAAGTGGTCCCCTCCTACGCCCGTTTCGCACAGCTTTTCATTTAAATTTTGTTCAATCGTCATTCCCCTGGTCCTATATTTTTTACAAAGCAGATCAGCATGCGGGGTATTCTTCACTCTGAGATAACCTTTGTTTATGTTCCGATTGCCGTAGCCTCTGTCTCTGAACCCTATTGTCAAATCTTTATCTTGTTCATCAAATTTGGAATCAGATGAGCACATATGTTTCATGCGTAAGAACTAAACTAACGGGACAACTCGAATCGTAGACACATTATGAGCGGATGATGCATGGAGAAGGGAATTAACCAAGGTAGAGTTATGAAAGACATCCGTCTCAATATATTGATCAGGACCCACCTCAATGGAGATATCCAAAAAGTCTACTTTTTTGGTATCATTTTTATAAGTAAGCCTAATATTGAAGGGGTTAATGCCCAGTCCAGTCATAAAATAGTCAAATTGCTCCACTGTGGCCTGCCACAAAAATAATACAACATCAATATGTCGGAGCCAGCACTGCACATGTTTGCAGCTTGACACGCCCCTGTCGCCAAAAAGCCATCTCTCCCAGAACGCTAGAAAGAGGTTGGCGTATGAAGGCGCGCAGGCTGTGCCCATGACAGTGCCGTGACCCTGTAAATAAAATACATGTTTAAACACAAAAACGTTGTGGGTCAGGGCACAGAACAAAGGAAAGGTAAAGAGGGATGCCAAGCAAGTGATGCAACCTTTTTAAATTTTCAAAAAAGATACAATTTTATTAATGTCCAACAATACACAAAAATACAAAACATTTCACAAAGATAAAAACAATTAAAATGGCGTACATTGCCAGATTCTGATCCCAATAGAGTTACAGTGCCTACAAGTAGTATTCAACCCCCTGCAGATTTAGCTGGTTGACACATGCGGAATTAACTTGGCATTGTGACATTTGGACTGTAGATCAGCCTGGAAGTGGGAAATGCACTGCAGCCAAAAATATTTTTTAATTTTTTTTTTTTTTACAGCGTTAAAAGTTAATTCTGAGGGTCATTTATTATTCAACCCCTCAAACCACCAGCATTCTGTTTGGTCCCCCTAAAGTATTAAGAAGTAGTTCAGGCACAAAGAACAATGAGCTTCACATGTGTGGATTAATTATCTCTTTTGCCAGCCTTTTCTGACTATTTAAGACCCTCCCCAAACTTGTGAACAGCACTCATACATGGTCAACATGGGAAAGACAAAGGAGCATTCCAAGGCCATCAGAGACCAGATCGTGGAGGGTCACAAGGCTGGCAAGGGGTACAAAACCCTTTCCAAGGAGTTGGGCCTACCTGTCTCCACTGTTGGGAGCATCATCCGGAAGTGGAAGGCTTATGGAACTGCTGTTAGCCTTCCACGGCCTGGACAGCCTTTGAAAGTTTCCTCCCGTGCTGAGGCCAGGCTTGTCCGAAGAGTCAAGGCTAACCCAAGGACAACAAGGAAGGAGCTCCGGGAAGATCTCATGGCAGTGGGGACATTGGTTTCAGTCAATACCATAAGTAACGTACTCCACCGCAATGGTCTCCGTTCCAGATGAGCCCGTAAGGTACCTTTACTTTCAAAGCGTCATGTCAAGGCTCGTCTACAGTTTGCTCATGATCACTTGGAGGACTCTGAGACAGACTGGTTAAAGGTTCTATGGTCTGATGAGACCAAGATCGAGATCTTTGGTGCCAACCACACACGTGACGTTTGGAGACTGGATGACACTGCATATGACCCCAAGAATACCATCCCTACAGTCAAGCATGGTGGTGGCAGCATCATGCTGTGGGGCTGTTTCTCAGCCAAGGGGCCTGGCCATCTGGTCCGCATCCATGGGAAGATGGATAGCACGGCCTACCTGGAGATTTTGGGCAAGAACCTCCGCTCCTCCATCAAGGATCTTAAGATGGGTCGTAATTTCATCTTCCAACAAGACAACGACCCAAAGCACACAGCCAAGAAAACCAAGGCTTGGTTCAAGAGGGAAAAAATCATGGTGATGGAGTGGCCTAGTCAGTCTCCTGACCTTAACCCAATTGAAAACTTGTGGAAGGAGCTCAAGATTAAAGTCCACATGAGACACCCAAAGAACCTAGATAACTTGGAGAAGATCTGCATGGAGGAGTGGGCCAAGATAACTCCAGAGACCTGTGCCGGCCTGATCAGGTCTTATAAAAGACGATTATTAGCTGTAATTGCAAACAAGGGTTATTCCACAAAATATTAAACCTAGGGGTTGAATAATAATTGACCCACACTTTTATGTTTAAAATTTATTAAAATTCAACTGAGCAACATAACTTTTTGGTTTGTAAGATTTATGCTTCTGTTAATAAATCCTACTCTCGTTTGCAGTTTGAAGGCTCTAACTTATTTGCATCTTGTCAAACCACCTAAATCTGCAGGGGGTTGAATACTACTTGTAGGCACTGTATATTGAAGAGCAACCCCCTTAGGACAAACAAGGCAAATAATATTCAAAACCAATATTCAGAAAAAAAGTTCACTCATCGTGCCATCCCGGCCAGCAGCCCTCAAGCCAGAAAGAATTTAGTAGCCCCAGACCAACCTTGTGATGGATGCATGCATACAGGGACTCGATATCTGCGTTACAATTATCATGTCAACTCTACAAAGAAGCCATCAATCCTAGTAAGGATATCTGTCGTGTCATGGACATATGAGGGTAGGTTCTCCACAAGTGGTTTTAAATAAAAATAAAGTGACAAACAGGGTCGCACAAACCCCCAATGCCAAACATGATCAGATACCCTGACAGAGTGACTGCATCATTGTGGATCTTGGGTAACAGGTAGAGGGTCAGTCCCTCTAATACCTGTTTAGTAATTATTCCCTGCTCACAAGCCCTACTGAGGATGGCCTGGAGTTGTTCAGAGAAAGAGGCCACAGGGTTGGAGGAGAGCTTAGTGTAGGTATCTTTATCACGTACCTGGCAAAGCGCCTCTCCCTCGTACATTACAACAGGCCAGATCAGACGCTGGCTGTTTACTCTGTGCCAGGTGTCCTTGATTCTCTGACAATGCAGCATTTCAGAGAAATAAAAAAACATTTTAAAAACTGCCAGAGTGCAAGTCACACAAGTGACTAGTAAGCAAAGCAGATCTGTGGCAGCTTCTCTCTGCCCATCGACAATGACTGACAGGTCTTTTCCTACTTGCATGTGGGTAGAAGGTTTTAAAGTATGTTTTCAAACATACCTGACTGAAATTGGACAGCCAGTGCCTGATACATGCTTCCTATGAATCAAGAAGCATGTGTGAGCTGGGGGGTTCCCAATTAAATGGATGCCATGTAACACTGTATGTTCCACATAACTTCAAATAGTTGTCACAGCTAATTGTGGAGGTCTAAGGGTACATTTCCATTAGGAAATATGCAGTACCATCATATAATGAAAATGTCTTGTATATTACAGGTAGCAACGTTGTAACAATATTGCCAAAATATGTACACTTTGAAAACCTACAGTGTAAATTGGGTGCCACCATAGATTTGCTGAAACTAATCCATGGTGACATTTAACACTGCACATTCAGCTGCATTTTTCCCCCTGCAGAAAATATTCAGTGGAAACTTTCCAGTGAAAAAGTACTCTTTAAAGGGAACCTATCAGGCCACCTGGGCACCCCAAACCATGAGCACTTCTGTGCACATATCTCTAATCACTAACCGTCCATTCCTATAGTAGCATACATAAACTGATCAGTAGAAAAAGTATTTCTAAAGATAATTTTTGAGATGCTAATTAGGGCTTTGCCTAACCGACGGGGAGTTAGTCCCACGATTAGTCGGCCCACATAGAATGTTATCACTCCTCGGTGGGCATGATAACGTGCTATGCATAGCATCATCATTACAATCGCTATATTAAGCTGCACTTGTGCGCGTCTGTGCATACCTCACCACTGAGCATCTCTGTCTTCAGGTATATGCACCCCTGGCTTCAGAAGGCTTCAGACGGCTCCACCACTCATGATTGACAGTTATCTGTACTTCTGGTCATGCGCAGTACTCTAAAGCTGGATGTATTTATCCCGGCTTTAGAGAGGCCAAGTGTGTATGACCATAAATGCAGACACTTCTGATTATGTGCAAAGAGCCTTTGAAGCCAGTGTGCATACACCCAGAGACAGAGATGCTTCGTGGTGAGCTATGCACAGTCGCGTGCAAGTGCCGCTTCATGTAGCAATTGTAATGATGATGCTATAGCAACATAGCATGTTATTATGTCCATAGAGGAGTGATAACATTCTATGTGGGCTGACTAGTCGAGGGACTAACTCTCCCTCAATTAGGCAAAGCCCTAATTAGCATTTCATAAATGATCTTTAGAAATACCTGATCTTCTTCTGCGATCAGTTCAAAGAGGAGGGAGGGAAGAGAATCCATGATATTCTGTAATTGGGAGACATTGAAGCTAGTGCCGAACTTTCGCGAGATTTGCGAAGTCTTGCAAGACTTCCACACTTCAATGGAGGAGCACGGTCACCTTCTCCAGCGGCTCCACTGCGCAGGCGCGAGTGCTCCTGTCATTCAAGCGCCGGCCAGAGGAGGGGCGGGAATTTTCAAATTGCAGAGCGGGTTTTGCAGCAAGGGGGCGGCGAGGACGTTATACATCTGGACCATATAGCAGCCTCCCGGACCTTGTAGGAGACCAGCGCTGGACAGAATGTAAGTTCATATCTCAGGTATGAGGGGCCAGTCTGGGCACATAGAGGGGTTATAAGAACCCCATTTACATTATGTGTAAGCTGGTGCACACAGTTTAAAATGCCCAAAGGGGCTGACAGGTTCCCTTTAAAAATATTTTAAAAAATTATCATCACACTGCCCCATAAATAAAAATATCTCCGATGATGTGCGCCTAAGTAATTGATCCTCACTGCGCTGCCTGCACAAAATATCTCCCCACACTGTTCCTCTCCATAATATCCCCCCCCCAAACACTGCTCTTGTCCATAATGTTTCCCAAACTCTGTTCCTCCCTAATATCTCCCCATCCACACTGCTCCTCTCCATAATGTTCTCCACACACTGGACCACTATATAATGCTCTTATAAATGTAAACAGCAGGAATAGGGCACCGGAGCGTGTCAGCTCCCGGGAGGGAAAGCACAATGAAGGAGATAGCGGTCCAAAGCACACGGCGGTGCCAGCCAAACAGCACGACATCAATGTTCAATATTGAAGAAAAGGCAGCACTCACCGGAGTAGTTTTCGTGCAGTTTATTGCAGACGGCACATTGCTAGATGCAGGGAGGGGAGGGAGTGCAGAGGAGACGACGGCACCGTTTCACGCTACAATGCGCTTCTACGGGTCACGAGTTAATGGCGTGCAACTCACTTCCTATATAGGAGGAGCCTGCACCATAAGTAAACGTCACCATTAACCCTTAAGATGTGAATACAAATAAATCTTTAAAATCAAGATTCCACATTAAAACTGAAAGTGAAAGAGCAGAACAGTAAACTTACAAATTTATACAGTTACAATTATTCTGTCACTATAAGAACATAGTACAAAATAGCGAAAACAGAACAGATGGAAGAAGCAAAACCGGGCAGAGTTACCATAGAAACCAGAATGCGGACGTAATGTAGCAAAATGCTATTCAAGATAATGAAATATCATTCCATACCATCGGGAAGAAAATGAGATGATTAAAACATAGAAGACAAATTGTCCAATATTATCTCAATACGACACTATCTGAACAACCTGATTGCGGAATATACTGGCACTATAATTTTAATTTAAAAGTAACTCTCAATCAATTGATCTAAATAGCACCACATCTTAGCTTCAAATACAACTACGAAGTAGCCCATAGTAGACTACAGACCACTACATATCAGCAATCCACCAATTAGTGTTACGTTGTATTAATTGCCGCTCTGATTACATAGACTCGTCCGCCCGGCACAAGCAACTGCCGCTTACTCCTAGCGCAGACATGGACAACCACTGAAAATGACAAAAAATGAAGAAAAGATGAACATTCACAAGGAAACAGAGTAAGACAAAATGTGGCCAGAAGCACAAATTCAACATGGCTGCCTTCAATGGAGGTGGTCTTTAGATATATAATAATATAATATAATAGTATAACATAACCTTTAAAGCAACAAGCACGTGACCTTCCACTCTCACTGACACTAAAAACCGACCTATAGGAAGACGGCCATATCAATCTTATCATTCAAGCCAGCTGGACCCTGAGCACACGAGTTCAAGATCCAGTTGGCCTCGGTTTGTAACAGCTTTTTATGTACATCTCCACCCCTCCTGGAATGAAAAACTCTCTCTATGCCCGCAAACTTCAGCACCGTAGGGTCACCATCGTGGTGATCCCTGATGTGTTGAACCAATCTAGGGGACCCTTTGCCGGTCAGTACTGAATTGAAATGCTCCCTTACTCTAACGTTCATAGAACGTATGGTTTTCCCGATGTAATATCTTTGGCATGGACACCATAAAATGTACACAACCCAACTGGTGCGGCAATTTATGAATGTTTGTGTTTTATTAACTAGTGCCCCAATTCTTACCGTAGGGCCACTCTCTAAATACCTGCACCGAGGCCAACTGGATCTTGAACTCGTGTGCTCAGGGTCCAGCTGGCTTGAATGATAAGATTGATATGGCCGTCTTCCTATAGGTCGGTTTTTAGTGTCAGTGAGAGTGGAAGGTCACGTGCTTGTTGCTTTAAAGGTTATGTTATACTATTATATTATATTATTATATATCTAAAGACCACCTCCATTGAAGGCAGCCATGTTGAATTTGTGCTTCTGGCCACATTTTGTCTTACTCTGTTTCCTTGTGAATGTTCATCTTTTCTTCATTTTTTGTCATTTTCAGTGGTTGTCCATGTCTGCGCTAGGAGTAAGCGGCAGTTGCTTGTGCCGGGCGGACGAGTCTATGTAATCAGAGCGGCAATTAATACAACGTAACACTAATTGGTGGATTGCTGATATGTAGTGGTCTGTAGTCTACTATGGGCTACTTCGTAGTTGTATTTGAAGCTAAGATGTGGTGCTATTTAGATCAATTGATTGAGAGTTACTTTTAAATTAAAATTATAGTGCCAGTATATTCCGCAATCAGGTTGTTCAGATAGTGTCGTATTGAGATAATATTGGACAATTTGTCTTCTATGTTTTAATCATCTCATTTTCTTCCCGATGGTATGGAATGATATTTCATTATCTTGAATAGCATTTTGCTACATTACGTCCGCATTCTGGTTTCTATGGTAACTCAGCCCGGTTTTGCTTCTTCCATCTGTTCTGTTTTCGCTATTTTGTACTATGTTCTTATAGTGACAGAATAATTGTAACTGTATAAATTTGTAAGTTTACTGTTCTGCTCTTTCACTTTCAGTTTTAATGTGGAATCTTGATTTTAAAGATTTATTTGTATTCACATCTTAAGGGTTAATGGTGACGTTTACTTATGGTGCAGGCTCCTCCTATATAGGAAGTGAGTTGCACGCCATTAACTCGTGACCCGTAGAAGCGCATTGTAGCGTGAAACGGTGCCGTCGTCTCCTCTGCACTCCCTCCCCTCCCTGCATCTAGCAATGTGCCGTCTGCAATAAACTGCACGAAAACTACTCCGGTGAGTGCTGCCTTTTCTTCAATATTGAATATAATGCTCTTACACACCCTTCGCCATTCCATAATTTTTCTCTCACGTCTCTCCCCATAATGTCAGTCACACTCTGCACTGCTCCATAATATTTCTCCTTAGCCTGAACCACTCGATAATGTTTACCCACACCCTACACCACTCCATCATGTTTTCCCACAAACTGCACCACTCCATAATGTCCCCCCAACCCTGCACCTCTCCATAAAGTCCTCCAATTCCATGAACTGCTCCATAATGTTCCCCACACCCTGGACTATTCCATAATGTTGACTGACATACTACATGTCACGTCGCCATTGGACTCGGTGGCTGGTGTTCCTGCCTCGGCCGCTGGGAGGAGTGTCACGTCGCCATTGGACTCGGTGGCTGGTGTTCCTGCCTCGGCCGCTGGGAGGAGTGTCACGTCGCCATTGGACTCGGTGGCTGGTGTTCCTGCCTCGGCCGCTGGGAGGAGCCGGATTCCTTCGGCTGGTGGCGCCGGTGATAGGAGGGCCTTGTCCTCATATGGAACCGCTCCCGCGACGTCTGCCTCTGTCGCTGAGCGCCGCTGTGTTTCCCCTCTGGGTGGTGTTGGTCGCAGAGGAAAGGGCCCTGCAGAGGTGTCCGTTAGGCGCAGCCTGCGTTCTTCTGTCAGAGGAGGCGTGGGTGGAGCCAGTCATGCATCTCCATCTGGCCTGGATCTAGGGGCGGTCCGGATGAGGTCATCAGGTTGTGAGCTCCAGCCTATGGGAGGTAGCCGTGCCCTTCAAGTACATTGGAGCCTGGCTTGCAGGCCGCCAGATATAGTTTTGGTTCCCCAGTGATAGTGTGTGTTTAGTTTCGTGTTTGACCTTGCCTGGATTTCTGACTCTGCCTCTGCCTATTGATTTTGTACCTCAGCTGCCCTCTTGGTTTTGCCCTTGACCTTTGCCTGGATTTCTGACTCTGCCTCTGCCTATTGATTTTGTACCTCAGCTGCCCTCTTGGTTTTGCCCTTGACCTTTGCCTGGATTTTTGACTCTGCTACTGCCTGACGATTTTGTACCTTCGCTCCCTCTCGGTTTTGACTCGGACATCTGACTTCGTTTTTCGGGTCTTGATTTTCCCTGGCGACCTCCCCGGCTCTGTTGCTCATATAGGCAGCTACCCCCTGGGCTCCGCTATAATTCCAGATCCCTGTATAGGGGTTAAGGGTCTCGGGGTTTCTCGGGGTGCTGCCTACCAGCAGCTCGGCCTCACAGCGGATGGTCGTCACACTACACCACTCTATAATCCTACCAACATTCTTCACAATGTCCCTCCCACAGCCTGTGACTCACCCAGGCAGGGGTACTCAGATCTTGGTCTTTGATTTGGGGTGTTGTCACAGGTGGTTGGGGCCCGAGTCTGTGGCCCTGGTGGTCACTAAAAAGTGTTGAAATAAAATAATAAAAATAGATCGTTTGTGACGCCACCTGCAGTTTCTGATGATAACACCAGTGCCGCTGTCAGACCTCCGGCGATGATGGTATTGCAGCTAGTTGGTCCTGCTCCCTGCAAGTGGAGTAGGATCCCCAGGGTAGAGTTGCTGCTATGCTGGTTGTCGTGGTAGCAGCTCTGTAGTTTGACGGTAAAAAGATGAGAGGCTTTCTTTGCTCTGCACGGGTGTTTACTGGTCACCTGATAAACACAGTTCCGTAACAGCTTAACAGTCACATAGTCATGGGTAGCTGGCCTGGGTAGTGACCAATGAATGAGGTGTCTTTATGTGGCTTACGAGCATGTCCTTCTAAGCTGTCCTTTCTCTGTCGTGTTGTGGTGAAGCCTGACTGGCTTAAAACCTGACCTGGCCTCTTTGTTCCTTTCCTTCTTGTCTTAACGTGGGTAAGAACCCTTTCTGTATTACCGCTACCCCTCTGTCTTTATACGGGTCCTGGCTCTTAGCGTTAGTTATTTTTGATGCAGGTGGCCCAGGGACTAAACTCTCCTGGGTCCGACCGGTGTTGGCGGCTCGGAGTTGAACTTGCCCGTACCGCTCCCGGAGCAGGTTCTCCACTGTGGACTAGGATTTCCCCAGACCTATTACCTTATGGTCTGGCACTGGGTCTCCTCCTTCTGCCTGGGTCACCACTCTTTCTGGGTGCCCTTTCTGTGCATCACCTTGAAGGGTCCTCCTCCTCAGACGTTCTCGTACTCTGTTCTTCTCTCGACTACCACTACTACTCTCCTCTCCTCTTTCTGACTTCCCGCCTTCCACTACCACTCTTATAACCTCCCTTCAGGACATTTACCTAGGTAACAGGTTTAACTAATTGGTCTCCTGAAGCTAAGTGTGTGTAGATGCAGGGTGAAAGCCACATATTAACCTCCCCTTTCACTGGCCACAAGGATACCGTACATGCTGGTCTTGGTGCAATACCCCTTAGTGCGCTCTCGACCAGTGGGGCGCCACACCTGCACTGCTCCATAATGCCCCTTATACCTTGCACAACGACAACATTTTCTCCATACCCTGCACCGCTACATGATGTACTTCCACATCTAGCACTACTCTATAATGTCCCTCACTCTGCACCGCTACATAATATTTCCCCACACCCTGTAATGCTCCAAAATATGTCCCATTGTTCATCTGCATATGTGGCGCCCCACATGGTCAGGCGTCACACTGGGGTATTGCACTCGTAAAAAAGGTGTAATCTTCCCCAGCTGCAAGTGGATACTAGGCTGATGGGTGGGACCCATTCCTGCACTCCCACATTAGAACAGTAGTCGGAGGTTACCCGGGAGGGATCTAGCACCTCTGGAGAGAGAGTTAGGAGTTGGAGAGGAGTCAAGGAGGAGTGTGGAGCGAGTTGGGAGGTCTAACAGGACCGTTGCTGTGTTATGGGGAGTGGTGGCCGCGCCTGATCCCATGTCCTGGATGACACTTCAAAAAGGGGTTATTTACAGAGGATTACAAGTTATTGTCATGTGACACCACCTGTAGTGCCCCGTGATAGGTCACCGGCGCCGCCACAGTCCGCCGGAGGTAAATGGTATTGCGGCTAAGTTGGCAAAGCCCTCTACAGGTAGGGCTGGATTTCCGGGGCAGCGTATTGTGAAGGGGAAGCTTGGAGTGGAGCTGTAGGTTGGGATGGGGAGTGATGGAGCAGTCTATGAGGGGCACCGGGAGTGGAGAGGAAAGACGCACACACACTGGAGAAGTCTCTTTTACCTTTTTACTGTTGTTACAGCATGTAAAGATGTCCAGGGCACCTGCAGGTGACCAGGTGCACAGTGGGTCCCCACAGCAAGTGGGTATAAGGTCTCCTCTGTTCCTCTGTGGTGCTTGAAGCCCAGCCTGCATGCAGCCAGACCGGCCTCCTCTCTCTTTCTGTCTCTGCTCTCTGCTCTCTCCTCCAGTGCGGTCTTCGGGTTACCCACTCTGATCACTGCGGTGGTGCACTGCTGTGTCTGGCTCCCTCTCTCTGACCCACAGGGGGAGCGGGTGGCTGAAGCCTCCATGGTGTGACGGGTTTTCTGTGGTCCTGGAGTATCCCACAGGTGCGGATCCTCGATGTCCGGTACGTCTTAGGGCGAACTTCCACTAGTTCCTCACTCCCTTTAGGCTCCTTACTCCTCGCCTTCTGTCCCCACTCAGGCTTGCGGGACGTCAGAAGGGCCACTCCGGGTCACTGGCTCGGGTCTAACCGCGGCACCGACCACCAGGATGTCTTCGCAGCTCTCCTAGCGTCTGCACACTCTAACTAACTCCTTTCCCAGCAGCAGTATTTATAGGGGATCTTGCCTAAGGTCAGCAAGTTGAGATCCCCCTACTGTGCCGGAGTGGAAGATGTTGCATGAAGTAGGTACCTGCTGTGGAAACCCAACTGTGCATTAGAGATGTCAGTGGCTACCTGCGTGAGCAGGGCGCCACATAGGAAAGGTAGATGTGAAATGCAGGAGAGAAGGTCAGAGACAGAAGATGACTGGCAGATAGTGAGAGTGCATCATCAATGCGGATGTTAAAGTCCCCCAAAATGAAAGTGGGAACATTATAAGATAGGAAGTGTGGAAGCCAGGTGGCAAAGTCATCCAGGAACTGGAGGGTAGAGCACAACCATCACTCGCAGGAAGAAAGACCAGGAAAGTCTGACTATGCAGACCTCAAAAAAGGGAAGGTAAGTCAGCGTACTGGGGATGGATGACCTGAAAAGATGCCACCATATGAGAATGCAGCAATGGAGGTGGTGTCTAATTGATGGATCCATGTTTCAGTAAAAGCCAGAACATTTAGAGAATTTAAAAGTAAAAAGTCAGGGCATATGTTGGTTTATTGCACACTGATTTGGAATTCTAGAGAGCATAGTTAAGGGAAACATTACAAGACATGCACTGAATGTTAATGAAGTTAGCAAAATCTGTGTGCAGCAGAGAAGTAATTAAATTACTAATACAAGCAGAGCCTGGGTTTAGGGAGATGTTTCCTGCAGAAAGGTGAGGGAGAATTGAGAAAGAAGCATATTATTTAATAATTTGTGAGAGCATATTTTGTGCTTTATATGGTAATGTATTGATTTCTCTGGGTTAAAAATGTGAAAAGAGCATGTGAGCTGTACATGGGAGAGGGGAGGAGAGAGGAACTGATATGGATGGAAAGTCCAGAGTGTGTGAAATGGTGGTGAATTTGAAAAAATGCAGCAACTAGAACATAAATCATACAAATAGATGTAGATTAAAGTTTGTTTTATTCTTGTACATGACTCACCTGTCTCCTGCCAAACCTCCATGTTTAACTCCATTTCAGCTCATCTGGTGAGGTGGATCCTCCAAGCCCAAGGCCTGGGAAGGCACACAGGCATTGCTGCAGCAAACAGTTGAGACAATCAGGAAATGGGGTGTAGAAGTACTGGAGGCCACAGGGAGACAGGAGACCAGGTAGCAGGTAGCAGAAGAACTGGAAGCCACAGGAAAATTGGAGACCAGGACAAACATAGCAGAAGCACAGGAGGCTGCAGGTAGATAGGAAACCGTGAAGCAGGTGGTAGACGCACTGAAGTTTGCAGCAGATAGGAAACTGAAAACCAGGCAGCATAAGTACGAAAGGCCGCAGGCGGATAGTGCACAGGAACTCTAAAAATCTTAATACTAAGACCTTATAAACTTGCTTATTAAACATGTCTATGGATTCTATTATTTCCATAGCTCCAAAACTTTTTCCTTTTTGGTGTTTCAACTTCAACTTCAGTGGTAAAGAGGATATATATCCGACATATATTTGATTTTTATGGGAGCGGAGTAAGTAATGGCTAATTGGACTGACAACGGCTTTATTTTTCATGGTCAATTAATTTAAAATCTTTTTGGAAAATCTGATATCTCCTGTGACTGGAGCTAGTATATTAGTCCTAGTTATAGTGGACATTCAGTCTCCTTGCTGCACGGCAGGGTTGATCTGGGTCTGTTAGGACCCCACAGCTCCTGTTGCCTCCCACCACCCCATGACCACATAATTGTGGTGACTGGAAGAGAAAATGTTATCAGCTGTTGGTAGCGGATCATTCAGGATACACTGAAAGTGTGTTGACAACAGAACTTAGTTTTGATTAGCAACAAACAGGTACAGATATGAAGGGCTTTGTGGAAACAGGAATACACATCTTAGGCTACCTTCACATTTGCGTTCCCCTCCGCAGCGTTCTGCGGAGGGGATCCGCAATGTGACCGCAGCGCCGCAAGCCCCTATCTTTATAATGGGAGCACACTGTGCTGCGCTTGACTGCGCACCCATTCACTGCCAAATGTGATCTGTGCGCAGGCGGATGCCTGCGTACAAATCACCCAGTCTCGTCCGCACCACGAACGCGACATGTTGCATTTCTGGTGCGGACGAGACTGGGCGATTTGTGCGCAGGCGTCTGCCTGCGCACAGATCACATATGGCAGTGAGTGGGTGCTCGCGGTCATGCGCTGTCAAGCGCAGCACCGTGCGCTCCCATTATAAAGATAGGGGCTTGCGGTGCTGCGGTCACATTGCTGATCCCCTCCGCAGAACGCTGCGGAGGGGAATGCAAGTGTGAAGGTAGCCTTAAATGTCCCTTTGCAGCATCAACAAGTCCACCACGGGAACGCCGGACCCGAGGAAACGGCCAGAGTCCACCTCTGAAGTCGTCAACCGGCTGCTGCGGTCTGTTCACCGGCTGCGGCACCCTGCCAGACAGAGCGGTCTGCCTGCTTCTTCACTTCAAGGGAGGGGAGCCGCAAGACTACTTTCAAGGAGTAATTGGGTATAGACTCATCCTAGGCGGGGAAGAAAGGTCACGGGTTCGTCAACTAAGGCACATCACGGGTACCACCATACCACCTGGCATCCACTTGCAGCCACCCGTAGAGATACCTGTTTCTTTAACAACTGTTGCTGAACTGTGGACTTGTATGCTGATGACTGTTTACAGTAAAGTACTCGGGAAAGTGACCTTGCCTCCGTGTCTTTGTGCCATTTACCATCGACCTCTTTGCTTACAGCAATGCTGCCCCGGAGGACCAGCTCCACCTGTAGGGAGCTTTGCCATCCTTGCCGCGATGCCATCGCCCTCCGGAGGACTGTGGCGGCGCTGGTGACCATCACCAGGTACTACAGGTGGCGTCACGAGACAACAAACTCTTATCCCCTGTACATAACCCCTTATTGAAGTGTCACCCAGGCCACGGGCTCAGGCACCGCCACCCGTGACATCCCCGTGAACCCC
Organism: Allobates femoralis; assembly: GCA_033576535.1. NCBI lineage: Eukaryota > Metazoa > Chordata > Amphibia > Anura > Aromobatidae > Allobates > Allobates femoralis. The sequence goes on from JARQOC010000005.1 coordinate 291,166,926, forward strand.
TCCGAGCCTGATACCCGAGTACCCCAGGATCTGGGGCTTGACACATACTCTTCCCCTCTTTTGTCCCGTAATGTGTCCTTATAGCAACACCAAATCCCCTTCTCCTACCTATAATAGTACATGTAATCTTTGGCTCTTCCTGGAGTGCTTACTGTTTACCGCTGTATCCTCGCCTCCTCTGCCTTGCGACACTGGCGATGGAAGTCATGTGATGAGGTTACCTCATCACACTCAGGGGCGGACCTACCGTGGTGCAGCTGGTGCAGCTGCACCAGGGCCCCGGCCGGTTAGGGGGCCCCCAAGGCTCCAGCTGCGGGTCCGGTGCCGCGGTTCCACCCCCACCCCCGCGCCTTGCACGGGCCCCTGCCTCCACTGCTCTGGGTGCAACAATCACAGTCGCAGCGGTCGGGACTGGGCCTGGGAGTGCAGGGGGCGCTCCAATATCAGCTGTTGGAGCTGCCTGGGGAGCACACTGTGTATTAGAATGTAACTATTCTCCCGCCCGGCTGCTCGCAGATCACATCAGCAGCTGCAGACAGGCCCCTGCACACTGTGTGGACGGGGTCTGCAGAGGGACACTTCCCCTGCTCCTTCAGCCTCCCGGAGACCTCAGAAGATGCCGGTAAGCAGGAGGTCATTAATCATGGTGAGGGGCAGCAGGACGCTCCTCAGTCCGGTCAGGGTCTGCTCTGCTGGGGATCAGTGATTGCAGGAGTCTGTGGCAGATCAGGTCGGGCTGTCAGTGCTGGATTATCGGCTCCAGCATCACCCGACCTACAGGAAAGAGCAGAGCCCTGCAATAAATCACTCTGACCCCAGCAGACACCACAGACCTCAGTATACAGAGCCCTGCACTGATTGATCACATCTAAACCTACAGGACATCACATATTATTTTATATGGCTCCATATATATGTGATGTCCTGTAGGCAGTACCAGGTGTGATCAGTACAGTGCATTATATATCCAGTGTACAGATGGGGACATATACCAGTATGGGCCCATATATACCAGGTTGGAGGACATATTTACCATACTGGGAGATATACTGTATATACCAAAATGGGGAACCTATACACCAGGATAGGAGACCCAGGGGGTAACTACTGAAGTTGGGTTGGCCTGCAGTGCTTGGGGCCCGTTGTGCAAAGAAGCAGCGGCCGGCTCCTGAGTGTCAGTGAGACAGGAGCTTTGGATGCACATTCATGTAACTTACCCTCTCTGTCCTCTCTCTCCTCCGTCCCTCTCTGTCCTCTTTCTCCTCCGTCCCTCTCTGTCCTCTTTCTCCTCCGTCCCTCTCTGTCCTCTTTCTGCTCCGTCCCTCTCTGTCCTCTTTCTGCTCCGTCCCTCTCTGTCCTCTCTCTCCTCCGTCCCTCTCTATCCTCTCTCTCCTCCGTCCCTCTCTGTCCTCTCTCTCCTCCGTCCCTCTCTGTCCTCCCTCTCCTCCGTCCCTCTCTGTCCTCCCTCTCCTCCGTCCCTCTCTGTCCTCCCTCTCCTCCGTCCCTCTCTCTCCTCCCTCTCCTCCGTCCCTCTCTGTCCTCCGTCCCTCTCTGTCCCTCTCTGTCCTCCGTCCCTCTCTGTCCCTCTCTGTCCTCCGTCCCTCTCTGTCCTTCCTCTCCTCCGTCCCTCTCTGTCCTTCCTCTCCTCCATCCCTCTCTGTCCTCCCTCTCCTCCGTCCCTCTCTGTCCTCCCTCTCCTCCGTCCCTCTCTGTCCTCTCTCTCCTCCGTCCCTCTCTGCCCTCTTTCCCCTCCGTCTCCCTTCTGTGCGTGTAGGTGTGTGTGTCCACTTAGCCGCCCCCTGCATCCCGCCGCCGCACCAATCCTTGCCCTCCAATGTGATCGCATCGGGCACACATCTAGTATGTATATATCCTCCTTGAGGCTGTCTTGGGCTATATATGTTATACGAGGCTATGCTGGGCTGTATATATTACCTGGAGGCTGTGCTAGTCTATATATATTATCTGGAGCCTGTGCTTGGCTGTATATGTTACCTGGAGGCTGTGCTGGGCTGTATATATTACCTGGCGGCTGTGCTGAACTGTATATATTAGGCTGTGGGGGGGGCCCCGAAAAATTTCTTGCACCAGGGCCCACTACAGTCTGGGTCCGCCCCTGATCACACTGCAACATGCCAGGGCAGGGTCTAAAGAGACACAAATACAGCTGAATAAAGGAAGGTAAGAACCAGAGCCTAGCAGTTCATCCTTGTGTAGGCCTGGTTTTAGGCATAAACTTATAATGAATTAAATCTTCATTCAAAAGTTATTTTTTCCACTGACAATATATCTGGAGCACCATTGGAGAAAACGTGTTAACAGCGTGTGTTAGGGCTGATGCCGTTTGTGCTGGTTTGTTCTTGGGTAGGGGGTGCAGCTTCATCAAGGGCACTTTGCAGTGTTATCATAATATTTCAGAGAGGAATCGAGACATATGAGGGAGGAGATTGGGACCAATGATGAATGTCCATTTTTCATAAGTTGTGGGTATTGATAGCATGTAGATTTCTATATGTGTGGTAAATAGGGGTTTCCTGTATGGGGTGACCATTATTGACAGAGAGGGAAAGAAGGTTGTAGTCACAAAGATGGAGAAGGGAGTTAATGAGATCATGCACAAAACACAACTAGAAGAAGACCAGGTCCAATGTATTCGTGGTTTCATGCGTAAGTGTCGAGCCCCAAGCTTTGGGGTACTCAGGTATCAGGTTCTGTGGGTAGCGTTGCTGTGTTATGGGGAGTGGTGGCGCGCCTGATCCCATGTCCTGGATGACACTTCAAAAAGGGGTTATTTACAGAGGATTACAAGTTATTGTCATGTGACACCACCTGTAGTGCCCCGTGATAGGTCACCGGCGCCGCCACAGTCCACCGGAGGTAAATGGTATTGCGGCTAAGTTGGCAAAGCCCTCTATAGGTAGGGCTGGATCTCCGGGGCAGCGTATTGTGAAGGGGAAGCTTGGAGTGGAGCTGTAGGTTGGGATGGGGAGTGATGGAGCAGTCTATGAGGGGCACCGGGAGTGGAGAGGAAAGATGCACACACACTGGAGAAGTCTCTTTTACCTTTTTACTGTTGTTACAGCATGTAAAGATGTCCAGGGCACCTGCAGGTGACCAGGTGCACAGTGGGTCCCCACAGCAAGTGGGTATAAGGTCTCCTCTGTTCCTCTGTGGTGCTTGAAGCCCAGCCTGCATGCAGCCAGACCGGCCTCCTCTCTCTTTCTGTCTCTGCTCTCTGCTCTCTCCTCCAGTGCGGTCTTCGGGTTACCCACTCTGATCACTGCGGTGGTGCACTGCTGTGTCTGGCTCCCTCTCTCTGACCCACAGGGGGAGCGGGTGGCTGAAGCCTCCATGGTGTGACGGGTTTTCTGTGGTCCTGGAGTATCCCACAGGTGCGGATCCTCGATGTCCGGTACGTCTTAGGGCGAACTTCCACTAGTTCCTCACTCCCTTTAGGCTCCTTACTCCTCGCCTTCTGTCCCCACTCAGGCTTGCGGGACGTCAGAAGGGCCACTCCGGGGCACTGGCTCGGGTCTAACCGTGGCACCGACCACCAGGATGTCTTCGCAGCTCTCCTAGCGTCTGCACACTCTAACTAACTCCTTTCCCAGCAGCAGTATTTATAGGGGATCTTGCCTAAGGTCAGCAAGTTGAGATCCCCCTACTGTGCCGGAGTGGAAGATGTTGCATGAAGTAGGTACCTGCTGTGGAAACCCAACTGTGCATTAGAGATGTCAGTGGCTACCTGCGTGAGCAGGGCGCCACATAGGAAAGGTAGATGTGAAATGCAGGAGAGAAGGTCAGAGACAGAAGATGACTGGCAGATAGTGAGAGTGCATCATCAATGCGGATGTTAAAGTCCCCCAAAATGAAAGTGGGAACATTATAAGATAGGAAGTGTGGAAGCCAGGTGGCAAAGTCATCCAGGAACTGGAGGGTAGAGCACAACCATCACTCGCAGGAAGAAAGACCAGGAAAGTCTGACTATGCAGACCTCAAAAAAGGGAAGGTAAGTCAGCGTACTGGGGATGGATGACCTGAAAAGATGCCACCATATGAGAATGCAGCAATGGAGGTGGTGTCTAATTGATGGATCCATGTTTCAGTAAAAGCCAGAACATTTAGAGAATTTAAAAGTAAAAAGTCAGGGCATATGTTGGTTTATTGCACACTGATTTGGAATTCTAGAGAGCATAGTTAAGGGAAACATTACAAGACATGCACTGAATGTTAATGAAGTTAGCAAAATCTGTGTGCAGCAGAGAAGTAATTAAATTACTAATACAAGCAGAGCCTGGGTTTAGGGAGATGTTTCCTGCAGAAAGGTGAGGGAGAATTGAGAAAGAAGCATATTATTTAATAATTTGTGAGAGCATATTTTGTGCTTTATATGGTAATGTATTGATTTCTCTGGGTTAAAAATGTGAAAAGAGCATGTGAGCTGTACATGGGAGAGGGGAGGAGAGAGGAACTGATATGGATGGAAAGTCCAGAGTGTGTGAAATGGTGGTGAATTTGAAAAAATGCAGCAACTAGAACATAAATCATACAAATAGATGTAGATTAAAGTTTGTTTTATTCTTGTACATGACTCACCTGTCTCCTGCCAAACCTCCATGTTTAACTCCATTTCAGCTCATCTGGTGAGGTGGATCCTCCAAGCCCAAGGCCTGGGAAGGCACACAGGCATTGCTGCAGCAAACAGTTGAGACAATCAGGAAATGGGTGTAGAAGTACTGGAGGCCACAGGGAGACAGGAGACCAGGTAGCAGGTAGCAGAAGAACTGGAAGCCACAGGAAAATTGGAGACCAGGACAAACATAGCAGAAGCACAGGAGGCTGCAGGTAGATAGGAAACCGTGAAGCAGGTGGTAGACGCACTGAAGTTTGCAGCAGATAGGAAACTGAAAACCAGGCAGCATAAGTACGAAAGGCCGCAGGCGGATAGTGCACAGGAACTCTAAAAATCTTAATACTAAGACCTTATAAACTTGCTTATTAAACATGTCTATGGATTCTATTATTTCCATAGCTCCAAAACTTTTTCCTTTTTGGTGTTTCAACTTCAACTTCAGTGGTAAAGAGGATATATATCCGACATATATTTGATTTTTATGGGAGCGGAGTAAGTAATGGCTAATTGGACTGACAACGGCTTTATTTTTCATGGTCAATTAATTTAAAATCTTTTTGGAAAATCTGATATCTCCTGTGACTGGAGCTAGTATATTAGTCCTAGTTATAGTGGACATTCAGTCTCCTTGCTGCACGGCAGGGTTGATCTGGGTCTGTTAGGACCCCACAGCTCCTGTTGCCTCCCACCACCCCATGACCACATAATTGTGGTGACTGGAAGAGAAAATGTTATCAGCTGTTGGTAGCGGATCATTCAGGATACACTGAAAGCGTGTTGACAACAGAACTTAGTTTTGATTAGCAACAAACAGGTACAGATATGAAGGGCTTTGTGGAAACAGGAATACACATCTTAGGCTACCTTCACATTTGCGTTCCCCTCCGCAGCGTTCTGCGGAGGGGATCCGCAATGTGACCGCAGCGCCGCAAGCCCCTATCTTTATAATGGGAGCACACTGTGCTGCGCTTGACTGCGCACCCATTCACTGCCAAATGTGATCTGTGCGCAGGCGGATGCCTGCGTACAAATCACCCAGTCTCGTCCGCACCACGAACGCGACATGTTGCATTTCTGGTGCGGACGAGACTGGGCGATTTGTGCGCAGGCGTCTGCCTGCGCACAGATCACATATGGCAGTGAGTGGGTGCTCGCGGTCATGCGCTGTCAAGCGCAGCACCGTGCGCTCCCATTATAAAGATAGGGGCTTGCGGTGCTGCGGTCACATTGCTGATCCCCTCCGCAGAACGCTGCGGAGGGGAACGCTAGTGTGAAGGTAGCCTTAAATGTCCCTTTGCAGCATCAGCAAGCTGCTGTGCTTCTTTTCACATGCACAGGAAACTGCTTACAGTCACATGGTATTTCCTGTGTGTGAGCCTCTGGGAGTGTTCCTCTTTTTTTTTTTTTTTTTTTTAAAGGGATCCTGTCACCTCCAGAACGCCTCCTAAGCTAGCAAAACATGTCCCTGCGGCATCCCATCACTAATCTCACACTTCTTTTGTCTACTAAAAGCATCCTGTGAAAGTGCATAAAAACGTTTTAATACTTACTCATTGGTGATTATAATTAGTAGGGGCTATATTCTTTAGTCACCAAGGCGGGCTGTTTTGCAGGATCCACCCTGTCTCTGTCTGTGTTCCTCTGCTTGTGCAGGCTTTGCCCTCCCCCTCTCTATCACTCACAGAATGCAAATCATTAGTCCTGCCTTCAGCTGCACATCACAGCAGCACAGACAGAGAGAGGGTGGATCATCGAGGCTGAAAAACAACATGCCCTGGTGACTAAAGAATATAGCCTCTGCTAATTATAATCATTAATGAGTAAGTATTAAAACGTTTTTATGCACTTTCACAGGATGCTTTTAGGAGACAAAAGAAGTGTGAGATTAGTGATAGGATGGTGCAGGGACATGTTTTGCTAGCTTATGAGGCGTTTTGGAGGTGACAGGATCCCTTTAAACTAACTTTACTGACAATGCACAAATCTAGCAATACAACACTTACACATACAGGATCCGAGTTGTTGCACTAAACATATTCCAACATCATCCTTCCTCATGCTGCATACACAACACCTGTTCAGCTATGTGTAGAAAATGTACGATCTAGGGCAGCTGCCTAGTTTGCAATGATGTTTTAGAACATCATTACAGAGTAATATGTGGACCACCCAGATCAGGGCCAGCATCAGCACCCGACGCACCCGGGCAAATGCCAGGGCCCGGAAGCTGGGGGAGGGCCCACTGGGCCCCTGAGCGCCATATGCTTGGGAGCCCCTGACCGCTGTCCCCACACGCTATCCTTGGGATCCCCTTAGCACTGCCTCCCCCCCTCTCATTCTAACTTTACCGGCAGTCACTGATCTCATCTTAGCATCCTCAGCCTGTCGTGTAGTGTGATGCTGCAGCCGGCGCCACGGTCTATTTCCTGTGTGTGCAGCACCGGCTGCAGCGTCACACTACATATGACAGGCTGAGGAGGCTGAGATGAGATCAGTGACAGCCTGTAAAGTTAGAATGGAGGGAAGGGGGGGGAAGCAAGCCCTAAAGAGGCCCCAAGGGTGGCGTGTGGGGGAAGCGGTCAGGGGTCCCCTAGGATGTTGTGGGGGCAGCTCTCAGGGGCCCCTGAGCCCCAAGGATGAGGGTGGGGACAGCTCTCAGGGGACCCTGAGGCTAAGGTGTGCTGGCAGCTCTCAGGGGCTCCTGAGGCTGAGGTATGGGGGCAGCTTTCAGGGGCCCCTGAGGCTGAGGTGTGGGGCAGCTCTCAGGGGCCCCTGAGGCTGAGGTGTGGGGGCAGATCTCAGGGGCCCCTGGGATTGAGGTGTGTGGACATCTCTCAGGGTCCCCTGAGGCTGAGGTGTGGGGGCAGCACTCAGGGGCCCCTGAGGCGTGGGGGCAGCACTCAGGGCCCCCGTGGCTGAGGTGTGGGGGCAGCACTCAGGGACCCATGAGGCTGAGGTGTTTGGGGGCAACGCTCAGGGGCCCCCAAGGGTGAGGTGGAGGGCAGAGCTCAGGGTCCTCTTGGGGTGAGTTGGAGTGAGGAGGCAGCGCTCAGTGGCCCCTGGGGGTGGGGCTGGGGGCAGCGCTCAAGGGGCCCTGTCGGGGGCAAATTACACCCAGGGGGGAGACAGACGCGGGTGGGAGACAGTTTCCAGGGGGAAACAGGCACAGGGATGAGACAGCGTGCAGGGGAGAGACAGCAGGCGCGGGGGAAGACAGCGTGCAGGGGAGAGACAGGTGCAGGGGGAGACACAGCTTATGGGGGGGACAGGCGCATAGGGAAGATAGCGTGCAGGTGGAGACAGGTGCAGTGGAGAGACACAGCGTGTAAGGGGAGATAGGTGTGCAGGGGGGACACAGTGCACAGGAAGTAAACAAGCACAGGTAAGAGACAGGTTCAAGAGAGAGTCAGAAACAGCCACAGGGAGAGAGACTGCACAGAGAGAGGAGAGACCGCACAAGGGGAGAGACATGCACAGAGAGGGGAGAGACTGCGCACAGGATGGGAGAAACAGACAATGGGAGGAGAGACGGACAATGGAGGGAGTGACAGCATGGTAGGGAGTTAATATATATTATTGTACGCAACCTTTATAAAAAAAAATATATATATGTAGCGTCCCGCTAGTCAGCGCCCTACAAAAGGGTACTGCACCCTAACAAAAGGTTGCTTTGTCCTGGTAGGGGGTAATAGAAGCCTGAAGCTCCACAACCACACACATGCACCTAGTGATAGGGGACCAATCAGACAACCCGTTACCAGGGTAACTGGTCCCGGTGGGAGGAGAATTAGGTTATATAGTGAGTGGGGAAAGAGCGGGAAGTAGTAGTTGGAGGAGTTGGAGAGAGTCAGAAAAACAGAACATAAGGAGAAGTAACAGGGAGGGCACCTCAACCCGGTGGAGCAGACAGAGAGGGGCGGATAGGGGGTAACTGAATACCCTGGCCCAGTCCGAAACAGGGTACCGGCTCCCAAGTGGTACAGAGGACAATCCTTGAGGCACAAATTACCGGCGTGGTCAAAAGCTTCATGGGAGCACGATCTAGCCCGACCTACGTACGGTCCCCACCAGAGGCACCAAACCGGGTTGAGCACTCCTTAGAGAAAGAGAAGGGATCCTCATATCACCCGACAGGCCTGGTTAAACAAGCGGGATTCATGTAGGGCAGTGTGAGGAAGAAGGAGAGCTCAGAGGAAGGACAGAGAAAGAGATAAAAAAGAAACATCACTGGAGCTTCAGAAGGACATTGCCTATTGCCAGGACCACCCGGTCCACTACCCTAGCTGTAAAAAAGGGGCGGACCTACCGCGGTGCAGCTGGTTCAGCTGCACCAGGGCCCCGACCGGCTAGGGGGCCCCTCAGGCACCTGTAGGGGGGCCCCTCCACCTCCATGCAGGGGGGCCCGGAGGCCGCGGTGGTGTGTTAGAGGACTGCCGCGGGAAGTTCACAGTCTTTCGTGGCTGATGCCGCCCCACCTCTCTTCTCTATTCCAGGATACGGGTGGAAGCCGCCCACACTCGCCGGCAAAGCAAACCACCTCCCCCCCCCCCCCCCCCCCCCCCCCTCACCCGGCTCCTCACCTCTGATGCAGGCGTGACTCATCACCCCCGCTCCCACTAGCCCCATCCTCACCTGTGACTGAACCAGCTGCACCAGGGCCCACACGTCTCCAGGTCCGCCACTGCTGTAACAACTGCATACCCTGTAAACTGCAGATTACCGGAGTAAAATACCCATCCAGAGTGAACAAGTGTTTGTGCTTCTTATTGGTGAATGGAGGTAATTCTGCGCTGTGAAGCAGAGACTGCACTGCACCATTCCTACTGTGCTACTCTATCCTACCAACATACGTTTACAGCCCTGGGGACCCCGCTCTACCTGTAGAGAGCCACAACACCTTGCTGCCACCCATCACCCTGGAAGTACCAGTGTGGCGCTCCTGCGACCAGGGTGGCCACATAGGGAACTGCAGCCAGGTAGAAAGATAGACACCAGGATTCCCAGGCAGTGAATTAATGACAGACGTCCATCAATGAATGAGAAAGATAAAATCCACTGCCACTTGCCACTCATTGATGAGCTAACGAATAAGGAGTATATCTCCGAAACGCGTATAGCAGCCCCACAGGGGCATTTGTATGTTCCATATTTATGAAAATAAAAGGAAATAACCGCAAGTGGCAGTGGATTTTATCTTTCTCAGAAAGATAGACGGTTTGTACACCAAACACCCTCACGGACACACACACCACTAGAGGCAGCACCCAACCCGGAGCCCGGGACTCTAGGCGGGCAAGAGGTGGTAGGTTTAGAGGAAAGTGGGTGGGAAAGAACGTAGATCAGGTGACCAAAAGCACAAATAGAGGAAAAGAGGAGGAAGGAGTTTGTAGGCCAGAGTGAGCCAAGCAGCACAGGCATCAGAAAGAGTGACACACATCCCGGTGGGGTTGGGCTTGATGGAGATGCAGAATCCACAGAGTCACAAAAACCATGGAGAGAAAGCCCGTCCGTAGCCAGCATTCCAGGGGAGTGTGAGGAAAGAGACTGGACCAGCAGTACTGGGTCTGAGGAACACGGCAGCACCGACCAACTACCGGCGGAGTAGTTTTCCCTAATTTGTGCTGGAGTCACATGGGTTAGATGGAGCCTGGTAGCACCTTGAAAGATAGGGCTACTAGGCACACAGCAGAGTGTCGGCTCTGGAGGGAACCGATGATTCACCCTGCTTCCCAGACACACCGACGGGGAGCTTCAATTTCAGGTTGGAGTACCCAACACAATGGTTGGAAGCACAGCAGCAACCACGAGGACCCACCTGGAGAAGAACAGAGAGGGAGAGAACAGCCTGAAAGGACACTTAAAAGGAGTGAGGGGTCTCAGAGCAACAGCCTGGCTGCACAGGGTTGAGTGTTCCCGGAGTTAACGGAACTGTGTTGAGAACTGTACTGTGCATTGCTGTGAACTGCTGAAAGAACTAGAAAGTAAACCCGGTGAACCCTGCCTGAGTGTCCGTGTCTGATTCCAGGTATACAGAACTGTTACTGTACTTCTTACCCTGTCATGAGCAGCCCGATCTGCGGCAGGCTCATCCATCCAGCTGCAGCCCATCCATCCTCGTGGCAGAGCTGCGCTGCAGCGGTGGTCCCATCACTGACCACAACCCGTGGGTCGCGTCACGACGAGCATAATCCCTGTAAATATCCCTTTACTTGTGAGAACCCGGGACACGGTCCGGACCTCTGTGACATTCCCAGCAGTACCCCGGTCCGGTACCGAGTACCCCGTCCCAGTGGGCTCCACACCAGCCGCGCCGGTACCATCACCGGACCTACAGGTGGCGTCACAACTTCTATAAACTGTAATCCCTGTAAATATACCCCTTTTTGGCTGTCTCCCAAGGGCACAGAATCGGGCACCGACCACCCGTGACATCCCAGCACCCGACTGCCCGAGATCTGAGTACCCCGACCCTTGTGGGCGAGACATATATACAGCAGTATGTGCTAAAGGGGGCCCACTGAGACTTTTTCACCCGGAGCCGACAAAAATCTGGAGCCGGCCCTGACCCAAATGTTTAACATCTATGAACTGTTATTTTGTTAAATATGTGACACCAGAAGAGCAATGGTTATCTTTAATTGGACACTTTTATCCTGATTCAGTATTATATTTGCACTTTTTTGTCTAGTTTTTTATTTTCCATTTTATTTTCTTTTTCATTTTTTCCCTTGTAATGTGCTTGTTCCTTTTTTAGCTCATTGGGTTAAGATGGATTCAATGTATTGGACCATATCTATTATATAATTGCGAATGGGTTTTTTGCCCCTTCTGAGTCCACTCGCACTGCGAGTCAGTGTCGTCATGTGGATACGCCCGAAGCATTGGCCGCGCAGCGGCCATTGCGAGCAGTTCTAAGGCGACTCGCTATGCCCGCGCAGCGGGCATGGCGAGTCGCCTTAGCAGCGCGAAGCATTCGCGGCCATTGCGAGTCAGAGACTCGCTCTTCTAGAATCCCGATGCATGTGCATCGGGCACCCAGCTAGTATTATTATAATTTAGTCACTCCTTATGTCACTTTAGACAATAATGTCTAGAGAATGAGAGAAAAATAGATGTACGGACTGTCTAGAAAAATGTGCCACTTTATTATACAGCACGCTCTGCTGTGATGGGTTTGGCACAGTTTCTGCTTGTCAGGTGTAGCTTTCTCTACTTGTAGAAAGTTAATGAGTCTTCCCAATAAACTGACTTTATAATCAAGCAAAGAAAGAAAACTTGGTTGAATTATTGAATTTCCAGAACAACTTCTATATCAACCACAAGAGGGAGCAATAGTCACATAATTGCTCACCAATATACGAAGTACACAACATTTAATACGTTTTTCCTCCAGCATAAAGTTGTGATTATAATTTTTTGGTTGCCAGTAAATATCAAGTATTTTGATTAATGGTGGTGAACCTAACAGATCAAATACTGTTTGTAGTCCCGTGTGTAGTGAAGTGCACATTCCCACAGTTTTTACCTTTTCTGTAGACTACTTGTCATAAAGCAATGTATTCTATTTATTTTTAATGCATCAAAAGGGGGTGATTTAATCTTTCATACATATTTTTTTTATATTTTGTAAGCATTTTTTTTCCTTTTTACTGTTCTTAATAGTTCTCTTAGCGGACATGCAAATGTAATCATCTGATCGCTTGTGCTATATAGCCTTGCTACATATTATGAAAATTAAAATAAAAAGGAGGCAGGGGTGTAACTACAATAGGTGCAGGGGTTGCGATCGCACCCAGGCCCTGCTGCCTAAGGGGGCCCCAAAAGTCCCTTTGGCCTATAGAAAAAGACTAATACTATTAAAGATTTCCAATAATTGGGGTCCCATTGGAGCTTTCGCATCAGGCCCCTCAGCCTGAAGTTACACCACTGAAAGAAGGCCTTGAGCAGACACCAGTCTGTCATAGCGACCCATCAACGACACGTGATCACTTAACAGGCGTGCCTAGGGGCACTAAGCATGGCGTGCCCTCTTGCCAGCATGTGTGAAATCCTTCTGTGAGAGTTTGACAGCGGAACGTAACAGGTTAACAATTGTTAGCGGCAGCTGGTAGAAGACAAAAGGTGCAAAATAGGGGTTTACCCAGGTATGAATCTGGCAGAGGAGGTTGAACAATTTTGCTCACCTTGGGTAGTTGTGATAAGTCACAACTAATACCGTATATTGGAAGTCCTCGGTTGCACCAGTCTCCACATGTAGGATCAATGGGTATGATGAGAAAAGAAGGGGTTAATCCGCGCTACCAGGAATCCAGAAAAAGGCTCCAACGAGGGAATATTATAAATGATGGTGATTTTATTATGACGCATTTCAGAGCTTATAGCTCCTTCTTCAAAGAAAATCACAGATGCACATCAAGAAACACATGTTAGGCCCTTTTCACACTGGGGTTTTTTGAAAAATGCAGCAGTCGCCGTAAAAAAACCAGCATCTGCCGCATATTCTGCCTAACGGCCGCATTTGCGGTACACTTGCGGCAAACCCCATGCATTGTCTATGGGGCTTGCGGTAAGTGTGCAGCAAGTGCGGTTCCGACAGTTGCGGCCGCAAAATAAACGCGGTCAGCGGCGGCAACTGCTGCAACTGCCGGAGCCGCAGCTGCCGCACACTTACCACAAGCCCCATAGACAATGCATGGGGCTTGCCGCAAGTGCGGCCGTTAGATGGAAAATGCGTCAGATGCGTTTTTTTAACGCGACTGCTGCATTTTTCAAAAAACCCCAGTGTGAAAAGGCCCTTACAGAGCTATATATAGAGGAAAGAGCAGTATAAATTCAAAACCTGACAGTCACCTGAAGTGATAATTTGTGGCTTTTGTAAAACATTGTAATGAATATTTATTTTCAAGATATAAAAACTGAAACATTATAGAAAAAAGTGAAAGAGAAAAAAAGAAGAAATAATTAGGAAAATTACATGAAGAGACCAAAGAAAGAAAAGAAAAAAACAAAGAAAGAGAAAAAAAGAGGAAGAAAGAAAAAAAAGAGAAAAAAGTAGAAAGAGTAAAGGACCCATTGAAGCACATATTCAGCGCACGTAGCTCACATCATCTAGATTCACCTGTGATGTTTTTACTTCTCCTGTGAATAAAGGATTGTTTTATGACGTGGCGAGTGCCACTGTTGTCAGTTGGATTTTGATGGACACTCTTGGGGTTTGCTCACATTTGCATTTAAAATATCTGTCCAATTTTCATTTATGAAAGGGGGATTAATGAAATCCGCATTGTACACCATATGTCATGCGAGTGTTTTCCTCGCCTATCATCCATATGACTTGTGTATGACATTCTTATGCAAAGCGTTTTTTTCCAGCAACTAATATTTTACAATCATTTCCTGGACCATTTCCAGTGTTTTATGCTGCATAATGGTAATTATCTGTAAAATATGGACATCAGTAGGCTGTCTATTTTTTTCTCACTCCCATAGACTTCTATTGGTGTGTCTCGGCCCTTTTACGCAATCATACACAGCATGCTGTGATTTTTTTCCCAAGCCGAAAACAGTTGATTAAAAAGAAATTGCGGATCAGCACTGCCTTATTTTTTAACATTGGTGCGAGTGCAACCCGGGGATCTTTTATTAGATTGTTCTCAGTGTATTTATACACAGATGTGAGCGAACCCTTATTCTTAGCATATGCTATCTACACAGATGCACATAAGTATCTAGACTCCTGTAGTGTCAGTAAAGATGAGCAGGGCAGGTATCACGATTCCTCCATGTAGTGTATCTTAGACACAATAAGAGTTATTGAAGTGTTTGGTATCAGATGTGCCAAGCTGTCAGTAGTTTATTGACAGCACTGGCTTCCGTTCTGGGAGGTGCTGGGTTGCTAAGGTGTTCCATCTTCCCAGTGATTGCTCTTCTACTTTACTCAGCAACCTCTCCTAGAACTGTTCCAGTTGTACATTCTAATTGTATTGGTGTTTGACCTGCCCTCCTGTATCTGTCTTGTTCTGATCTTTGTTATCTGACCCTGGACTGTTGCTTGATTTTGATTTTTGTCTGCTCCCTATATCTATTGTGATATCCTATTATTTTGACCCTGGTCTGTGACCTGAATATGCCTCAGTTGACTTCCTAAGTACTCGTTGTGCTCTCCTCAAACCCTGACCCTGGACCATTGTATGACTATGTTTCTGTCTACTTCCTGAATACTATGGGCTCTCCAGGAACCTGAACCTGGATTACCTGACTTTCCTGCTGTTTATACTACATAGTAACATAGTAACATAGTATTTAAGGTTCAAGGAAGACCTTAAGTCCATCTTGTTCAACCCATAGCCTAACATGTTGATCCAGATGAAGGCAAAAAAAACTCCATGTGGCAACACTAAGCTCCACATTGGGGGAAAAAATTCCTTCCTGACTCCACATACAGCAATCAGACTAGTTCCCTGGATCAAAGAATCTACTATATATAACCGGTAATGTTATATTTTTCAAGAAAGGCATCCAGGCCACTCTTAAATGTTAGTAGTGACTCACTCATTACAACATCATGTGGCAGAGAGTTCCACAGTCTCACTGCTCTTACAGTAAAGAATCCACGTCTGTAATTATGATTAAACCTTCTTTCCTCCAGACGTAGAGGATGCCCCCTTGTCCCCGTCTCAGGCCTAAGAGTAAAAAGATCATTAAAAAGGTCTCTGTACTGTCCCCTCGTATATTTATATATTATTATAATATCACCCCTAAGCCTTCATTATTCCAAACTAATTAACCCCAAGTTTAATAACCTGTCTTGGTATTTCATACCCCTCAGTCCTCTAATAACCTTGGTCGCTCTTCTCTGCACCTGCTCTAGTTCAGCTATGTCTTTCTTATACACCGGAGACCAGAATTGTACACAGTATTCTAAGTGTGGTCGCACTAGTGACCTGAATAGAGGGAAATTAGGTTCTCCTCATGAGCATCTATGCCTCTTTTAATGTATCCCATTATTTTATTTGCCTTTGCAGCGCCTGCCTGACACTGGGCACTAAATGTGAGTTTGTTGTGTACCCATACACCCAGGTCTTTTTAAGTAGTAGTTTTGCCCAGTGTTTTACAATTAAGAACATAATTATACATTTTATTTCTTCTGTCCAAGTGCATGACCTTACATTTATACCCATTAAAGCTCATTTGCCATTTATCAGCCCAAGCTTCTAGTTTACATAAATCCTCCTGTAATATAAACTTGTCCTCCTCTGTATTGATAACCCTGCAGAGTTTAGTAATATCTGCAAATATTGAGATTCTACTCTGTGTGCCCCCTACAAGGTCATTAATAAATATATTAAAAAGAAGCGGGCCCAATACTGACCCCTGTGGTACCCCACTGTTAACTGTAACCCATTCTGAGTGTGTTCCATTAATAACTACCCTTTGTTTCCTATCACTGAGCCAGTTCTTAACTCACTTACAAATATTTTCCCCTATCCCTATTGCTTTCATTTTATGTATCACCTTTTGTGTGGCGCCGTATCAAAAGCTTTTGAAAAGTCCATATACACCACGTCCACTGCATTTCTTTGGTCCAGTCCAGAACTTACCTCTTCATAGAAGCTTATTAGATTAGTTTGTCAGGAACGGTCCCTCGCAAACCCATGTTGATATTGGGTCATGAGGTTATTTTCATTCAGCTAATCCAGTATAGCATCTCTTAGAAAACCCTCTTGGATTTTACCCACAGTAGAGGTTAAGCTTACTGGTCTATAATTTCCAAGTTCACTTTTTGTCCCCTTTTTGAATTTTGGCACCACATTTGCTATACGCCAGTTCTGTGGTACAGACCCTGTTATTATGGAATCTTTAAAGATTAAAAATAATGGTTTGTCTATGACTAACTACCTGTTAGTAGTGACTGTGTCACACTTTAGCTATTAGTAGTGACAAATGTCACAGCAGGGAATTAAATTATGGAATCAATTAAAGGGAACCAACCACCCCAAATGACCCCCCCGGACTATTAATATCGTTCCCTACACCCAGCACATACATGTGCTGCAAGGTTTTTTGCTAAAAAAACTGTTTTTTAAAAGTTAAGATAATGCTTTATAAAGTTTATAACGAAGGGACGGGTGGGCGTTACTTAGCTGGGGCTAAAGCCGAGTTCCAGCTGCCAGTCATCCTCCTCTCTCCCCTCGCAGCATTGAAGTCCAGCCCTTTCTTGTCGTCACAGCCTGGTGCACGGGATCTCATGCCCGTGCACACGTCATCAGCTACAGTCGGGTCGCGAGCACACGCTCTGACTTCCACAGCTGAGCGCAGGAAGTCAGAGCGCGTGCTCGCGACCCGGCTGTAGCTGATGACGTGTGCACGGGCATGAGATCCCGTGCACCAGGCTGTGACGACAAGAAAGGGCTGGACTTCAATGCTGCGAGGGGAGAGAGGAGGATGACTGGCAGCTGGAACTCGGCTTTAGCCCCAGCTAAGTAACGCCTACCCGTCCCTTCGTTATAATCTTTATAAAGCATTATCTTAACTTTTAAAAAACAGTTTTTTTAGCAAAAAACCTTGCAGCACATGTATGTGCTGGGTGTAGGGAACGATATTAATAGTCCGGGTGGGTCATTTGGGGTGGTTGGTTCCCTTTAATGTCAATCAAAATAAGGGCAGGTCTGCTGCAGGAGTTTACAGTGGGTGGAATGGTGTGCATACAGTACATACATTAACATTAAGATATGCAGAGTAAGTAAATCAAGGTCCTTAAGCCCCTATCACACATATCGAGATCGTTAGCGAGATTGTTGTTCCAGATTTTGTGATGTAACCGCAATCTCGCTAACGATCTCTTATGTGTGACACTTAGCAGCGATCAGGCCCCTGCTGTGACATCGCTGATCGTTACAAAGTGCTCTGGGTCATTTTTAGGTTGTTGGTCTCCCGCTAGGAACACAGCATCACTGTGTTTGAAAAGGACAACGGCCAACTATCTCAATACTACGCCCAAGAGTGACAATTCCCAATGACCTCCTATCATTCCGGATTGTTGCTGAGTCGCTGGTGAGATCTGACTGTTTGACATCTCACCAGCGATCCCAAAGTGACGCAACAGCAATCCCTAAGGATCGTTATCATTGTCGGGATCGCTATTGTGTCGTTGTGTGTGATGGGAAGTTTACTGTTAGCACAAAGTTCCCTGTAATATAGATAAAAGCTAATCTTTATTATACAGTATATGTATTAATAGGTGAAATTAAGGCATTGTATCTGGTGTAATGTGATTTACACAAACAATGAGTGCTTACATGGGACATTGACAACAATCAAAAGGGGAGAGAGGAAAATAGGTAGCTGTGAAGGTTAGCACTCTAAAAGCAACATAAGTTCTGGTGCCCCACTCAACATGGACTGTCACTTTAGAGCCCCAAATGTATCACCCATCAATACCAATGGAATATGAAAAACAAAAGAAAGGGTGGGATTCAAAAGTTACCAAACTATCCCAGTAGTAAAAAGCTTTATTATCATATATCCTTGTAATCACTTTATAAAATGGGAAATCCTAATATTCTTCAGTACAAATGTATGAAACTGTTGCTGTAATTTCTCTGTGTTGTGTATAGAGAGAGAGATCTGTTAGTTAAAGGGAACCTCTCAGGTCCCCAAGGCACACACAACCATGAGCTGTCCCTCTATGTAGTAGCATACAAACAGATTTTTAGAGAAAGTGTTTCTAAAGATCATTTATGAGATGCTAATTAGGGCTTTGACTAGTCGAGGGTGTTAGTTTCCCAACCAGTCATCCCACTTAGTATGTTATCAAGCCCCTATGAGTGTGCAGCTTTGTAACTCCAACCATTGGCGTCAAAGAAGCTCAATGTTCATGATCGGAAGTCGTTCACACTCCCAGTCATGTACACTAACCTGAAGCCGGGTGTATGCTTCCAAGTTTCAGAGTGACGTAGCGCGAATGACCGGAAGTGCGGACAACTTCCAAAAATGCACAGTGAGCCTTTCTGAAGCCAGGGTGCATACATCCGGCTTCAGAAAAGCTAAATGCTGAGATATGTAAAGCTGCGCGTGATAACATGTTAAGTGGGCCGACTAGTCAGGAAAACTAACGCCCCCTTGACTAGTCAAAGCCCTAATTAGCATCTCATAAATGATCTTTAGAAATACTCTCTCTAAAGATTTGTTTATGTATGCTACAACATAGAAAGACTGTTAAGCCGTGATTATAGATACGGGGAACAGAACTGCTCAGGGTTCTGGGTGCCCAGGGGACCTGACAGGTTACTTTTAAGGGAGAAGCCATTAGGGACCTGCTGAGATGAATAATACCAACCGGCTATTCAATTTATGTCTTCTCTGAAAAGTTGCAGAGTTTCATAGTAAAACATACACAGCAGCAATAACATAGCAAGTTTTCTTTTTTTTCCTGCTCATAATTCAGGCACCATGAGTAAGGTAACAGATTCATTCTAATTTGCATTAAAGTTACCTTCATACATACTACAAGTGATATAAGGTCCATGCGATTAAAACAAACTGCACTTACAGTTTATGCTCTGGCTGGTCACATAGTTATTAATTTTTATTCAATACAAATATGCAAGTAGCCTCTTGAGAGAGGAGTGTTCAGGAACCCTAGTACCACCTATTGAAGGTAGCAATCCTAAAAGTTGCAATAGACTCTTTAAAATACCTTGTCACATAATTAATGGTAAAATGCCAAACCAGAAGCTCCATTTGACAATACATGTTTCAAGGGCTTTGCAAAGCAGAACTGGTTGGCTGGGTGACTTACATACTGTTACGCTCACAGGAGCTGAACGTGGGGACATGGACCCACTTAGCCACTGAAAAACTGTGGCCGCTGATCCCTAGGGCACAGATGGACTCGGTATCTGGAATGGGCAGGAGCAGATGGGTACAGGTGCACGGCAATGGACACTGGATAATAGGGACAAGACGACTAGGACACAGCACTAACTAAGTTAGGATGTTGATTAGGAAAATTGGGAAAATGCCTTATATACCCAGTGCCTCTCAGTCATAGGCTGTGGAGAACTTCCTGGTAATGGCACACTGGATCTGTAAGATCAGGGCAGGAGTGCAGGCATGCACCCTAAGCACACTTCTCAGTGATCTGAGCAAAATACAAAGGCTCAAGGAGTGCAAGGCAAAAGAAGACCATGTGGATGGTCGAGGAGGAAGTAGGAGGCGTGCGACCAAGCCATGGTAGTAAAGAAGCCGGTGTCCTTGTTGCCAGGAAGCAGCATAGCACAGGGTCAACTGCATTACAGTATTCCCCCCTTAGGCCCTCTTTTAAGCAGGACAGGAGGAAGTTTTTTCTCTAGCAGGAAATCTTCCCAGTTGGTAACAGTAGGACTAAGTGGTTAGGATAGGCTGGAAGTCTATTTCTTGGGAGCTCTTATTCTTGGTCCCTCAGTGGCAGATAGGCCAAACTTCTAGAGGGGCTCAGGACCACGCATCTCCCATGGCAATTCTTTCCCCAATGCAGTACCTCTCCAGAGCTCCAGTCCAGTAATATAAATGGAAAAAGAAAGTCGCACAGTGTGCATACCTGTGAGACAATTTTCAAAGATAAAATTAGAATTGCAATGAAAAATAAGGCAAGCAGGGCACTAAGCAATACCTCTGTCAAGTCCGGATAATCTTCCAGTCATGGCATATTCCCATCCGGCAGTGCACAGCCAAAGCACCAGCACTTGAAAAGCAAAAAAGAAAGGCGGCACTCACCGGAGTATATAGGATGGTCCTTTATTCCAAGAACTCGGGGAGAAACAGGGTGCAGGGAGGGGGCACGAAGGGCCAGCGGACTACGACGCCGTTTCGCGACACGTGTCGCTTCAACGGGTCCAAGTATGTGGAAGTGAGTGGGACACCATGTTAAATACACACTGCGCCCCGCCCACTTCCGCCGGCCGACTTCATGTTTCAAACATGAAGTCGGCCGGTGGAAGTGGGCGGGGCGCAGTGTGTATTTAACATGGTGTCCCACTCACTTCCACATACTCGGACCCGTAGAAGCGACACGTGTCGCGAAACGGCATCGTAGTCCGCTGGCCCTTCGTGCCCCCTCCCTGCACCCTGTTTCTCCCCGAGTTCTTGGAATAAAGGACCATCCTATATACTCGTGAGTGCCGCCTTTCTTTTTTGCTTTTTAAAATTAGAATTGCTCAACTTTTACAGTTGTGAAAGTCACAACCACTATAAAGACATGTAGCAGGTCTCTCAGTCTGCTGCGATCTCCCATTATAAGCAGAAAACCATAAATGACCAAAGAAATTGGGAGTGCGACTGTGCTCATGTTTGCATAGAAATAACATTTTCTTGACCAAAAAAAATAATTAATTACCACCATCATAATATAACAAAGGGATATTTATTGCATGAACTATCTAAACATTTTACATTGTCTCATAATAGCAACCCATGGCTAATGAACATTACTCCCATGGAACACATGCCTAAAGATTTAACGAATAGAGATGAAATCCTGGCTAGGAAAGAAACGTTTTGGATACACAAACGGGTGTCTGAAACCAAATGGCCTAAATAAAATTACTGATTTATTTTATTAAAAGTACATTACAATTATGGGTAGCAGACATTTGGTTGTGTCTGTTTATCATGGTCCAGGTTGTGTTGGATCTGAGATGATCATACTGTTATGTGTGGGCTCTGCTCCCAGTGCTCGTGGCACTAGGCTAGTTCAATTCTTCTGTCAGCCTTTGCAAACTATACCAGATCACAATGACATCTCCGATAGGAAGTTTGATAATGAACTTCTGATTTCTCTCTGTCCATCCTGACTCTCATAAGGTACGTTTACACGCCACAACTGTCACTGGATTCGGTAGCAACCGTACGTGCGCATGCACGTTTTTAACGGTTGCTAACGATCGCCGATGCCGCATGTACACGCCGCAATTGTGCCCTCAACCTAAGGGAACATGGTTCCCTGGAAGTTCCAACAGATCCTACGGGAAACATCCAGTTGAATCCTGATGCCGCTTCACACGCCGCAATCAGTAGGGGAATGTGGGCGTACATGTTCTGCGGCGCTAAAACATAAGCGTGACAGACTTGTGTATTCCGTGACGCTAACACCCTGATTGGACAGTGCAATAGCGTCATGATTGTCCAGCCTGCGCAGGAAGGCTGGCTAATACATGACGCCATTCTCAATTGTGGAGTGTGAATAGACAATTCTTTAAATATGGCGCCCTGTGAAGGGACAGCCAATGGAAACACAGTAGCCTCCACCAATCATCACTATTGGGGTGCGTTATCCATGACGCTGTGGCACGCCCCTGGGAAATCACTAGGCGACGCAGATTCCATCCCTATCACCCGTTTACATGCCAATACTAGGGCAATTCACCATTTGGGTTGCCTCTGATTTTAGAACAAGGCTCAGAAACCGCAACCCGGAGCAACTGCGAAAAACCCGATCACTTTCCCCAATTACACGCTGCTACTTCGTAGCAATTTCAAGGCAACCGTGACAAATATCCCGATTGCCTGGCAGTTGCTACACCGCGGTTGAGGAGTGTAAAGGTACCTTTAAAGAAGTTTTTTCTTCCTTCCATATAAATTAAAACTAAGGAATACATATTTAACATTAATTATTTTAATCAAGGTGATGCGTTGTACCTTCTCTGCTCGATTTTCAATTTTCATCCAGATATACCAAACATATAGATGTTTTAACACTATCGGTCCCTCTATAGGTATTTTTAGCAAATACAAGTATATATTATAATAAGATATTTATATTATGGTTTTAGTTTGCTTTAGTATTTAAAATATGATGTTATGAAGATATACGGTATAAAGTTTGAACACTGCATTTTAGAACAATTATATTATAGATTTTTAGTGTTGAAGACAACATTTTAGTATAATAAGACTTTTTATTAAATGGTTCAACACAAACCTGAATAGGATAATATTATATTGCTACAATTACATAAAATAGGGTCCGTTTATGATATATAATTTATTTTCTTTACTAACTTTTTTTCACAATATATTTGAACACATTAATATTGTACAAACCTTTAAAAACAAAAACTCTACACGTCTATTTTATTTTAACACTCTAAAGTATCTTTTATTTAGTACAATATCATACACAATATGAAAGGGTTTATAGGAAGAGGAAGGATATAATCTGTTTATTTTTACACAACGGGTTTTCTTCTGGTTCAAGGTATTCTAGTAAGTCATGGTTCCTTGAGAGGCACAGTGGGTAAATATCGAGTTCATTTGTAGGGGACGGATCTTTCTGAGTTTGATTCTTGGCAAAAATCTTATATAAAAAATATCCTAATAAAAAGGAAAAATAATTTTTTTAAATATTTTAAACAATAAATCGTTTTAAAGCAGTTTTTGTTTAATATGTATACATGAAATTGTTAAATAATTACGGTATGTGAACATAATTTGCTATCTTTTGCATATATATGTGTTTAAATTATATGGACAAGGGGAATATATGTTTTATACTAGGTTTTGACTTTTATTAGATCAGGTGATCCATTGTAAAGGGTTCCTCCCTAATTAGAGGTGGGACTCTTCTTTGTATTGTTGTGAACATATATATATATATATATATATATATATATATATATATATATATATATATTTATATATATATATATATATATATATATATATATATATATATATATATATATATATGTGTGTGCATGAGGAGGATCTGGATGTATATCTGTGTGATTTTTCCTGAAGAAGAGTTTTTTACCCTGAAATGCGTAGAAAATAAAATCATATGATTATTAATTTTTTGGTCAAGAAGAATTTTCTTTCTATGCCAACAGGAGCACGGTCACACTCCCAATTTCTTTGGTCATTTATGGTTTTGAGCTTCAGTCCAGTCCAGGGCAGGCTCATGGGTACAGAACCAGGACAGACCCAGGAGAAATGGGCGGGACAAATTCAGAAGTACCAGGAAGGAGATCTTCGAATTCAAGGCTTCAACACGTAGCTCCACTGGTTCAGACACAAAGCAAATGGGTTTAGACCACAGTGCTCCATCATCGAATGACACAGTCCAGGGTCTCTGGAGACGTCGAATGGGAATCTAATATCAATCCACCACAGCTTGCTGAAAAATCTTCCCAGCAGATCCGGAATCTTGGTGGACTGTCTCAGACAACAGGGTACCTTCAAACAATATGGATACAGGCAGTGTCAATGAGGAATAGGATTTGTTCTTGCCTAGGGTAGCGCCTCCTGCAGACCCCAGGCAAAGAAATCCTGACTTCACAGGACAGGCATAGATGAAGTGTTATGCACCTCCACAGTAGAAGCACAGGCATTTGGCTAGTTGATATTCCTGACATTGCTCTGACATCTTAACATGATCCAACTCCATAGGTTCAGGATCAGGAGTGGCAGCAGGAAACTGGAACCCCAACAGCTTCTGGAGAGGTGAAGGCAGATGTATAAGTCTCTTATTACAAGACACCTCCATGGAACTCTCCTGGAACTGGACCCAGGTAGACAAGGAAATCAGATCATCCAGAGTAGTGGAAACATCTCACCTGCTAGTTTATTCTTAATTTTTCCAGATAAGCTTTCCCAAAATACGGCCATCAGTGCCTGATTATTCCAGTCTAGTTCAGACGAGAAGGTGTGGGACTGAACCACATACTGTCCGACAGACCACCTTGACGCAGCTGCAGAAGAGTGGATGCTGCAGAGGCAACACTGACCCGGCTTGCCAAAAACTTTCCAGAAGGCCTTCAAGAAATCCAAGACATTGAGGGTGACTGGGTCTCCTCTCTTCCTCAAGGGAGTAACCAAAGATAGGCCCTCCCCACCGAGGTGTGACATCAGGAATGCCACTTTGGCCCAATCTCATGAAAACTAGTGGGCCAAAAGTTCAAAGTGTAGGGTTCACTGATTGAGGAATCCTCGGCACTGTTTTGGGTCACCAAAAAAATGTGGAGAAGCAACAAGTGAGGACAAGCACCAAAAGCTGTATTATCAACTGAAGTAGCCCATATGTGGGCCAGGATAGGGCTTATTGTTTCCGGATACAGATTACGTGTTGGTGCAGGCCAGCCAGCTGAGTAGCCAGGGAGTCAGTGGGATCCATGGCCTGATCAATCTGTTATGCTAACAGGAGGTGAGAGTGGGGAAGTGGACCCTCTGAATCACAGAAGAACAGTGGCAGCTCACCCCCAGGGCACAGACAGACTCTGGAGTGGGCAGGAGCAGACGGGAACAGGGGCACGGCAGGAGAGACAGGTATGGAAAGGGGACATGACAACTACCTTAGCAGTTACAGGACTGACTAAACTAGGACATTGATCAGACATCTCCCCTAATGGGAGGATGTCTTATATACACAGTGCCTTTCAACCATGCTGAGGGGCACTTCCTGGTAATGGCGTGTGGCCTGATAAGACCAGGGCAGGAGCAGGCATGCATCCTAAGCATGCTCCTGAAAGACCTGTGCGGAATGTACAGGTACCAGGAACATGAGGCAACAGAGGACCACATGGATGGATGATGAGGGAGGAGGAAGCATGTGGCCGGGCCACAGCGATGAGTGAACCAGTGTCCCTGCTGCAGGGAAGCAGCATAGGCTGGAGACATCGGCGTTACACATACAGTGCCTACAAGTAGTCTTCAACCCGCCGCAGATTTAGGTGGTTTGATAAGATTCAAATAAGTTAGAGCCTTCAAACTGCAAACGAGAGTAGGATTTATTAACAGAAGCATAAATCTTACAAACCAAAAAGTTATGTTGCTCAGTTGAATTTTAATAAATTTTGAACATAAAAGTGTGGGTCAATTATTATTCAACCCCTAGGTTTAATATTTTGTGGAATAACCCTTGTTTGCAATTACAGCTAATAATCGTCTTTTATAAGACCTGATCAGGCCGCCACAGGTCTCTGGAGTTATCTTGGCCCACTCCTCCATGCAGATCTTCTCCAAGTTATCTAGGTTCTTTGGGTGTCTCATGTGGACTTTAATCTTGAGCTCCTTCCACAAGTTTTCAATTGGGTTAAGGCCAGGAGACTGACTAGGCCACTCCATCACCTTGATTTTTTCCCTCTTGAACCAGGCCTTGGTTTTCTTGGCTGTGTGCATTGGGTCGTTGTCTTGTTGGAAGATGAAATTACGACCCATCTTAAGATCCTTGATGGAGGAGCGGAGGTTCTTGGCCAAAATCTCCAGGTAGGCCGTGCTATCCATCTTCCCATGGATGCGGACCAGATAGCCAGGCCCCTTGGCTGAGAAACAGCCCCACAGCATGATGCTGCCACCACCATGCTTGACTGTAGGGATGGTATTCTTGGGGTCGTACGCAGTGCCATCCAGTCTCCAAACGTCACACAACGTGTGGTTGGTACCAAAGATCTCGATCTTGGTCTCATCAGACCATAGAACCTTGAACCAGTCTGTCTCAGAGTCCTCCAAGTGATCATGAGCAAACTGTAGACGAGCCTTGACATGATGCTTTGAAAGTAAAGGTACCTTACGGGCTCGTCTGGAACGGAGACCATTGCGGTGGAGTACGTTACTTATGGTATTGACTGAAACCAATGTCCCCACTGCCATGAGATCTTCCCGGAGCTCCTTCCTTGTTGTCCTTGGGTTAGCCTTGACTCTTCGGACAAGCCTGGCCTCGGCACGGGAGGAAACTTTCAAAGGCTGTCCAGGCCGTGGAAGGCTAACAGTAGTTCCATAAGCCTTCCACTTCTGGATGATGCTCCCAACAGTGGAGACAGGTAGGCCCAACTCTTTGGAAAGGGTTTTGTACCCCTTGCCAGCCTTGTGACCCTCCACGATCTTGTCTCTGATGGCCTTGGAATGCTCCTTTGTCTTTCCCATATTGACCATGGCAAAAGAGATAATTAATCCATACATGTGAAGCTCATTGTTCTTTGTGCCTGAACTACTTCTTAATACTTTAGGGGGACCAAACAGAATGCTGGTGGTTTGAGGGGTTGAATAATAAATGACCCTCTGAATTAACTTTTAACGCTTTAAAAAAAAAAAAAAAAAAATTAAAAAAATCTTTTTGGCTGCAGTGCATTTCCCACTTCCAGGCTGATCTACTGTCCAAATGTCACAATGCCAAGTTAATTCCGCATGTGTCAGCCAGCTAAATCTGCAGGGGGTTGAAGACTACTTGAAGGCACTGTACATATATAGATGGAGACTATTATGATATTATGATTCAGGACGTCTGCTATGCATGTGCATACCTATTTTGCTCATGTATACATATTAAGTCTAAAATACTATTAGATTGTTATACCCATTGAATAGTGTAGGTTGACTCATCACTAAATTAATGCTATAATTCTGCTGACCTACAACTTCTCAGAGGAGAATTATTGCCATGGGATCCAACACTCCGTGTCTTCACTGTATTACTCATGAATCTTGAAGCAGGCAGTAATTCACTGCCATTAGGTATGGCACCCAAGCAATAAGCGAATTGCATTCTACTGTGAGTTCTTAAATTGCTAATCAGATGGAAGACATTGTGCTGTGGGCCTTTGCCATAATTTATTCTATGCAGCTAGAATTATTAACAAAATATTATTAAAAGATGAAGAGTTGCACTGCAATATTTTTGTATTTATTTTCAGTAATCTTGAAAATATCACTTCTGCTGGCAGCAAACTGCGGACAGCATGAATCAGAGCATCACTTTGTGATCGCAACCAGGTATATTTTTAGCTGAAACGCTGGAGCGTAATACTTTTGAAACCCTGCAATGCTGCAGGTGATTGAAAAGTTTCTTCCATAGTGAGGGACTTGTCAATCAACTGCTGTGGCGCTGAACTAGTCTAGTCTCTGGCTATGGTCTCTGGAGGGATATACTCTCCTCTGAAATGCTAATGCATTTTCAGAGAAAAATATTCCTTTCTGCAATCATGTAGCCAGGCTCCAATTCATGCTGCCAGGGACCGGGCACAGGCCACCCATGACACCCTAAGTAAATCAACGCCCAGAACTGGGTACCCTATAGCCCTGGGACGGGTCATCCTTTGGCATAACGAACAGGATCCCGTGCCCGGTAACACCGGGTACTGTGTGCCGTGTATTGACTGTGTTTTGAATTATTAACATCGGGTCGCCATTACTGCGCCACACAGCGGGAAGAAAGGGGGCGTAACGGCTGAAAGGGCGCAAAGACAAGCCCCACCCCGCGCTCTGCCGAGAACTGACGAAGTGCAGCGGCCCGATAACTGAAGCTCGCAACTCCCCGCCTGTGGAGCCGTCAGCTGCTTTTTCTGATGTAAGAGACTGGTTAAAGTTGACTAGGGGGAAGCGAGGATGGATGCGCAGAGGGGCGATGATGCAGCAGTTGCTAACCCACATCTTGCTTGCCATGAAGCACCAGCCGGGACCTGAACTGGCGGAGTAGCCGCAACACCTGGAGCTGTGGTGCCGATCATGCCAATCTCCCTTCCGTATGTCACAGGAGCGGCGTGGTTACCTCAGTACGATAGCAAACCCGATACCCTGGCTGGGTTCAAGATTTGCAACGTCAAATCAAAATTAAAAAGATTTACAATGTCCTTGATATGTATGCAATGACTGGCAAGCAGAGAGCCTCTGTTGTAATGGGACAATTAACAGGTGCAGCAGAGCTTGAGGTTGAATCCTGGAATGATGCAAATTGTCAGCAACTAAAATTTTTGATAATCTGAAAATTGCTTTTGAAACCTGCACTGAGGCTGAATTGAGGATGAGGTTCTATAGCTGCAGACAAAGGCCGCATGACAGTATTAGAGACTATGCCTTACGCCTCCAGGAGGCGCTGCGGAGCCTGAAGCAGACAGACCCTGCTAGTGCGCAAGATGAAAACAAAATGCTGGTTGAACAGTACAATCATCCAGTGATTGTAACCAACTGTGCTGGTGGGCCCTAGAAAACCCGGATGCAGACTTTAGTGTCTTAAAGGAACTGGCAATAATAGAACTGACACCTCCCACACCTGCAGACTCTCATCTCAGCCATGGCAGGTCGGTGCCTCACCCTTGAAGGTGGCAACCTCTTTCTCACCCTCCGCAAAAATTGATATACAGGCTGCGACATTTGGTGATTCTGATGATCTACGCGCAGAGGTTTCAACAGCTACGCAAAGATATGGCCATGATCCTAAAGGCTTTGCAGCTAAAACCAGAGCCCAAGTCTTCAGAAAATATCCAGCTGGCTGATAGCCCCGAGGACGTTCCATGGATGAGAGGAAAGAAGACCATGTTGCTTCGGGGAATGACCAACAACCGCTGCAACTCATCAGGACAACCCATCTGCCGCCACTGCAAAGAAGTGGATCACTTCACCACGTCTTGCCCTTTAAACCAGCAATCCCTGGGCCGAAGGCAAACCCCCAGGAATAAGACGAACAGGCCCGCCTGACTGGCATAATAGATATGTGGGAGGATGACCAATCTTGTCTATCACGCTGGATGGTATCCCCACATGTGCACTATTGGACACCGGGTCGCAGGTGACCACCATAACACATATCCTTTACAACAGGTTTTGGACCAATGTTGAACTTGCTCCTCCAGATCCTAACCTCACTATTTATGCTGTAAATGGATTACCAGTGAACCAAGTAGGGTTTAGAGAGATAACAATAAAAGTGGGGAAGGTGGAGCTAAAGGGCCAAGGACTTATTGTGGTAGAAACAGACCATAATAAAAAGAATCCGCAGATGATACTTGGTACAAATGTAATTGAAAATTGTATGGGAGAAGTGTTGTTTTTACTCCAACAGATTGCGGAAACTGCCAGCATTGGGCATTAGAAGGTCCTACAGAAGGAAATTAGAGGTCTCCTGCGCAGACAACAGGTAACCTTGTCCGATGGTGAAATTGGTAGTGTACGGGTGACAGACCCGATCCCCATTGTGTTACCCCTAATGGTACCTTTACACGCCGCTACCGAAGGTTAGAAACTACCGGGTGTCGCACGTGCACGCGCGCGTTTCAACGGTTCCGAACGATACCTGATAACGCAATTACACGCCGCTACAAAGTGCTCCACAGTAGGTTTTTTTCGATCCCTGGAAGCACCGACGGGTGCCGCAGGTTACCTTCTGTAGAGCACCTTCACTCATTTACACGCCGCTACCACAAGGGAATATGGGCGGACCTGGGGCAGCAGGAACAACACATAGGCGTGCCAGACTTGTGGATTACGAGACGCTTGTACGGTGATTGGACAAAGCAATAACATCATGATTGGCCAGCCAGCGCAGGGAGGCTGGCTAATACATGACGCTATAGCAAATGTGTAGTGACTGGTCATCTCGTTAAATATGCCGCCCTGTGCAGGGACAGCCAATAGGTACACAGTAGTCCCCACCAATGATAGCTGATGGGGCGTGGTATACATGACGCTCAAGCACGCCCCAGGTATCTCAAATACCGTACCTGTGCCCTGATTACACTCCGCTACCATAGGGTTTATACCTGCTTGTTTTAGAGCATGACTGAAAGACAAGTATCCAAAGTGACCGGTGGCAACAACCTGAATTACACGCCGCAACCTCGCGGTGTTTTGAAGGTAAAAGTTACAATTGTCTCCGACACCCGGTGGTTTCTAACCTTCGGTAGCGGCGTGTAAAGGTACCATTAAAGGTGAAATGATGATATGGTGTTGGGCAGCAATAGGCCTCAGAGGGCAGGATTACCAGGCGGTGGTAGAGCCCATGAACTCAGGGAGTAGGCCTACAATCCTGACAGCCAGGGGGTGGTTGATGTATGCAAGGGGCGGGTACCCGTACATGTATTAAACTGTGGAGAGGAAGAAGTCATACTGCCCAAATATTCTACTGTTGCCAAGCTGTTCACTGCCGACAACAATTTCATCCAGGCAGTGGAACCCTTGACCCCACCAAACCAGGCTGAGGACAACAATTCCAAGGGACTCTCAGGACCTGCATGGAGGCACTGATTCCACTCCTTCTCACCAGAAGCATGGAATCTATTGGGTGGTACAGGAGTATGAACGGGTCTTTAGTAAGCATCCACTTGATTTTGGGAGGATTAAAGAGGTACACCATCATATACCCACAGGAAACCATCCACCCATTAAAGAGCGCTATAGGCCTGTACCACCAGCTCACTATCAGTGTGCCAAGGAAATGTTACAGACATGAAGGACGCAGGGGTTATTAGAGATAGTTTTAGACCCTGGGCAGCTCCATTAGTCCTAGTTAGAAAAAAGATGGCACTATGAGGATGTGCGTTGAATACAGACAAATAAATCATATAACACATAAAGATGCTTAGCCTTTAGCCCGCATAGAAGAGTCACTTGCTCCATTAAAGGCTGCTAATTTCTTTTCAACCTTAGATCTTACTAGTGGGTATTGGCAGGTCTCCGTTGCAGAAGAAGACCGGGAGAAGACTGCGTTCACAACACCAATGGACCTGTGTAAAATTAACAGCATGCCATTTAAATTCTGCAATGCACCCGGAACATTCCAAAGACTGATGGAGTGTTGCCTGGGGCACAAAAACTTTGAGACCATGCTACTCTACCTGGATGACATCATTGTGATCTCCAATACATATGAAGAACATCTGGAGCACCTGGCATAGGTATTTGAAGCATTGTCAAAGTTCAGGATGAAGCTGAAGCCATTCAAATTCCATTTGCTAAAATCAAAAGTTCAGTATCTCGGGCATGTGGTCAAGGCAGAAAGAGTGGCACCAGACCCTGACAAGATCACCGTCATTAAGGACTGGTCAAGACCAACAACTTGTAATGAGGAAAAAGCTGGCACCTTTATCCGATGTAAAAGCTTTACTTTATTCTGTAAATCACAGCATTAAAAATTAAAGCACCTAGGTGGCTGAAACATGCCCCATCAGACGCGTTTCGATTAAAAAAAATCTTTATCAATGACAAAGAGGCACCAACACAACACACAATTTATACAAGACAATACACCTGTGAATTTACAAATGAGTGTCACCTGAAGAGATTAAGTAAAACCTGAAACAAATAGTCTCATAAAGTATTATACAAAAGTTCAATAAGTGTAGAGAAACTTCTCTGTATTGCAAGATAAACAACAGCAAGAAAAATGCAAATACTTTTCAAACATGGTAAAAATACACATAAATACATACATATATATAGGGCAAGAAATTTTAATCCTAAAGAAATGTAACAAGGAAAAATATACATTGCCATAGAAGAACAGGGTATTTCACATGTAAATATTAAATGAATGTACCCAAATGTGCATGATCATGATCATAACACATATTATACACAGCGAGAATAGGTTACTTATTTCACATGGACGCTCTTGGAAACATGTACAATACACAGAAGATCTGGGAAATATAGAAAAACAGGGCTGGCCCCAGATATAAGGGAGACCTGACCAGACAAAATATCTGTCAGATATGTAAGGTGTATGCAGGCATCATAATAGAAATCTACAATCCACCTAGTTCAATAAAAGTACATTATATCACTCCTGTAATTCTTCCTCTTGGGAAATCTACTGTCAAGGCATAATATCCAATAGCTTTCTTGATTTAACATATCCCAGATTTGATCCCCTCCTGATGCTGAATATCTCACTACCTCCAATCATTTTACAGACAACTTACTGGTGTCGCCCCCGTGATGTTCTGAGAAGTGCTTAGATAGACCTGACATAGAGCGTCTATTTCCTGAGGACGTTGGATTAGCTCCTGATATGTGTTCAGAGATACGTTTCCTTAAAGGTCGGCTAGTGCAGCCAATGTAATCCAGGTTACAGGATGTACAAGAGGCCATATATATATAACAAATGTGGTTGCACAGTTGATGTAATTTTTGATTTTATAAGTCTTACCACTATGTCTGTCCTGGAAGACATCTGCTTTATTCATGTATTTGCACAGATTACAATGGGGCTGGCCACACTTAAAATTACCAGTATATCTCAACCAAGCAGGTTTTTTTGTGACAATCCGCTGGTCTAAAAAGACTTGGTGTCACACAACTAGCAAGATCACAACCTTTCCTGGACATGCATCTGAAACCATTATTGAGAAGCTTATGCAGTGAAGCATCCTGATACAGCATCAGAATGTATTTATGCAGTATGCCCACTATGCTGTTGAAATCAGTACTGAAAGGGGTAGAAAAAGTGGTTCTTTTTCTGGAGTGGAAAGTGCTGTTTTTGGTGTTTATGACAATCTATCAATTGTTCTCTATCTTTACTCTCAGCAATTTTTTCTAGCACGATTGATATAATCCACCCCTTGTAGCCCCTTGTTTTCAGTCTTTGTTCTATATCTGTGGCCTGTATGTCATAATCCTCAGCTAAAGTACACATACGTTTAGCTCTGATAAATTCCCCCACTGGTAGATTTTTAACAGTGTGGGAAGAATGGCAACTGTTGGCGTGTAATAATGTGTTACCAGATATGGACTTACTATATAGATTAGTAATAACCTTGCCAGATCGGATGTCCCCTGTAAGAGTACAATCAAGAAATGGAGCAGAGGCACCATGATACCTGCATGGTGAACTTCAAATTCATGGCATTATTACAATAATCAAAAAACAATATGATATTAGAGTTAGATTAAACCCCGTATGGTGCACCCCATACAATGATAAGGTCATAAGGTTATCAATGTATCTTCCGTACCATTTAGGAAAGGAATGATAAGGGTTATTAGGGGAAAAAAGGAACTCCCTCTCCCACACAGACATGTCAAGATTGGCCAATGAGGGGGAGAACTTCGCCCCCATTGGACAACCACACATCTGGAGGGAGAAGGAGTTCTCAAATTTGAAAAAAATTGTTCTTTAAAAGAAAATGTACTGCCATGAGGATGAAGTTCAAAATGTCTTGTGAAAGAGAAGATGCCTGAAAAACAATACTTAGAGATTGTAGTGCCTTATCATGCGGGATACAGGAGTACAGGGATATCACATCCAGTGTGACCCATCTATCTCCTTGTTCCCACTTGAAATCCTTTAGGGCATAAAGCAAATGTTTAGTGTCTCTGACATAGCCAAGAGAGGAGACAACCAAGGGTTATAGTTGTTGATCAACCCATTCTGAGAGGTTCAATTAAGGAACCAATTCCTGCCACTATGGGTCTAAGGGGGGGAAGGAAATATACCTTTATGGGTTTTGGGCAAGGCGTGGAAGATTGGGCATACCAGGTTGGTTACCCACATATATTTATGTTGTTTCTCTGTAATTACACCCAAAGCCATGCCCTCATCCAACAAGGTTTTCAGATCTGCCCTCACCCTATCAGTGGGTTCTCCTGTTAGAACTTTATATGTGTCATTATCACTCAACATACCTATGACCTCTCTACGGTAGAGAGCAGGATCCAGGATCACCACGGATCCTCCCTTGTCTGAATTGCGGATAACAAAATGAGGATTAGATTTTAAATCCTCCAAAGCAGATCTACCCGAAGATGAAAGATTATCAACTGAGTCATTTTGCCTATTCTTTGTCATTGATAAAGATTTTTTAATCAAAACGCGTCTGACGGGGCATGTTTCAGCCACCTAGATGCTTTCATTTTTAATGCTGTGATTTACAGAATAAATTAAAGCTTTTACATCGGATAAAGGTACCAGCTTTTTCCTCATTACAATTTTCCTGACTTGGGCGGTGGACGGCCACCAACTGAAGCACCTGACCTAATCTTCTGAGAAGGAGGGGTGAGCTTATTCCCATTCCCCTGTCCCATTGAACAAGACCAACAACTGTCAGAGAGGTACGTCAGTTCTTGGAGCTGGTAGGATACTACAGGAGGTTCATAAAGGGCTACACAAGGATGGCAGCACCGTTGCAAGACCTCCTGGTAGGCCACACCAAGAAGAGCAAGACCTCAGGTCCTCCGTTTAAATGGGGTGAAAAGGAAGAGAACTCCTTCAGACAGATGAAGTGGGCCTTGATGGGTGAAGAAATCCTGGCCTATCCCAACTACAACTTACCATTCGTGCTGTATACTGATGCCAACCACGTGGGATTGGGAGCAGTCTTGTCACAGAAGCAGAATGGCAAAGAACGTGTAATCGCTTACACCAGCAGGAAGCTCTGTCCTACTGAGAGGAATACAGAGTACTACAGCTTGTTCAAGATGGAATTCCTGGCCTTGGTCTGGGCTATCATTGAACGGTTCAAGCATTACTTGGTAGCTGTAAGGTTTACTGTCTTCACTGACAACAATCCTCTGACCCACCTGGATTCAGCAAAGTTAGGTGCACTAGAGCAATGCTGGATGGCCCGGTTGTTAAACTATGACTTTACCATCGAATACTGGGCAGACCGCAAGAACGCCAATGCGAACACCCTGTCAAGGATGCCTCACTTGCCAGATGCGGGAGAAGACATGGATGAGCTAGAAGAAATAGAGCTACCAGCCTTCCACTGCCACAGTGCATCTCAGTGTCAGCAAACCTGTATCAAACATCAACACACCACACTAAACCCGTTACCTCATCATGGGTGGAAAGAGACGCGAGACAGTGACCCGGCTGTTAGCTTAGTCAAGAAGGTTCACGTCTTAGCCCAGATGCTCCACCAAAGCTGCAACACCTGTGGAAAGAGAGAAGCAGGCTGTTCATCTACCAAGGTGTGTCGACATTTAATCAATCCTAGAACACACAAAATGGTGTGGCAGATAGTGGTTCTGAAGACAGATGTCCAGATGGTGTTGGAAGCATACCACAATGGAGCAGGACATGTCAGTTGGAAGATAACTTGAGGTACTGTTACACGAGAGATTCTATTGGGTTGGCATGAGGAGCACCATAGAGAGATGGTGTACAAACTGTGGACCACGCAACTTAAGAAGAAAAGACCATGACAGCCAAAGAGCACCACTACAGCCAATTGTCACCAAACAGCCCCTAGAACTCGTAGCCCTGGACCACGTGAAGCTGACACCCAGCAGGTCAGGCTATACGTATGCCCTTACAATGGTGGACCACTATTCCAGATTCCTAGTGGTAGCCCCGGTAAAAGACTTAACAGTGAAAACTGCAGGTAATCCTTTCAAGCCTACTTCTGTAGACCACACAGGAATCCAGAGCAGGTATTCACAGACCAAGTTCCTGCATTTAAAGCTGATGTATTCCAGGAGTTTTGCAACTTATATGGGTGCAAGAAAATCCAAACCATGCCTTACCATCCACAAACCAATGGCATGTGCGAAAAGATGAACAACGTGGGTATAGACCTGTTAAAGACATTGCCCTTGTAAGAAAGAAATATGTGGCCGGGAAAATCACCTGACTTAGTGGACATGTGCAACAACATCCCTGTAAGTTCCACCAATTGCACGCAAGCGTATCTAATGAGAGCAAGACCCGGAAAATTACCAGTTGATCTCGAGATGGGAATGGTTATACCTGAAACCAGTTCACCTGATACTGATTGTGACTCAAATCGCAAAGAACAGTACAAGAAAGTACAGGAATGTGTAGAAAAAAGTCTAAATCAAATTAGAGAGAAACAGGAAAAAGACTACAACAAAAATGCACAAAACTAGGATTGCCATTGACTTGCATTGGACTCGATACTGTGCAAGTAATCGCAGGGAAACTCGCACAGTAAGGAGTCCAGCTGTCTGCTCTGTGTCTGCTCTCAGCCTGCAGGCTGCCGCAGCTCCAGGGTCCTAGAGCCCGCCTGCTCTCCCTGTGCACAGAGATGATGTAGCAGAGCTGAGATTGTTCTCAGTCTGCTCATTCCCTGTGCATAGACATCTATATCTATGCACAGGGGATGTAGCAGAGAGGACATCGCGTTTTGGACTACGTCGGACGGAAGAGGATTTTTTTAATTAAATAAAAAATGTTCTCTGTGTTTCTGTTTTTTTTAACCCTTTATTGGAGATTCTTAGTGGCCGAGTCAAACCTGGCCTGACATTAAGAATTCCGGGCTTAATACCAGCTTGTATAACAAAGCTGGTATTAACCCCTTTATTACCCAGCGTGCCACCGCCACCAGGGCCGCTGGAAGAGCGGGGTTCAGCGCCAGAGGATGGCGCTTCAATGAACGCGCCATCTTCTGGGGCGGCTGCGGGCTGCAATTTGCAGCGGGGGGTGCCCAGAAAGCTTGGGCCTCCCTGCGCTGCGGATTCCAGCCCCCAGCTGCTTAGCTGTACCTGGCTAGACATAGAAATTGCGCGGAGCCCCACACATTTTTTTTTATTATTTCATGAAATAATAACAAAAAAGGGCTCCCATATATTCTTGTGTCTGGCCAGGTACAAATAGGCACCTGGGGGTTGGGGACAGCCCGTCGCTGCCTGCTGGATCCGGCTAGTTCCAGAAATACGGCTAAGCCCACGTCAATTTTTTTTCTGACAAATCCATAAAACAATGTAAATAAAAGGGACTGCATCTTTATTAACCCCTGGACCATGGGCGAGGGGTTAATAAAGATGCAGTCCCTTTTTTAGGATTGTTTTATTGATTTTTCAGAAAAAAAATTACGTGGGCTTCGCCGTATTTCTGGAACCAGCCGGATCCAGCAGGCAGCGACGGGCTGCCCCCAACCCCCAGGTGTCTATTTGTACCTGGCCGGACACAAGAATATAGGCAAGCCCTCTTTTTTTATTATTTCATGAATTTCATGAAATAACAAAAAAATAATGCATGGGGCTCCGCGCAATTTCTATGTCTAGCCAGGTACAGCTAAGCAGCTGGGGGCTGGAATCCGCAGCGCAGGGAGGCCCAAGCTTTCTGGGCACCCCCCGCTGCAAATTGCAGCCCGCAGCCGCCCCAGAAGATGGCGCGTTCATTGAAGCGCCATCCTCTGGCGCTGAACCCCGCTCTTCCAGCGGCCCTGGTGGCGGTGGCACGCTGGGTAATAAAGGGGTTAATACCAGCTTTGTTGTACAAGCTGGTATTAAGCCCGGGATTCTTAATGTCAGGCCAGGTTTGACCCGGCCACTAAGAATCTCCAATAAAGGGTTAAAAAAAACACAACACAGAGAACATTTTTTATTAGAAATAAAAAAAAAAATCCATTAGGGACTCCATCTTTAATTAAAAAAATCCTCTTCCGTCCGACGTAGTCCAAAACGCGATGTCCTCTCTGCTACATCCCCTGTGTATAGATATAGATGTCTATGCACAGGGAATGAGCAGACTGAGAACAATCTCAGCTCTGCTACATAAGGCAGCAGGCGGGCTCTAGGACCCTGGAGCTGCGGCAGCCTGCAGCCCGACACAGAGCAGACAGCTGGACTCCTTACTGTGCGAGTTTCCCTGCGATTACTTGCACAGTAACGAGTCCAATGCAAGTCAAAGGCAATCCTAGTTTTGTCAGAGTCTCTGACAAAACTAGGATTGCCATTGATTTGCATTGGACTCGTTACTGTGCGAGTAAACGCTGGGAAACTCGCAGAGTAACGAGTCCTAGCAGATAGAGCCTGAAGCTTCCGAGACACATCTGCGATTTGTAAATTGCACATTACTCGCTATTACTCGCTTCCCCATTCATTAACATTGGACTCGCTAGACTCGCAACGAGTAGCGAGTCCCGGGCTCGGACTAGCTAGAGTCAAGCGATTCCGAGTAATTTAGGACTCTCCCATCACTAGTTGTTACCCCTGTGTAAATTGTATTAATTGCACATCAATGTTAAAAGAGAATACATTTTGTCACCCAATCACAGGAGTCGAGTACAAAATACAACATTTTCTAATATGTAGCTCCGATTTTGTTATTTACATGTTAGAATGTCCATGCAAACTATGGTACATTGGAGAAACAACTCTAGACTTTAAAACAAGAATTAGCCAACACCGCTATAGTATAAGAAAAAAGATACTCAATTTACCAGTGTCAAAACATTTTACGGAAGCACAACATACAGAGAAGGATCTAAAGTTCAGATTGATCGATGCGGTGCCATCAATGAGAAGAGGAGGTGACAGAGTCAAAATCTTAAAACAAAAGTATTGCAGTGGATTCACAGGTTGAGGACTCTAAAACCTGATGGTCTTAATGTAGACTACAAACTGTACACAATACTTTGAAATGTCTTTGTGAATCTGAAACTGTATAATATAAGTCACGGATTGAGTGTGATGTAAAACATTTTTTGTGTTTTAATGATGTTTAGTAATAATGTTTTTTATCACCTTGTTATACAGGGATTAAATTATTGCAGATGAATACAGGAAGAATTGGACACTTCGCACATGGGGTTTGCCTTTTTTTGCAAAAATGGTTTTACACCATGACTCAGCAGAACATGCCCACAATAAGTAATTTTTTTTATCACTTATTCGTGATAATCTGTCTCGTGTATATAACTTATACCCACACAATGAGGATAACTACATGTTTAATATTAATTTTATTTGTCTACCTATATGATAAAATAAATATTTTATATATATGAAATTTGGTTATTATCTTTTTGAAATTTAGTGAATGGATTATGTGACAGAAAATAGTCACAATGGACTCGAGTATGAAGGCTGAAAAAAACTGGGGATTTATATATGGCCAAGATGGTGATGAGTTTTAACCCAGGAACAACTGGGAAACATGTCCTTCCATACCTTTGGGCAGAGAGTGATGTAGGGGTTGATGTCCACAAAACCACTGTACTGACAAGGGGAGTTTATACTCCAGAAATGGGGTACACTTTGGAAAAGGACAGAGAGACCCCTGATCCCATTGATTATTATTCAGAACAAAATGACCAACAAAATGTACCCAGTAATCTAATAGCCTTATATCTGGAGTGATTTTAATAAATATTTTATTATAATGGTACTGTGCACAAAAGAATGCAAATATAAAGGGTTGATCCCAAATTAATTTTAGCAAAAGTCACTTAAGTAACAATATAATGATTTTATATATACCACTAAAAAATGTGGCACTAGAGCATTTTAACCACTAAAGGGTTAATTGCCTATATATATATATATATATATATAATCACTTTAAATAATAGAAGACATATTTAGGTGAAAGAAATAAAATTTTAGAACTCTAGCACTATCGACAGTACCATTATTAGTCAAGATAATGGAAGTTTGTATTTGAAGATATATTAACCCCTGCCCGACCTTCGACGTTAACGAGACCGAGATGTCATGAAAGTCGGTGCGTTCCCGACCTATGATGTCTCTATAACGTCATGGCTTCTTAGCGCTCCTGCAGCTCCAGTGACAGTGTCAATGACAAGTCACTGGAGCTGCAGGATCGTAAGCACCTATACTTTAGCCCCCCGTGGCTAAAGTCGCTCTTATTGGCAGTTGAAAATGAAACTGCCGATCAGAGTGAATCACAGGGATTCACCCCCCCAGATCTGATTGGAGTTCTCCAATCAGATCAGGAGGGGCAGATCGGCAAGTGCCCTCCCCCTCCTCAGCCCCCTCCCTCTCCAGTAAAGATTAGAGACCCCCCGTCCCTCCAATCCCCTCCCCACCTCCGGTTCTGTATGTATCTGCTGGCGGGCTGCAGTGATACACCCGCCGGTGCCGCGAGTGCAGCCCGCCAGCGGATACATACAGAACCGCCAGTCAGGCTCAGCCCCCTCCTGTTAGTGTTACCCCTGCCCCCCGATCCCTGTGTTCTGGGCCCCCCCTCACCTCTCCCGGCGGGCTGACCCGCCAGTGCGCCCGCCGGTCAGCTTCCTGTGCTCTGTGTGGGCCCCTCCTCCTCTCCTGGACTCCTCCTCCTCACTGGTGGATCGTGGGTGAGGTAAGTATGAATGTATGAATGAATGAATGAATGCATGCATGGATGGATAGGTGCATGCATGGATGGATGGGTGTATGCATGGATGGATGGATAGGTGGGTGCATGCATGGGTGGATGGATAGATGGGTGCATGCATGGGTGGATGGATGCATAGGTGCATGCATGGGTGGATGGATGGGTGCATGCATGGGTGAATGGATGCATGGGTGCATGCATGCATAGGTGGATGGATGGGTGCATGCATGAAAGTGTGCGTGCGTGGATGTGTGCATAGATTGATGTGTGTGCATGGATGGATGCATGCATGGATATTGCATGGATGGATGTGTGCGTGTGTAGATGCGTGCATCTGAGGATGTGTGGATGTGTGCATGGATGGATGTGTGTGTGCGTGGATGTGTGTGTGCATGGATGTGTGCATGGATATTGCATGGATGGATGTGTGCGTGCATGGATGCGTGCTTGTGTGGATATGTGCATGGATGGATGTGTGCGGGGATGTGTGTGTGCGTGGATGTGTGCATGTGTGGATCTGTGCATGGATGGATGTGTGCGTGCGTGGATGCATGCGTGTGTGGATGTGTGCATGGATGGATATGTGCATGGATGGATGTGTGCGTGGATGCGTGCGTGTGTGGATGTGTGCAAGGATGGATGTGTGCGTGCGTTGATGTGTGCGTGGATGCGTGTGTTTGTGGATATGTGCATGGATGGATCTGTGCATGCGTGGATGCGTGCGTGTGTGGATGTGTGCATGCGTTGATGTGTGCATGTGTGGATGTGTGTGTGGATTTGTGGATGCATGTATAGATATTGCATGGATGGATGTCTGCGTGCGTGGATGCGTGCATCTGTGGGTGGGTGCGTGCTTGGATGGATGTGGGCATGGATGGATGTGTGCGTGCATGGATGGATGTGGGCATGGATGGATGTGTGCGTGCATGGGTGTGTGCATGCGTGGATGTGTGAGTGGATGTGTGCGTGCGTGGATGTGTGCATGCGTGGATGTGTGCATGGATGGATGTAGGCATGCGTGGATGGGTGTGTGCATGGATGGATGTGTGCATGGATGGATGTGTGCGTGCATGGGTGTGTGTGCGTGCATGCGTGGATGCGTGCATGTGTGGATGTGTGCATGGATGGATGTGTGCGTGGATGCATGCGTGTGTGGATGTGTGCATGGATGGATATGTGCATGGATGGATGTGTGCGTGGATGCGTGCGTGTGTGGATGTGTGCATGGATGGATGTGTGCGTGCGTGGATGTGTGCGTGCGTGGATGCGTGTGTGTGGATGTGTGCATGGATGGATGTGTGCATGCGTGGATGCGTGCGTGTGTGGATGTGTGCATGGATGTGTGCGTGCATGGATGGATGTGAGCATGCGTGGATGTATGCTTGTGTGGATGTGTGTGTGCGTGGATGTGTGCATGTGTGGATGTGTGTGTGGATTTGTGGATGCATGTATGGATATTGCATGGATGGATGTGTGCGTGGATGCGTGCGTCCGTGGGTGCGTGCATGGATAGATGTGGGCATGGATGGATGTGTGCGTGCATGGGTGTGTGCGTGCGTGGATGTGTGCGTGTGTTGATGTGTGCATGCGTGGATGTGTGCATGGATGGATGTAGGCATGTGTGGATGGGTGTGTGCATGGATATGTGCATGGATGGATGTGTGCATGCATTCGTGGATGATGAGTGCATGGGTGGATGATGGGTGCATGAGTGGATGGATAGATTCATGGGTGGATGGATGGGTGCATGGGTGGATGGATGGGTGCAACAAGGGATCAAGTGTCCTCTTGTTGTAGTCTCTGGGATCATAGTCATGGTGCACTCTATGACAAATCATTGCCATACAGTGCACCATACCTCTGACTCCAGAGACTGTAGGAAGAGGACACTTGATCCCTTGCTGCAGTCTCTGGATTGAGCAGAGGCAATCGAGCGTCGTGGGACCTTTGTTGTGGACTACGTCGGAGGCGATCGAGCGTCGTGGGACCTTTGTTGTGGTCTATGTCGGACCTTAAAAAAAGATGGAGTCTGAATTTTGTTTGTGTTTTTTTTTTCAAATAAAATTTTTTTTCTCTGTGTGGTGTATTTTTTGACTATTTACTAGAGATTCCTAATGGCCGGGTCTAACATTGGCCTGACATTATGAATCTCGGGCTTTGTGCCAGCTACCAGTAAAAAGCTGGCATTAACCCCTTTATTACCAAGTTTGCCACCGGCACCAGGGCAACTAGAAGAGCCTGGGTACAGTGCCAGAAAATGGCGCTTCAATAAATGCGCCATTTTCTGGGGCGGCTGCGGGCTGCAATTCGCAGCATGGGGGGCCCAGAACGCTTGGGCCTCTTCATGCTGAGGATTCCAGCCGCCAGATGCCAAGTTGTACCTGGCTGGGCCAAAAATATGACGGAGCCCCACGTCTTCTTTTTTCTAGAATTAGTTTTAAAAAAAAATGGACTTCGCTGTATTTTTGGTTGCCAGCCAGGTACAACGAGGCAGCTGGGGGTTGGTGGCAGTCCGTAGCTGCCAAGTTGCACCTGGAGCCCCACGTTATTTTTTTTTTCTAAAATCAGTTCTAGAAATAAAAAAGGGCCTTCGCTGTATTTTTGGTAGCCAGCCAGGTACAAGTTGGCAGCTGAGGGACTGGAATCCTCAGCGTGGAGAGACCCAAACATTGTGGGCAACCCACAGCCATCCCAGAAAATAGCACATTCATTAGAGGCGTGATTTTCTGGTGCTGTACCACAACTCTTCCAGTTGCCCTTGTGCTGGTGGCACACAGGGGCTCTCCATATGCGACATGGTGCACGCTAACAAGTTGAATGGAAAATTAGCTCCAATTGTTAGCGAACACCATGTCACATATGGAGAGCCCCTGTGTCCCTAAGCATTGGAGCTCCCCACAAGTGACCCTATTTTGGAAACTAGACTTCCCCCCAAGGAATGTATCTAGATGTATAGTGAGCACTTTGAACCCCCAGGTGCTTCACAAATTGATCTGTAAAAATGAAAAAAGAAAATTTGTGAGAAAACAAGAACTTTTTCCTTATTTCGGATCAATTTGTGAAGCACCTGGGGGTTCAAAGTACTCACTATGCATCTAGACACGTTCCTTCAGGGGTGTAGATTCTAAAATGGGTTCACTTGTGGGGGAGCTCCAATGTTTAGGCACACAGGGGCTCTCAAAATGCAACATGGTGTCCGCTAACAATTGGAATTATTAGCGGACACCATGTCGCATATGGAGAACCCATGTGTGCTAAACATTGGAGCTCCCCCTCAAGTGACCCAATTTTGGAAACTAGACCCCCCAAGGAACCTATCTAGATGCATAGTGAGCACTTTGAACCCCCAGGTGCGTCACAAATTGATCCGTAATAAGGAAAAAGTACTTTTTTTCACACACATTTTCTTTTTTCATTTTTACAGATCAATTTGTTAAGCACCTGGGGGTTCAAAGTGCTCACTATGCATTTAGATACATTCCTTGGGGGGTCTACTTTCCAAAATTGGGTCACTTGTGGGGGAGCTCCAATGTTTAGGCACACATGGGATCTCCATACGCAACATGGTGTCCGCTAATAAGTTAAATTGTTAGCGGACACCATGTTGTGTAAGGAGAGCCGATGTGTGCCTAAACATTGGAGCTCCCCCACAAATGACCCCATTTTGGAAACTAGACTCCCCAGGGAACATATCTAGTTGGTGGTGAGCATTTTGAACCTACAAATTAATCTGTAAAAATGAATAAGAAATGTTTGTTGAAAAAAAAAGTACTTTTTCATTTTTATGGATCAATTTGTGAAGCACCTGGGGGTTCAAAGAGCTCACTATGCATCTAGATAAGTTCCTTAGGGGGTCTAGTTTCCAAAATGAGGTCACTTGTGGGGGAGCTCCAATGTTTAGGCACACAGGGGCTCTCCAAACGCAACATGGTGTCCACTAACAATTTGAGCTGATTTTCCATTCAAATTGTTAGCGGACAACATGCCGCGTTTGGAGAGCCCTGTGTGTCTTACACATTGGAGTTCCCATACAAGTGACCCCATTTTGGAAACTAGACCCCCCAAAGAACTTATCTAGATACATAGTGAGCATTTTGAATCCCCAGGTGCTTCACAAATTGATCCATAAAAATGAAAAAGTACTTTTTTCCACAAACATTTTCTTTTTTCATTATTACAAAATTATTTTAGAAGCACTTGGGGGTTGAAAATGCTCACCACCCATCTAGATACTTTCCCTGGGGAGTC
Organism: Allobates femoralis; assembly: GCA_033576535.1. Classification (NCBI taxonomy): domain Eukaryota; kingdom Metazoa; phylum Chordata; class Amphibia; order Anura; family Aromobatidae; genus Allobates; species Allobates femoralis. Next base: position 291,211,574 of record JARQOC010000005.1, read on the forward strand.
TAGTTTCCAAAATGGGGTCACTTGTGAAGGAACTCCAATGTTTAGGCATGGTGTCACTTTTGTGGGTGTTTTCTGTCATGTACATCCCTCAAAGGGACTTCAAATGTGATGTGGTCACTAAAAAATAATGGTTTTGTAAATTTTGCTAGAAAAATGAAAAATTGCTGATGAACTTCGAACCCTTATAACTTCCTACCAAAAAAAATGTATTTCTCTAACATTGTGCTGATGTAAAGTAGACATGTGGGAAATATTATTTATTAACTATGTTGTGTCACATAACTCTCTGGTTTAGCAGAATAAAAATAAAAAATTTGAAAATTGCAAAATGTTCTACATTTATGCCACATTTTTTTATTTTTTCACAAATAAACGCAAAAATGATCGACCTAAATTTACCACTAACATGAAGACCAATATGTCACGAAAAAACAATCTCAGAATTGCTAGGATCCGTTGAAGAGTTCCAGAGTTATTACCTCATAAAGGGACACTGGTCAGAATTGACAAAAATGCCAAGGTCTTTAGGGTCAAAATAGGCTGGGTCATGAAGGGTTTAATAGCGATATAGGTGCAGAAAAATCGCGATTGAGAAATGATAAAAAAACTAACGCGCAGGCGTGGGAGTCAAAACATGGCGGAACATCCGCTTCCAGGTATCCACGGCAACACTAATGTAGTGAGGGGTTTGCGCATGCGAAGAAGCACTTCCGCAACTCCGCGGCAATGGATATGAACATGAGATGGACGAGCCCTGGTGAGCATTAACAATATATCAACAAAAATAATGAATAATTCAGCAAATATCTGTGAATGGGAGGTGTCTAATTAACCAAATGAAACATACTGTATGTAAGTAGTGAACAAGTTACCCCTATTGGAATTAGGGGATTAATGATAATAACATGAGAATACAGTGTATGATAAGATCATGAATAATATGGTTGGGAACTTATAGATTTGTGATATATATGTCATAATGAGCTGTAATGAATCTATTAGCAATATGGTAATGAGCTAAAATGTATATAAGATCCAGCACTTGCATGAAGTGGCTGCTAGATGAAAGTCCATGTGACTGAAACGTCGCAACTTTTGCCTGAAGGCCAAGTAAAGGCTGGAAAAATCTTGAAGGAGTGCTACAGTCCTTTTTATTATCTATCTATCTATCTATCTATCTATCTATCTATCTATCTATCTATCTAACTTTATATCTCCCTGTCTCTACACAGCACCATACACTATATACAGGTCCACACTACATCCTGTAGTACAGTGAGTCTGAATATGCCAGGGGTCCCAAACATGCGGCCCAGGCATGTTGATCGCCTTGACAACACTGCCTCCCGCCCGCCACTGCCAGCAGTCACCATACCGAGGTATTGCCTGCGCTGCCAGGAACAACCACTGCTCCGATACATGAATGGCAACTGTCATCCAATCAGAGGCCAGCAGCTGACGTCATACGCCGACGTCAGGTTCTGGCCTCTGATTGGACGGCAGATGCTATTCATGTATCTGAGCAGTGGTTACCATTGGCAGCACGGGCAATACCGCAGTACGATGACTGCTGGCTGCGGCGGGAGGGAGGCAGCGTTGTCAAGGCGACCACCGTACCTGTGCCGCAGGTGCTGAATAGATGTCACCGACAGAAAAAAGTACAGGTGAGTAGTGTCTGTGTGTGAGTGTGTGAGTGTGTTTGTGTGTGTGAGTGTGTGAGTCTGTGTGTGAATGATAGGGCATAGTAGGGAATATTACTACAAGGAGGGGATCAGGATGAGGATAGTAAGACAAGATGAGGCCCAGTATGGGGCAAATTGCTACAAGGGGACCAGTATGGCGGCCACTGTTATAATGGGACCAGTATGGGGAACACTGCTACAAGGGGACCAATATGGGGGACACTGCTACAAGGGGACTAGTTTGGCGGACATTGTTACAAGGGGACCAGTATGGGGCACATTGCTATAGGGGGACCAGTATGGGGGACATTGCTACAAGGGGATCAGTATGGCAGACATCGCTACAGGGGACCAATATGGCGGACATTGCTACAAGGGGACCAGTATGGCGAACATTGTTACAAAGGGACCAGTATAGTGGACATTGCTACAAGGGGACCAGTATGGGGCACATTGCTACAAGTGTACCAGTATGGAGGATATTGCTGCAAGGGTATCAGCATGGGTCAGATTGCTACAATGGGACCAGCATGGCGGACATTGCTACAAAGGGACCAGTATGGCGGACATTGCAACAAGGGGACCAGAATGGGGCCCATTGCTACAAGGGGACCAGTATGCGGCACATTGCTACAAGACGACCAGTATGATGGACATTGCTACAATGAGACTAGTATGGGGGACACTGCTACAAGGGGACCAGTATGGGGAATACTGCTACAAGGGGACCAGTATGGCAAACACTGCTACAAGGAGACCAATATGACAGACATTGCTACAAGAGGACCAGTATGGAGGACATTGCTACAAGGGGAGCAGTATGGCGACCATTGCTACAAGGGAACCGGTATGGGGGACACTGCTACAAGGGGATCAGAATAGGGACACTGCTACAAGGGGACCAGTATAGCAGAGAATTCAATAATGTAGAGACGGCACTCACCCGGTTCTTGTTTGGTGGTTTATTCAGGGAGCATATACATTCGGTGCAGGGAGGGGGGGAATCGGAGCTGCTGACGACGGCACCGTTTCGCGCTTGTGCGCTTCCACGGGTCATCAAGCTAGAAGGGGACCAGTATGGGGGACATTGCTACAAGGGAACCAGTATGGGGGACCAAGATGCAAACATTACTACAAGAAAGGGATCAGGATGGGGGACATTATTAGAAGATGAGGACCAGTATGGGCCCATTACTACAAGATAAGGAACAGGATGGGCACATTACTACATGATGAGGACTAGGATGGGACATTACTACAAGGATGGGGACATTACTACAAGGGGACCAGTATGGGGACATTACTACAAGATGAGGACCAGGATGGGGACATTACTACAAGATGAGGACCAGGATGGGGACATTACTACAAGGACACCAGGATGTGGACATTACTACAAGATGAGGACCAGAATGTGGGACATTACCACAAGAAGGGGACCAGAATGGGAGACATTACTGTAAGAAGGGGATCAGGATTGGGACATTACTACATGATGAGGACCAGGATAGGAACATTACTACAAGAAGGGGATCAAGGTGGGGACATTCCTAATAGAAGGAGATCAGGGAGGGGACATTCCTAAAAGAAGGGGAAAAGGATTTGGACATTACTACATTGAGCAAAACATTCTGGTATTACTAAAAATGTCACTTAGTTCTGCAAGGAATACGGTCCTCCTTCCTACAAGAAGGGGAAAAGGATTTGGACATTACTACCTTGAGCAAAACATTCTGGTATTACTAAAAATGTCACTTAGTCCTGCAAGGAATGCGGCCCCCCAATATCAATCTTTTTCTATGTGCGGCCCATCAACCTAGCCGAGTTTAAGACCCCTTGTATATACTGTATATATATATTGTATGGACTTGTATATACAGTTTAGTGCTGTGTATACAAGATAAAGTTCCAGCAATCTTTAATGTACATCCAGCCAGCAGCCATCTATTGTGTATTCTCTATTGTGTACAGACAGCAGCAGTCTCTATTGTGTATTCTCTATTGTGTGTACAGCCAGCAGCAGTCTCTATTGTGTATACAGCCCAAAGTAGTCTCTATTGTATGCGTGTGTGTGTATAGATATATGTATGTGTTTGAGGAAGGTGGTCACACCAAAACGTTGCACCACAGGGCTGAATAAAAGTACTTTTTTCACTTATTTTGGAGTGCTGCCTGTATTTATATATATACATATATATATATGTATAAATATATGTATATATATATATGTGTGTGTATACATTTTAAAATATATATAAAAGATACGGGGCATTTTTTTGAGAGATTGACAACCTTGGAAGTGGGTAGAGAGGACATTCTGGTCTCTTTTGATGTTATTTCCCTGTATACATCGATTGAGCATGATAGAAGCATTAGGGCGGTGAGGCAGTTGTTGAACACCACGCAGTACACGGATGGGTGTAAAGAACTAATATTACAACTTTTAGAGATTTTCCATGCAAGAGATGAGAGTTCCCCGCCCCTCACTCTGGGCTCTGCACACAAAAAGCTGCTTCCAACTTCAGTCCATATCAGACACTGGACCTGTTTGGACCCTGTTCACTAGGTACATATTTATCTGAGCAGGTTTTTTAGTACAACAGATAGGACTGCTTCGATATGGGTACACCGTGAAGAGGTGAGGCAGCTTGAAGTACATTTTTTGTGCAAAAAACGTATGGACCAAGTACCCTGTTTATTTATGTCTTTTACTGCACTTGCATTTTTACTTTTTTTACTGCAGAGTACTTTATACGTTTAATGGACAAGGTTTTTTGCATCAGATTTTTGGCAGTGTGAACGTGACCATACAGACACGTTCTTTGTGTGCAGGGTTCATTAGTTTTGTGCAACTTTTAGAGATTAGTTTAAGATCCAACTATTTCCTCTTTGGGGACACATATTATAAGCAGTTGAAAGGTACCACCATGGGGCAAATATGGCATGTGCTTATGCAGGTGGCGGTACTGAAGGAGGAGCACGTCTATGTGTCCCACCACTTCCAAAATGTGCAGAGGTGGTGGAGATACATTGATGATGTGTTCCTCCTCTGGAAGGGCGACACTAGTGAACTCATGATGTTTTTTGAATATTCGAATACGGTGGATACCAGTATAAAATTCACAATGGTCCATTCGACGACATCTCTCCAATTTTTACATGTGAACCTGAGATTGGAAGAAGGTAAAATACACACATCCCTACATGTGAAAGCAACAGATAGGAATAAGTTATTACACTTCGATAGTAGCCACCCCGGGGGAATTAAAAAAGCCATCCCAAATGGTCAAATATAGAGGGTTAGGCGCATCATAAGTAATGAAGAGGAAAGAGAAAAAGAGGTGGATAATTTGTTACAAAGATTCAGAGATGGGGTTTACCCGCACAGAGTTTTGGATGCAAGCAAGAAAGAAAGAGAGGGTAGACGAGTAAGGCAACAACAAAGTCATAAAATTCCAGTGGTTACCACATATGGAGAAGAATCGGGAGAAATCATGAAAGTGATAAAGAAAAATTGGCAAATTCTAAGTAATGAGTTACCTGAGGTAAGGGAATTTAGAGAACCCCCCCTATTTTCATTTAGAAGGGGAAGAAACCTGAGAGATTGTCTGGTTAACTCGGATATGGGGACGTTAAAAAGGGAAACACAATTAACGATAACAGGCACAACAAGGAAGGGAAATTACCCTTGTGTAGGCTGCATTAATTGCCAATATATGCAAAAAGGAGACACTTTTGAAGTGAAAGGGAAGGAGTATAAAATAAAACAATTCTTCACACGTGCCTCCGACCACATAATTTACCTTCTTGAATGTCCATGCAAGGAATTTTATGTGGGTGAAACCACATTGGAATTCCTTATAAGAATGAGCCAACACAGATACAGTATAAGGAAGAAAGTGATGAATTTGCCTGTATCTAAACATTTTACTGAAGCGAGACATAATGAGCGAGATTTGAAGTGTAGGGTGATAGATGGGGTGCGTCCATTGAGAAGAGGGGGAGATCGTATAAAACAGCAAAAGATACAAGAGTTAAAATGGATTAAGAAATTGGATACGTTGAAACCAGGAGGGTTAAACAGACTATAAGCTTGGGATCGCTCTATAAGTAGGTGTCCTACTCATTAGTCCATTGTGTATACTATTTAATCACATTTTAATCACATTTGGGATACTTTTTTAATGTTTTTTGTGATGATGAAAGAGTAATATTATTTTTCTTATTTTAAATTGCTTTATAGAACTACTGGAAGAGGCGGAAATCTGAAGGAAGTCAAAGTAATAGTAGCATTTTTCTGACTGTGATTAAGGAATGGGAGCGACGGTACAGGGACTGTCTGGTAACAGGAGCGTCTTATGGACATTAATTTTATCCGAGTATGTCTGGATCAATTGTTTATTCTAGTATTTCTGGATTAATTGTATATGGTCCACAAAAATAATTTTTATTATTATAACACAATTTTGAGACACACAATGATATATAAAGCACATAGTGGCCTGATCATAAAGGACGTTACACTACAAAAGCCACATAGATCCCAGACCCGGAAATAGGTGACTGGCAAGCCCAGACACATGGTCAGTAAAGATGCACTAGAAACCTGTTTAATGGGGAATGATAGTGCGTAATGGGTGAGTGGTTGAGATGTAGTGTGTCTCAAAGTATATATAAAAAAGGCCAAAAGGCATAGTAATATGATTTTTTTAAAAAAAATTGTAATAATAACAAGGGGATGCGTAAAAGGGGTTTACCCAGTACAAAAGAAAATTTTTCACTTTAATGTATGTATTTATAACTATATAAGCACTAATAATGCACTTTCCACTTGTCACTTTAAAAAGTCCAGAAACTTGAAGCCGCTGTTGTATTGCTATGTTATCCAATGGCCGTGCCCCATCCAAAATGGAGAATGTCCAGAATTGGACAATGCGCATGCGTGGATATGATGATCTCATTCCGCACACTAGCGCTGTCTCCATGGAAGCGTGCGGGCCAGGAGCATGCGCAGATAACACATAGTAATATCTGGGATGCCGAGGACATGTGAGAACCTGTGGAGCCTTTCCCAGAGTAAGATATGATAAATAATCTAATAAGATACACTAAGAAAGTATGATAACTAACTAATAGTACAAAACATAATGAGATTTCTAGATGACCAGTAGTTGTACATGGCTAATAAAATAACATGTAATAGAGAGCACTAAGGAAAGGGCACGATAGAGTGTCATAATATGGGCATTAAGCGAGTTACACTGAGGTTAAATGTAATTGATGTTATGTATGCAAATTTACTGTTAAGGAAATGGTGTAACAGGCAGGAGCTGTATAAATTTGTAAGCTGAGTACTATGTGGTTGCTGGAAAAAGAGCTTCTGGAGCTCGAAACGTTGCCATGACCAAGCCTGTGCTGGATTAAAGATCTTTGCTGCATCAGTTGGGAGTGCTGTGGACATTTTGCCAGAAAAACTATATGTGTATATATATATATATATATATATATATATATATATATATATATATATACATAGTGGGTTGAGGCAAAGCTGGGGTGGAGGCGGAGCCTGGGAGAAGATTGGGTGGACTCTCAGGGGCCCCCAAAATTTTGCCAGTGAGAGACCCTGAAGTTCCTAGAGGCACCCCTGGTCACATGATCCTGCTGGTTTCCTGAGACTCCGAGAACGGTCAGCGGTAACACTGTGCGGTGGGAGGTTGATGGTGCTTGGGGAGGCTGACAAGGTGGAGGGACGGATCGGCGAGCTGGGGAGGAGGGAGACTGAGCAGCAAATAGAGCGGGCGATGGCAGCGCTAGTGGCCGCCATATTGGAATACCCATCACTTGGGTATTCCAATTTTGCAGTTGGCGTACTTCCGGCGCTGGAATTGTGGGATTCCTAGACATCCCGATAATAATCCAGATGTCAGGACATTATAAGGCAATTATGTAATAGATGTCTTCTGAATGTGCTCTCCTCCCCATTAGCTCTAGGTGTTTTTAAAGGGAACCTGTCACCAGGTTTATGCCATCCCATCTGAGAGCAGCATAATGTAGATATAGAGACCCTGATTCCAGCGATGTGTCATTTACTGAGCTGCTTGCTGTCATTTTTATAAAAGTAGTGTTTTCTCTGTTGCATATTTAGCAGTCTGTGAATATGCTGTAGGCCAAGTAGACTGCTAATGATAATCCCCAGCTTATCAAACAGTGATTTTATGAAAACTACACTGAGCAGCCCTGTAAGTGACACATTGCTGGAATCAGGATCTCGGGTCCTATATTATGCTATTCTCAGATTAGGTTGCAAAAACCTGTTGACAGGTTCCCTTTAATGCTCTATTAGCAGATCCCTGTCCACACGTCTGTAAGAAAAAATAATTAACCCAGAGAGAAACATTGACTTAGCTGGGACCCAGTAAAGAGATTCACCTTGAGGTTTACAGGGTTCACATAAAACTGGCCTTTTTTATATGTTAAGTATCTCATTTTTTAATGTTTTTCCTTAGCAGTAATGCATGTTCACTTTCATACAGTCATTGTTTGCATACCTTAGCATTTCAGAATGTAATTGTCTCTATTATTGTAACCATCACAATCGCCATGTAACGCAAAGTGAAGTGCAGCGTGAGTAGAAATTGACTGCCACTCAAAGCCTATGGAGCCTTGTTCTGAGGCGCCATAACCTTTGATCCATGTAATTGAGGAACGTTGTGGGAACCGCAACAAGGCAATCGGAAAGAGCTTAGGCAAAGCACCAGAATCAGAACATGTAATGTGGTGTTCCACTTCTGGGGTGCCTGGGGGCTGGTATTTTAAAGCTGGGAAGGGGCTAATAACCATTGCCATCTCAAAATATGAATATGACATAGTTTACAAAGAGGTATAAAACAGCAGGAAATAGTAATTTTATGAGATAGTGAAATACAAACTGATCCTTGTTTAACCTGTATATAAAAACACTAATTTGACATAGGTTAAAAAAGGGTATAAAAGGGTATGGTATCAAGCAGTCTATCCAAGGAATGTAACTAGATATGTGTAGAAAGTATATAAAAGGCTACGTTATGACATAATGAGTCAATCAATCATATGTGTAATATAGTGTGAAATATTAATCACCAATAATACCTGTCAAAGCTTCACATGAGGGAAGGTGATTTAGTGAAGTGAATGATATCGATCGGATTTATAACATTTCTGCTATTGAGATTTTGAGATTTGCTTGACAGTTATGGATGAATCTGGCTTCATTATAGTTTCTAAATGTATTGAGAGCTGTCTTTAGCTGTGAGATGGAAGTCTTTGTAAAAACCTTAGATCCTAGGTGACTGAAGCAACAAATGATAGATATACCTAAAAAAGGCCTTATATGATTGCCCTGGGATGAAATCTTGGGTTTGTTATTGATAGGGATTTGTAGGTTATTAATGTAATTCTTGAAAGAAGTTGATGGATTGCACCAAGTTCTCTAGTGAAGATGTACACAGAATTTTAAGTCTTCTTGGGTTTTGCACTGATATCTATCATATACTGTAATATCATTTAACATGTATTACTTGTATGAAGACATCATTCAATTACATTTTCTAATTCTGTCTCCTATAAACAGAGTAAGGTTAAAGGGGTTATCCGGCCTAAGGGTCAAATTCTGCAGTCACTCTATGTGACTACAGACTTGTGAATCCTCTCAGCTCACAGCGCTCTATCAGAATTCTCCAGTGCCAAACAGGTGGGCATGTGACCACAATTATATGATTTGCTTACATGCTGACTAGACATGTGCAGCCTTGCTCAAACACAAGTGAGTTGAGTTCTAAAAACTTCCACACTCAGCCCAGTAAGTAATACATCCCTGGAATCAGGATCTCTATCTCTGTTTTATACTGCTTTCAGACTAGATGGCAAAAACCTGGTGACTGATTCCATTTAAAGGTATTGCAGAAGAAAGGATATAGTGGAGTAGTCCATAATCTACAGGTTGGGCCATCTATATGGATACTCCTAAATAAAATGTAATGGTGGGTGATATCAACTTCCTGTTTGTGGCACATTAGTATATGGGAGGGAGAAATCTTTTCCAGATGGGTGGTGACCATGGCAGCCATTTTGAAGTTGGCCTTTTTGGATCCACCTTTATTTTTTTGAATGGCAAGAGGGTCATGTGACACATCAAACATATTGAGAATTACATAAGAAAAACAGTGGTGTGCTTGGTTTTAACGTAACTTCATTCTTTTATCAGTTATAACATTTATATGGATACACCTAAATAACATGGTAATGATTGGTGATATCAACTTGAATTCAAGTTGATATCACCAATCATTACCATGTTATTTAGGTGTATCCATATAAATGGCCAAATTGCCCAGATAGGCCATTTATATGTATACACCTAAATAAAATGGGAATGAATGGTGATATCAACTTGAACTAACTCATGAAAGAATGAAGTTATGTTTAACCTCTTAACGACTAATGACGAGTATACTCGTCATGAAAAGATGTCAGTTCCCGCATCATGACGAGTATACTCGTCATGGCTTTGAACTGTCACTGCTTCTAAACGAACAGTGACAGTTCAATTCTAAAAGCTGTCAGTGACAGCTGAGGGTCAGGGGCAGAGGTGTGGGGACCCTTTTTAGGGGTCCCCACACTCAGAGCGATGTGATCGGTCAGTCAATCTGACCGACCGATCACATCAAGATCGCGCAGGAAAGTGCTGAATGTCAGCACTTCCCTGCATGATCTCTGCAGGAGCCGGGCTGTCAGCTGTGCCCGGCTCCTGCACACATCCCCTGCTTGTGCCCTCTGATGGGCATCACCCCCCCTCTCATCCCCCTGACCCCCACTGTGTCTGCCCCCCCTGCTCATCCCCCTGTCCCCCGCTGTGTCTGCCCCCCGCTCATCCCCCTTGTCCCCTGCTGTGTCTGCCCCCCGCTCATCCCCCTTGTCCCCCAACTGTGTTTGCCCCCCCCCGCTCATACCCCTGTCCCCCGCTGTGTCTACCCCCCCCCCGGCTCATCCCTCTGTCCCCCGCTGTTTCTGGGCCCCCCGCTATCCCCCGTCCCCTGCTTTTTCTGGCCCCCCCCGCTATCCCCCGTCCCCTGCTTTTTCTGGGCCCCCCCGCTATCCCCCGTCCCCTGCTGTTTCTGGGCCCCCCCCCGCTGTCCCCGGCCCCCCGCCACAGCCGGTGACCGGTACTCACCTCCTCCTGCCGCCGCCGCCTCCCGCTTGCGTCCTCCTGCCTGCGTCCTCCGGCTTCCTCTCACCGCCGCCCGACGTCTGCAGAGTAAGACCCCCCCCATCCCCCTGCATGGGGATCCCTGATCCCCATCCCCCTGCATGGGGATCCCTGATCTCCCATCCCCCTGCAGGGGGATCCCTGATCCCCCTGCATGGGGATCCCTGATCCCCCATCCCCTTGCATGGGGATCCCTGATCCCCCTGCATGGGGATCCCTGATCCCCCATCCCCCTGCATGGGGATCCCTGATCTCCCATCCCCCTGCAGGGGGATCCCTGATCCCCCATCCCCCTGCATGGGGATCCCTGATCCCCCTGCATGGGGATCCCTGATCCCCCATCCCCCTGCATGGGGATCCCTCATACCCCTGCATGGGGATCCCTGATCCCCTGCATGGGGATCCCTGATCTCCCATCCCCCTGCAGAAGGATCCCTGATCCCCCTGCATGGGGATCCCTGATCTCCCATCCCCCTGCAGGGGGATCCCTGATCCCCAATCCCCCTGCATGGGGATCCCTGATCCCCCTGCATGGGGATCCCTGATCCCCCATCCCCCTGGATGGGGATCCCTGATCCCCCTGCATGGGGATCCCTGATCCCCCATCCCCCTGCAGGGGGATCCCTGATGCCCCATCCCCCTGCATGAGGATCCCTGATCCCCCATCCCCTGCATGGGGATCCCTGATTCCCCTGCATGGGGATCCCTGATCCCCCATCCCCCTGCACGGGGATCCCGTCGGAAACTATCGAGCGTCGTGGGACCTTCGTTGTGGACTACGTCGGATCTTTTTATAATAAAGATGGAGTCCGAAATTTGTTTGTGTTTATTTTCTAATAAAAATATTTTACTCTGTGTGTATTTATTGACTAATTATCAGAGATTCCTAATGGCGGGTCTAACATTGGCCAAATATTATGAATCTCAGGCTTAGTGCCAGCTGCCAATAAAAAGCTGGCATTAACCCCTTTATTACCCAGTTTGCCACCGGCACCAGGGCAACTGGAAGAGCATGGGTACAGCGCCAGAAAATGGCGCTTCAATGAATGCGCCATTTTCTGGGGCGGCTGCGGGCTGCAATTCGCAGCATGGGGGGCCCAGAACGCTTGGGCCTCTCTATGCTGAGGATTCCAGCCCCCAGCTGCCTAGTTGTACCTGGCTGGGCCAAAAATATGGCGGAGCCCTACATAATTTTTTTTTCTAGAATTAGTTCTAGAAATAAAAAAAAATGGGCTTCGCTGTATTTTTGGTTGCAGCCAGGTACAACAAGGCAGCTGGGGGTTGCTGGCAGTCTGTAGCTGCCAAGTTGTACCTGGCTGGACCAAAAATATGGCGGAGCCCTACGTCATTTTTTTTTTCTAGAATTAGTTCTAGAAATAAAAAAAAAATGGGCTTCGCTGTATTTTTTGTAGCCAGCCATGTACAACTTGGTAGCTGGCTGACTGGAATCCTCAGCGTGGAGAACCAAATGTTGTGGGTCCCCCGCGCTGCAAATTTCAACCCACAGCCACCCAAGAAAATAGTGCATTCATTAGAGGCGGCATTTTCTGGTGCTGTACCCCAACTCTACCAGTTGCCCTTGTGCTGGTGGCACACGGGTTCTCCATATGCGACATGGTGTCCGCTAACAATTTCAATAGAAAATTAGCTCCAATTGTTAGCGGAAACCATGTCGGGTATGGAGAGACCCTAACTGTGTGCCTGAACATTGGAGCTCCCCCACAAGTGACCCCATTTTGGAAACTAGACCCCCGAAGGAACGTATCTAGATGCATAGTGAGCACTTTGAACCCACTGATGCTTCACAAATTCATCCATAAAAATGAAAAAGCACTTTTTTTTCCACAAAAAATTTTATTTTTTCATTTTTACGGATCAATTTGTGAAGCACCTGGGGGTTCAAAGTCATCTAGATATAATCCTTGGGGGGTCTAGTTTCCAAAATGGGGTCACTTGTGGGGGAGCTCCAATGTTTAGGCACATAGGGGCTCTTTATATCCTACAAGGTGTCCGCTAACAATTCCAATTGTTAGTGGACACCATGTTGCGTATGGAGAGCCCCTGTGTGTCTCCACATTGGACCTCCCCCACAAGTGACCCCATTTTGGAAACTAGACCCCCAAAGGAACGTATCTAGATGCATAGTGAGCACTTTGAACCCCCAGGGGCTTCACAAATTGATCCGTAAAAATGAAAAAAGAAACTTTTTGTGGAAAAAAAAGTGCTTTTTCATTTTTATGGATGAATTTGTGAAGCATCTGGGGGTTCAAAGTGCTCACTATGCATCTAGATACGTTCCTTAGGGGGTCTAGTTTCCAAAATGGGGTCACTTGTGGGGGAGCTCCAATGTGGAGACACACCGGGACCCTCCAAACGCGACATGGTGTCCGCTAACAATTTGAATGGAAAATTAGCTCAAATTGTTAGCGGACACCATGTCGCGTTTGGAGGGTCCCTGTGTGTCTCCACATTGGAGCTCCCCCACAAGTGACCCCATTTTGGAAACTAGACCCCCAAAGGAACATATCTAGGTACATAGTGAGCACTTTGAACCCCCAGATGCTTCACAAATTGATCCGTAATAATGAAAAAATAATTTTTTAGTGGAAAAAAAAGTGCTTTTTCATTTTTATGGATGAATTTCTGAAGCATATGGGGTTCAAAGTGCTCACTATGCATCTAGATACGTTCCTTGGGGGTCTAGTTTCCAAAATGGGGTCACTTGTAGGGGAGCTGCAATGTGGAGACACACGGGGACCATCCAAACGCGACATGGTGTCCGCTAACAATTTGAATGGAAAATGAGCTCAAATTGTTAGCGGACACCATGTCGCGTTTGGAGGGTCCCTGTGTGTCTCCACATTGGAGCTCCCCCACAAGTGACCCCATTTTGGAAACTAGACCCCCAAAGGAACATATCTAGGTACATAGTGAGCACTTTGAACCCCCAGATGCTTCACAAATTGATCCGTAATAATGAAAAAATAATTTTTTAGTGGAAAAAAAAGTGCTTTTTCATTTTTACGGATAAATTTCTGAAGCATATGGGGGTTCAAAGTGCTCACTATGCATCTAGATACGTTCCTTGGGGGGTCTAGTTTCCAAAATGGGGTCACTTGTGGGGGAGCTCCAATGTGGAGATACACAGGGACCCTCCAAACGCGACATGATGTCCGCTAACAACTTGAGCTCATTTTCCATTCAAATTGTTAGCAGACACCATGTCGCGTATGGAGGGTCCCCGTGTGTCTCCACATTGGAGCTCCCCCACAAATGACCCCATTTTGGAAACTAGACCCCCTAAGGAAGGTATCTAGATGCATAGTGAGCACTTTGAACCCCCAGATGCTTCACAAATTCATCCATAAAAATTAAAAAAAACACTTTTTTTTCACAAAAAAATTCTTTTTGCCTACATTTTTTCAGTTTCACATGGGCAAAGGGATAAAATACATCCCAAAATTTGTTGGGCAATTTCTCCTGAGTACACCGATACCTTATATGTGGTCATAAACCACTGTTTGGGCGCACGGCAGGGCTCAGAAGTGAAGGAGCGCCATTTCACTTTTTGAACGGAAAATTGGCTCTAAAATTCAAATTGCGCTCCTTCCCTTTTCAGTCCTGCCGTGCGCCCAAACAGTGGTTTATGACCATATATGAGGTATCGGTCTACTCAGGAGAAATTGCCCAACAAATTCTAGGATGCATTTTATCCTGTTGCCCATGTGAAAATGAAAAAATTGAGGCTAAAAGAACATTTTTGTTACAAAAATTAAAATGTCCATTTTTTCCTTCAACTTTATGTTAGTTCCTGTGAAGCACCTGAAGGGTTAATAATCTTCTTGAATATAGTTTTGAGTAGCTTGAGGGGTGCAGTTTTTGGAATGGTGTCACTTTTGGGTGTTTTCTGTCATGTACACCCCTCAAAGGGACTTCAATTGTGATGTGGTCACTAAAAAAATGGTTTTGTAAATTTTGCTGGAAAAATGAATAATTGCTGATGAACTTTGAACCCTTATAACGTCCTACCAAATTTTTTTTTTTCTTCCAAAATTGGGCTGATGTGAAGTAGACATGTGGGAAATGTGATTTATTAACTATTTTGTGTCACATAACGCTCTGGTTTAGCAGAATAAAAATTAAAAATTTGAAAATTGCTAAATTTTCAAAATGTTTGCCAAATTTTTTATTTTTTCACAAATAAACGCAAAAATTATCGACCTAAATTTAATACTAACATGAAGCCCAATATGTCATGAAAAAACAATCTCATAATCGCTAGGATCCGTTGAAGCGTTCCAGAGATATTACCTCATAAAGGGAGAGTGGTCAGAATTACAAAAAATGGTCCGGTCATTAAGCTGCAAAGTGACTCGGTCCTTAAGGGGTTAAACCAAGCACACCATTGTTTTTCTTATGAAATTCTCAATAAGCTTGATGTATCACATGACCCTCTTCCCATTGGAAAAAATAAAGTTGGATCCAAAATGGCTGACTTCAAAATGGCTGCCATGGTCACCACCCATCTGGGAAAGTTTTTCCTCTCCCATATACTAATGTGCCACAAACAGGAAGTTGATCTCACCAACCATTCCCATTTTATTTAGGTGTATCCATGTAGATGGCCCACTCTGTACAATGAGTCACAGAAAGAGAGAGAAAAAACTCAGACATTATTTATAGTTGAAACCAAAAATTTAAATACACTATACAAAAAGACACATATACACGTTTTTTCTCACTATCTGTCATGAAATCAGAATAAACCCTTCCCCTTCTAGATCAGTTAGCATTGCCATAATTATTAATATTTGCCGAATGCCAGAATAATGAAAGAGGGAAAATGTTTTAAAGCATTTTTCTTTCTTTCTGCAGAGTCAAAAGTTTACATACATTTTATTACTATTTGGTAATATTGCCCTTAAACTGTATGACATTGGTCAAACATTTTGGATATCCTTCCACAAGCATCCCACAATAGTTGGTAGGAATTTCTCATTCCTTCTGACAGAACTGGTGTAACTAAGCCGGGTTTGTAAGTCGCCTTGCTCACACCTGCTTTGATTGCTTTGATCATAAATTTTCAATATGATTGAGATCAGGGTTTTGTCATAACCACTTCAAGACATTGATTTTGTTATCCTTAAGCCACTTTATAACCAGTTTGGCATTATGTTTCGGGTCTTTGTCCATTTGGAAGACTCATTTCTGCCTCAGTTTTAACTTCCTGGCTGATGTCTTGAGATGTTGCTCCAGTATTGCCACATAATCTTCTTTCCTCATCATGATGCCATCTATTTTGTAAAGTGCACCAGCCCCTCATGCATCAAAACAACCCCACAACATGATGCTGCCACCCCCGTTTTCACAGTTGGGATGGTGTTCTGAGGCTTCAAAGCATCTCCCTTTTCCAGCTACCCTGTGACCGTGGCAGACTGGGTAATAAAGGGGTGAATGACTGCTGAATTTTGCCAGTTGGCACTAAGCTCGAGGTTCCTAATGTTGAGCCAATATTAGACCCAACCATTAGGAACCTCTAGTAAATAGTAAAGAACACACAACACAGAGAAAAATATTTTTATTAGTCCGTACCTGTCTGTATGAACCTGGCTGACAACCAAAAATATGGCAAAGCCCCATGTCCTTTTTTTTTCTTTTAATTAAAAAAAAAAGTATTTTTGAATACCAGTCAGGTAAAACTAGGTTGCTGGAGGTTGGTAGCAGCCAGTAAATGCCTGCTGTACCTGCTGGTGACTAACAATACAGCAGAGCCCCATGTCACATTATAACGTCTTGAAACATTTTTTCCCAGCCTAACATAGCTTTTTTTCACAGTAACAAGAATGAGCAATTGCTAAAAAAACCTCAGCAAAATCCACATGAAGAAATACAGCAAAAACGCACCACTGGCACAGCCAATTTTCTATTGTGGTTTTTTCTAAAGGTGTAGATTTCTTGAAGCACAAAATCTGCACTACTATTTTCTATCCGGCACATAGCCTAAGTATGTTCACACAATCAGTATTTGCAGTGGTTTGGAGGCAGCGAGTTATCACTACATGTAAACTGCTGCATTGTGCAGTACAAGCACAGTGGATGGGATTTACAGAAATCCCATTCCAACCGTTTTCTCCACAGTATTAACTGAACTGCGGGGCAGTTTTCCATGCCACCTATTGACTGCAGCATGTCAATTAGTGATGAGCAAACTTTCCTCAAACATGTTCACCAATTTCAAATTTGTCAAGAATGTGGCTGATTCGGTTCGGTGATCGGAAACCGAATACTTTCCTCAAAAGTCAGCAAACCCGGCTAAGTCGGGGAAAAAATTAGAAATTTAACCCTAGAATGCGCAATCATAGAAATCTACACTTTCACATACATGGGCCTGGAACCTTTTAGGCCTGTGTGCAAATAACATGGAGTAACTCAAATAGAAATAGTTTTCAAAGTTTATTTGAGGTGTGAATATTTCAAAACATTATAATTATTAATTATGTGCATAAAATAAAAAAAAGTAATTACACCGGCTTAAAACGCCTAATGTATGCATTCTAAATAATACTTCATATATATATACTGTATATATATATACCGTATATACTCGTGTATAAGCCGAGTTTTTCAGCACAAAAAATGTGCTGA
Source organism: Allobates femoralis (assembly GCA_033576535.1). Taxonomy (NCBI): domain Eukaryota; kingdom Metazoa; phylum Chordata; class Amphibia; order Anura; family Aromobatidae; genus Allobates; species Allobates femoralis. Next base: position 291,229,148 of record JARQOC010000005.1, read on the forward strand.
AAAGTCCCCCTCGGCTTATACACGGGGTATATACGGTAGCCCGAGCTGTATACAGCAGCCCCAGCTGTATACAGCCCCCCCATGGTATCCAGGGCCCCCCTTGCTGCAACCTGTAAAGGAAGATGTCTGTATACTTATCGCTGCCGCCGCCGCTCCGCTGCTCGGTCACCGCAATGCTCCGGGTCTTCATGCTTCCTGTTCCTTCTCCGGCGCTCAGGAAATGACGTCATTGTTCGAGCGCCGACGAAGGAACAGGAAGCATGAAGACCCGGAGCATCGCGGTGACCGAGCAGCGGAGCGGCGGCGGCAGCGATAAGTATACGGACATCTTCCTTTACAGGTTGTAGCAAGGGGGGCCCTGGATACCACGGGGGGGCTGTATACAGCTGGGGCTGCTGTATACAGCTGGAGCCCCTGTATAATACCTCTGGGGCTGCTGCTGTATATACACCCTGGGGCTGCTGCTGTGTATACCCCCTGGGGCTGCTGCTGTGTATACCCCCTGACGCTGCTGCTGTGTATACCCCCTGGGGCTGCTGCTGTATATACCCCCTGGGGCTGCTGCTGTGTATACCCCCTGGGGCTGCTGCTGTGTATACCCCCTGGGGCTGCTGCTGTGTATACCCCCTGGGGCTGCTGCTCTGTATACCCCCTGGGGCTGCTGCTCTGTATACCCCCTGGGGCTGCTGCTGTATACTACTACTGGGGCTGCTGTATACTACCACTGGGGCTTCTGTATACTACTACTGGGGCTGCTGTATACTACCACTGGGGCTTCTGTATACTACTACTGGGGCTGCTGCTGTATACTACTACTGGGGCTGCTGCTGTATACTACCTCTGGGGCTTCTGTATACTACCTCTGGGGCTGCTGTATATACCTCTGGGGCTGCTGTATATATCTCTGGGGCTGCTGTATACTACCACTGGGGCTGCTGCTGTATATACCACTGGGGAGGCTGCTGTAACACTGCTGGGGCCTGTATGTACCACTGGGGAGGCTGCTGTATACCACACTTCTGGGGCTGTATACTACCACTGGGGAGGCCTATACACCACTGCGGGGGCCTGTATACCACACTGCTGGGGGCTGTATACCTGTGCTGGGGTCCACCCTCGGCTTATACACGAGTCAATAGGTTTTCCCAGATTTTGGTGGCAAAAGTAGGGGGGTCGGCTTATACATGGGTCGGCTTATACACGAGTATATACGGTATATATCTAATATATAAAGCTGAATGTGTGTGTCTATGTATGTGTGTATGTGTGTGTGTGTGTATATCCGGGATTGGCATCTACACCGTCGCAACTGCAGCCACGAAATGTTGCACAGTCACACATCTGGACCCCGAGAGCGTCATAGGCTATGTTGTGAGGCGAAATTTTAACCCTGCGCGTTCCAGTTCACCAAACAATTTTGCCCCTATCTACATAATGGGGAAAAAGTGAATGGAAAAGTGTTGGAGGAAAATCGACAGCTGTCAGCTATAGCCACAAAATTTTGCACAGTCACACGTCTGGACCCCGAGAGCGTCATAGGCTATGTGGTGAGGCGAAATTTTAACCCCGCGTATTCGAATTCACCAAACAATTTTGCCCCTATCTACATAATGGGGAAAAAGTGATGGTTACCAGTTGACAGTTGTGAATGAGAGGGGCTTAATGATAGCGCCAAAGACTAACAGCACATACCAGCATATAGTCACTAAGGTGGGGCACCAACATGAGATATTCACCATGCATGGGGACATGTATACACACCACACGCACACAAAGAGTAATAGCAAGTGTATAGTCGCTAAAGTGCAGCCCCAAGATTGGATACTCACCACGCACCCGAACAAACACACACACACACCACAAAGAGACACACACAACACAGAGACACCCCCCCCCAAGGGGACACACACACACCCTATAGGGACACATGCACTCATCCCACAGGGACATACACACACCACAAAGAGACACACACAACAGAGACACACACCACACAGACCCCCCCCCACAGGGACACACACATACACACCCTATAGGGACACATGCACTCACCCCACAGGGACACACACTAACAGCACATACCAGCATATAGTCACTAAGGTGGGGCACCAACATGAGATATTCACCATGCATGGGGACATGTATACACACCACACGCACGCAAAGAGTAATAGCAAGTGTATAGTCGCTAAAGTGCAGCCCCAAGATTGGATACTCACCACGCACCCGAACAAACACACACACACCACAAAGAGACACACACAACACAGAGACACCCCCCCCCCCAAGGGGACACACACACACCCTATAGGGACACATGCACTCATCCCACAGGGACATACACACACCACAAAGAGACACACACAACAGAGACACACACCACACAGACGCCCCCCCCACAGGGACACACACATACACACCCTATAGGGACACATGCACTCACCCCACAGGGACACACACACACACACCACAGAGACACACACAACAGAGACACACACCACACAGACCCCCCCACAGGGACACACACATACACACACCCCAGGGACACACACACCACACAGACAGACACAGATGTGCACAAATCACCTCACACAACTCGCCTCATACGTGTGCTACCTTTAATTTCCAAACATAAACATCTGATTAAAAACAGCCAATGTGCAACACGTGCCATATAGGGAATTAAGGCAGATGTCAGTCACATGAGCTGTCTATTATGTGTATGTGTGAGGTAACATATACTGCCCAGCCAGGGGGAGGGTTTACTGTTGGGTGGAGATTTATTAGGCTGCCTATAGCAATCAATCACAGCTCAGCTTCTATTTTCCTACAGGTCATTAATATGACATATTCAAATTCTATTTTGTTATAGCTAACAGCAGTTATTTATTAACCCGGGCGTAGCCGGGTACTACAGCTAATATATATATATATATATATATATATATATATATATATATATATATATATATATACAGTTGTGGCCAAAAGTATTGACACCCTTGCAATTCTGTCAGATAATACTCAGTTTCTTCCTGCAAATGATTGCAATCACAAATTCTTTGGTATTATTAACTTCATTTAATTTGTCTTCAATGAAAAAACACAAAAGAGAATGAAGCAAAAAGCAAAACATTGATCATTTCACACAAAACTCCAAAAATGGGCCAGACAAAAGTATTGGCACCCTCAGCCTAATACTTGGTTGCACAACCTTTAGCCAAATAACTGCGATCAACCACTTCCGGTAACCATAAATGAGTTTCTTACAATGCTCTGCTGGAATTTTAGATCATTCTTCTTTGGCAAACTGCTCCAGGTCCCTGATATTGGAAGGGTGCCTTCTCCAAACTGCCATATTTAGATCTCTCCACAGGCGTTCTATGGGATTCAGGTCTGGACTCATTGCTGTCCACCTTAGAAGTCTCCAGTGCTTTCTCTCAAACCATTTTCTAGTGCTTTTTGAAGTGTGTTTTGGGTCATTGTCCTGCTGGAAGACCCATGACCTCTGAGGGAGACCCAGCTTTCTCACACTGGGCCCTATATTATGCTGAAAAATTTGTTGGTAGTCTTCAGCCTTCATATTGCCATACACACGGTCAAGCAGTCCAGTGTCAGAGGCAGCAAAGCAACCCCAAAATATCAGGGAACCTCCGCCATGTTTGACTGTAGGAACCGTGTTCTTTTCTTTGAATGCCTCTTTTTTTCTCCTGTAAACTCTTTGTTAATGCCTTTGCCCAAAAAGCTCTACTTTTGTCTCTTCTGACCAGAGAACATACTTCCAAAACGTTTTAGGCTTTCTCAGGTACGTTTTGGCAAACTCCAGCCTAGCTTTTTTATGTCTCGGGGTAAGAAGTGGGGTCTTCCTGGGTATCCTACCATACAGTCCCTTTTCATTCAGACGCCTACGGATAGTACGGGTTGACACTGTTCTACCCTCGGACTGCAGGACAGCTTGAACTTGTTTGGATGTTAGTTGAGGTTCTTTATCCACCATCTGCACAATCTTGCGTTGAAATCTCTTGTCAATTTTTCTTTTCCGTCCACATCTAGGGAGGTTAGCCACAGTGCCATAGGCTTTAAACATCTGGATGACACTGCACACGGTGGACACAGAAACATTCAGGTCTTTGTAGATGGACTTGTAGCCTTGAGATTGCTCATGCTTCCTCACAATTTGGTTTCTCAAGTCCTCAGACAGTTCTTTGGTCTTCTTTCTTTTCTCCATGCTCAATGTGGTACACACAAGGACACAGGACAGAGGTTGAGTCAACTTTGATCCATTTCAACTGGCTGCAAGTGTGATTTAGTTATTGCCAACACCTGTTAGGTGCCACAAGTAAGTTACAGGTGCTGTTAATTACACAAATTAGAGAAGCATCACATGATTTTTCTAACAGTGCCAATACTTTTGTCCACCCCCTTTTTATGTTTGGTGTGGAATTAGATCCAATTTGGCTCTAGGACAAATTTTTTTGTGTTTTTTCATTGAAGACAAATTAAATGAAGATAATAATACCAAAGAATTTGTGATTGCAATTTTTTTCAGGAAGAAACTGAGTATTATCTGACAGAATTGCAGGGGTGTCAATACGTTTGGCCACAACTGTATATATATACAGTATATATTGTGGTGATGCGACCCCGATGTGTCCCCTAACCGGTATACAGCACATGGGGGATTGTATCTTTTGCTCTTTAGCAGCACTCACAGGGTTAACAGCAGTGAGATCTGAGCTGAGTGCTGATTGACAGCACTGACACCCACCTGTGATGGGATAGGAGAATATATGAGCTGCCCTGGTCTGAGGAGTGGGAGAGAACATGAGGAGCTGCTGTGTGAAGCTAACACAGCCTGGGAGCTCTCAGAGAAGACCTTCATGAGACTAATGAGCGGACGGTGAGAAGGGAAAGGTTGTGTGCGGACAACACAGCTTACCTGAGAGGATTGGTTGTGGCCCCGATCAGGACAGAGCCTGGCAGAGGTACAGAGCATATCGGTCTGTAAATACCTGAACTGTGCCAATAAACAGTGTGTTGTGTGAACAGTTGCCTGGGTCACTGCCTTCCATCGTGCCGATCCTAACCGCTACCTTTCATGTGGTGGAGAATGCGTTCACAGCAACGTGGTTGCTAACGGCAACGACTTGGTGACAGAAAAAAAAAGGCATATCCAGTTGACACATGTCAGTGTTGAAACCTGCTACTCTACAGTTCAAACCAGCAGCCAGCATGGAGGACCTGCTTAAGCACCTGGTGCAAGCACAGCAACAACAGCAGCAACTGCACCAGCAAGCACAGGTCGCACCACAGGAGGCGAATCAGCTCTTGCTCCGGCAAATGCAGCAGAAACAGGGGCATCAGCAGTGACAACAGAAGCATCAGCAGCGACAACAGGAGCATCAGCAGCTGCAGGTGGATCTTCTTACTGAGGTAATCCATGCAAGGCCAGCGGCTCCATCCCCAGGTCAAGGAGATGACAGCAGCATCCGGAAGGCGGCAAGGCGTGCACTGCAAAAGATGACCCCGGGGGATGATGTGGAAGCTTTCCTGGTGATTTTTGAGAGGGTTGCAGAGCGGGAGAAACTGCCGTCAGAGCAGTGGGCGGAAATGTTGGCACCTTACTTAACCAGAGAGTCCCAAAAAGCCTACCTGGACCTCTGGACAGAGGACGCCATGGACTATGGGACTCTGAAAGGTGAGATCCTGGCCAGAACGGGGGTTAATACATATGTAAGGGCTCAACAGGTAAGCCAGTGGTCATTTGAGGAGGGCAAACCCGTCCGGTCTCAGGCCTATGACTTGTTGCACCTGGTAAAGAAGTGGCTGCGGCCTGAGAGCCTGAGCCCCGCACAAATGATAGAGATGGTGGTAGTTGATCGGTTTGTGCGCACTCTGCCTGTCTCCATCCAACTGTGGGTGGGACAAGGTGACCCGGGTACCCTAGATCAGTTGGTGAGTGTGGTGGAGTGGCATGTGGCTACACAGGACTTGATTCGGGACTCAGGGACACTGCGTGCAGCCTGGCTGACCGCATCCACCAAAGCGGAAGTTAGGGACCCCCAACCCTGTCCTATGCTGGGCTCGACCCCACCACAGTCAGAGAATGTGCGCTGCCCGGAAGTGAGCCAGAAACCCGAGTCTCCTAAGCGGGCACTGTAAATAATTTTTTCTCCGCCATAAAGTGTTGGCGATGCCAGCAGTCAGGACATGCAATGGCGCAGTGTCCCCTCAACACGGAGTCCATGGACTGTGGGTATACCCGCCGGATGTCCATGATCGCACAATCAGCCGGGGCAGGACGCTATGTGACGGTGGGTAAAGGGGGTGCTTTGTGCCAGGTACGGATTAATGGACATGAGGTGATGGCCCTGTTGGACTCAGGAAGTGATGTGACCCTTGTGTGTGCCTCCTTGGTCTCTGGAACCAAACCCACCGGCTGTACGGTGAGAGTGCTTGGTGTCCATGGGGATCTCCATAGGTATCCAACAGGGATGGTCACTATCACTACCCGGTCTGGACGGGTTCGATATGAAGTGGGGATGGTGAGGTCTCTTCCCTATGATGTGATCTTGGGGAGGGATTTGCCTCTGTTCTGGACTTTGTGTGAGAGGCAACCTAATCCTGAGGTAATGGATGGTCCGGGCCCTGAGCCCGAGTATCCTGATTCTGGGATACCTGCCATAGGGGTCACCAATATAGGGACAGAGTACAATCCTGGCAGCAGTTCCCTAGAGGTAAAAGCAGGAGATTTCAGAGCATCCGACCCCTGCATACGAGTGCGGAAGCACCGACCACGACGTCTCAAGACCCGTAGACGTCCTTAAAGTACAGACGGGGACTCCACTGTGGACGTAGAGCTGCGGGACTCAGACGACCCACCCAATCGTGTAGCATATGACGTAGCGTCAGGACTCCACATAGTCAAAGGGATAGGAGGACCGCGCTACCGCACTGGCCGTTGAGGGAGGGGGAGGCCACCCACAGACATGCCTCTGAGACATAGGGTGACTGGGTCCTATTGGTCTTGGTACACAAGGAAACAGTTGCTGCCGGTACGGGACCGCGTGTCAGACGCGGACAGCCCTGGTCGATGGTCTCCTCGACTGGTGGGCCCCGAGGACGAGGAGGCCCTATCTTGAGGCCCTGAATCATGGGCTTGTGTTCCACCCCACGGGCTTGCAGAGAGGGGGGAGGTATGTGGTGATGCGACCCCAAAGTGTCCCCTGACCGGTATACAGCACATGGGAGATTGTATCTTTTGCTCTGTGGCAGCACTCACAGGGTTAACAGCAGTGAGATCTGAGCTGAGTGCTGATTGAAAGCACTGACACCGACCTATGATGGGATAGGAGATTATATGAGCTGCCCTGGTCTGAGGAGTGGGAGAGAACATGAGGAGCTGCTGTGTGAAGCTAACACAGCCTGGGAGCTCTCAGAAAGGAAGTTCATGAGACTAATGAGCGGACGGTGAGAAGGGAAAGGTTGTGTGCGGACAACACAGCCTACCTGAGAGGATTGACTGTGGCCCCAATCAGGACAGAGCCCGGCAGAGGTACAGAGCATATCGGTCTGTAAATACCTGAACTGTGCCAATAAACGGTGTGTTGTGTGAACAGTTGCCTGGGTCACTGCCTTCTGTCATGCCGATCCTAACCGCTACCTTACAATATGTGTATATATACTGTGTATATATATATATAATGATTTTTTTGTCTAAAAGTTTGTTATATAAAAGTTGTAGTAAACATGATGCAGGAATATTTCTTTTTAAAAACTTTCCTTTTCAACTTTACTGATTACCGTATTTACTCGTGTATAAGCCGAGTTTTTCAGCCCAAAAATTGGGCTGAAAAGTCCCCCCCTCGGCTTATACGTGAGTCACTGTATACTGTATACAATGTATACAGTATACAGTGCCCCCCCATCAGTATACAGGCCCCCCCTTGCTGCAAAATCCTGTAAAGGAATACATTAGTATACTTATCCCTGCCGCTGTCCCGCTGCCGCTGTCCCGCTGCCGCTGTCCCGCCGCTGCCATCGCACTCCTCCGGGTTCATCCGTCTTCTTCCGGCTTCCTCCGATGGGCGCAGGCAATGACGTCATTGTCTGCACGCCAGAGGAGGAAGCTGGAAGACGCTGGATGAAGACGGAGGAGCGTGATGGCAGCGGCGGGACAGCGGCAGCGGGACAGCGGCAGGGATAAGTATACTAATGTATTCCTTTACAGGATTGTGCAACAAGGGGGAGCCCTGTATACTGATGGGGGGGGATTGTATATACCTCTGGGGCTGCTGTATACTACCACTGGGGTTGCTGTATATACCTCTGGGGCTGTATATACCTCTGGGGCTGCTGTATACTACCACTGGGGCTGCTGTATATACCTCTGGGGCTGCTGTATACTACCACTGGGGCTGCTGTATACTACCACTGGGGCTGTATATACCTCTGGGGCTGCTGTATACTACCACTGGGGCTGCTGTATACTACCACTGGGGCTGCTGTATACTACCACTGGGTCTGCTGTATACTACCACTGGGGCTGCTGTATATACCTCTGGGGCTGCTGTATACTACCACTGGGGCTGCTGTATACACCTCTGGGGCTGCTGTATACTACCACTGGGGCTGCTGTATACTACCACTGGGGCTGCTGTATATACCTCTGGGGCTGCTGTATAATACCACTGGGGCTGCTGTATACACCTCTGGGGCTGCTGTATACTACCACTGGGGCTGCTGTATATACCTCTGGGGCTTCTGTATACTAACCACTGGGGCTGCTGCTGTATATACCACTGGGGCTGCTGCAGTATACTACCACTGGGGCTGCTGCTGTATATACCACTGGGGAGGCTGCTGTATACCACACTGCTGGGGGCTGTATACCTGTGCTGGGGTCCACCCTCGGCTTATACACGAGTCAATAGGTTTTCTCAGGTTTTCGGGGCAAAAGTAGGGGGGTCGGCTTATACACGGGTCGGCTTATACACAAATATATATGGTACCACAACAATTTTCACATATTATTTTTTTAGAAGAATGTTCCTTGCAGACATTTTGTCCACAAGTAGTACAGAAAAACTCAGATTTCCTTTCCTTCTTTGCTGGACAAATATAACAGCGCATTCTTTTTTTTTCCCTTGGCTCTGTATGTTCCTGAAAATGTATACCACATTGGATCATAGCTTCTGTAATTTGCCTTGGCAAGCATTTTGTGTTGCTTTGGTCTATCATGGTAGGCATCAAAAGTTCATAGCAAAGTTCCGGCAAGAATAAACGTCTCTTGTCCTTCCTGTTGGCATGGAATTCTGGATGAGTTTCACTGTAAACAATATAGCTATTGAGAGGCTGACACATCAATGATATTATAAAAAATGACTACAGGCCAACGTTTTGTCTGCCTCTTGCATAAATATTCTCCAATCATTTCATCCATCTTGTCCACACCTCCTTTTGTTTTATTATAATGCAGTATAATTGCAGGTTTCTGATTCCTGTCATCGGTGTCAATACTTCCACCATGATGCATTTTACTCAGTAATATCACAGATTTTTCCTTTGCTTTATAAGATACCAATGTCGCTTGATTGCAGAAACCAAAGACACTCTCATAAAGTATTTGCTTGGGATTGTGCTTCATGATTGGAGGAATTTCGCTGCGGTTTGGCCTCATAGTACCAACAAGTGTGAGTTTTTTCTGAAGCAAAAATTTGCCCAGTTCCAGATTGGTAAAGTAGTTGTCCATTGTTATATTTTTTCCAGAATTGAAAATTGGTACTGCAAGTGTTTTTACTATGTCAGAACAGGTCTTTCTGGACTGGAGCATCAGCTTCTTTGCCACAGTAAATCAGACTATTCATGCCATAATAGCTTGTAGAATCACACATCCAGAAAGCTTTTATGCCATACTTGGCAGGTTTACTGGGCATATACTGAGTGAATTTGCAACGTCCCCTAAAGGCAAGAACTTGCCTATCCACTGTCACATTGTCATTAGAATGGTAAAGCTTTGTACAGTTTTTGATGAGAAGATTCCAGATGTAGCTAATAGGGGCTAATTTATCTGTTTCCAACCTCACAGGACGAGTTCTCTTATCATCAAAACGAAGGCTTCTCCGAATATTCTCAAATCTATTGACTGACATTTTAGCTTTGTAGTGTGGATCTGAAAAAGGGTTCACATATAATTCTCTGATTGGAACATCGTACGATTTTGTACACCCTGCCAGAGGAGTAAGGGCAATATAACCATATAGTTCCTCTTTTGTTATATTTTTCCATGTTTTTTTTCTTCCTGAAGTGATATGTTTTCCTTCTAATGGCCACTTTACACACACCAACTTATCTCTCCAACTTCAGAACAACTTACTGGTTGCAGTGAAATCATGGACACATAGTTCCATTTGTACACAGCCACAAAATGGAGCAATGTGTCCATGATTTCACTGCAACCAGTAATTGTTCAAAAGTTGGACAGATAAGTTGGTGTGTGTAAAGTGGCCTTAAGTTAGTACACAAAACTACCTCATCTGCAATATCATCTGAAAAAAAATTACAGAAAACATCTCTTTTGGACAAGAATTGGGGAATTCCTACAGCACCCTCAGCAACTCTCATAATATTATGTGATGGGGTGCGTCCAAGAACCCCAGCAGTACTGTTTCAAAAAACATTAGTTTTGGATGTTCTATTTGTACGTTCTGCTGGATCCACTACTTCTTCATCATCTGAAGAATCACTGGACGACGAAGTAGAGACATTAGCTGGTGGCATGTACTCTTCATTGGACAAAGAAAGTTCACTGTCTTCATCACTATAAAAAATGGTTGACTCGATTTCTTGGTCAGTCAAACCCCTGGATGTAGACTGTGCCATTGTAGCCTTAGATATTAGTAAACTAAAATAAAAAAAAAAAAAAAAAAATGATTACAATCAGGGTTGTGCACTCTTTGTTAGTGTGTGTACTAAAGGTAAAGTGCAGCCCCCCTCCTATTACCTTCAGCAGGTCACCAATTTCTTTTAGGTGCAGTAGAAGCCTCTGGATTTTTGAGACTCAGAAAGTTTCTTTTTCCAGACAAAAAGAAAGCTGACTCCTTCCTCCAAAGTCTCTTCAGCAAGTAGCACACAATGAACAGGATGTTGTCTGTCCTCCTGTTCCTGTGTGTTCATGACCTGCGATGATGTCAGAGAGGCATGACTTTGTGAGGGAGCCTCCCTCCTAAGATCACATGACAATGTAGTCAGGCAGAATCCACACTATTTCCAGCAACAGCAGAGTTATAAAGACTGAGTAATAAAGACAAAGTCTTCCCCAGCAACAGTACAGACAAAAAGACTGAGGATCACATTTAAACCAAGTACAGGCCTTAAAGGCCCCAGGTATGTGAATATGGGGTAGTCCCAAAAAAGATTTGTTTTACTGAAATGCCTATAACATAAAAATATATATTAACAACTGGAAATTACTAACAACTATATACCTGAGGAATACCTAGAGTTTCAAAATTCTAACTAAAGTAATCTTGCAGAAAATAGAAAACAGGTAACCTAGCAGGCCTGCGAGGCCCCAGGTATGCGTTCTAAGGTTCAAATGGACCTAAAACTTTACCTGTTTATTTTGGGCCAAGTCGCTCGCCGGAGGACCCATTGCTGGGGACTACACCTAACCTACAGTTATAAGTGTCTCCAGCCATCAGGTCTACTGGCTTGTTTTAAACTGTAGAATGTTTGGGAATTGTTTTGAATTTTTTTAAGCTTTACGGAGTTTGCAGGTGTTTTGACTCCTGCAGGCTCTGAATTTTGGAAACAGCGCCAGATGTGACAGCAGTGAAGTCCAGGAAGCTTACAATGCTCTTAAAGCATCAGTTTAAGAGAGCTTTATATTTTTAAGGGAATTTTTTAAATATTTTTTATTTATTTATATTATTATTATTTTTTTATTGGAGAACAAACCTTGATTATTGCAGAGGGTCGCTAGCATGCAAGGCCATCTGTTCTACACTTATGTGATATAAATTCATATAAGAATAGCATATAGCGATTATATGCTTCACATCCATGATGTTATTGGTCTGTTCACTCTGATGAAACACCATAGTATGAATATTGCTTCTTAAAAATGTGCAATCACTATTTCATCTCATAATAATAATATTAATAATAATAATAATAATATATATTCATTTATATAGCGCTATTAAATCTGTAGTGCTTTATATACATTTGCAACATTGTCCCCATTGGGGCTCACATTTCATGCCATACAAGTGCACAACTGTATTATATGTATAATTCATATTACAGTTGTCCTGGCACAATCCGCAGGCCTCAGGCCTGAAGGTGGGAGGTATGGAACTACCTCCCACCTTCACTACCTTCACTACCCCCACTCCAGTAGAACAGGACTGGCCAAGTGTAGTTCTCAAGGGCCGCAAAGAGTTCATGTTTTCAGGATCTCCTAGCATTGCACAAAGTGCTGGAATCATCCATCACCTCTGCAGGTATTGAAATTAGTACCTGTACAATGCTAAGGAAATCTTGAAAACTTGTCCTGTTTTCAGACCTTGAGGACTGTAGTTGGCCACCCCTGCCCAAGAGGTCTCTGGAAGTAGCCAGGGGTCAAGAGGAATCCTTGAGCCCTTTCACCACAACTGCGGCTCCCCCTGGACAACCTTTGGCCCTGTGCCCCTGTTGCGTTATTTAATGTTTTTTTTACGCAGATTAAGAATCTACAACAAAATCTGCATGTCTATCCTGAGGCCAGAAAAGTGTGGGACAGGTCAGAAGTGCTGTGCCAACGTTTTTTTGTTTCCTTGTACATGTAGTTCAGTTTTATTTGTTCTGCCCCAAAATCTACACTAAATCTGCAAAAAAAAACACGAGGGCACAGCACTTCTAAACTCCCACAGACTTTGCTGGTTTCAGGATAGGCATGCAGATTCTTAAAATCTGCATCAAAAAAGCATCAAACATGTCGGGGCCACAGTGGGATTCTCTGCTGCGTTATGCCATCTATTTAACATGAAATAAAATGAATAAATAATGGGGAAAAAAATTTGTAGGGCTTCGCTGTATTTTAAATTCTCAGCACAGATAAAGCAGACAGCTGTGGGCTGTCACACTCAGCTGCCTATTTTTACCTTGGCTGGCAAAAAAATTTGTAGGGTTCCGCCCTATTTTTATTTGCCAGCCAAGCTAAAACTGAGCAGCAGAAGACTGGTATTCTCAGCGTGGTGAGGACCCATCTTTATTGCCCCATGCTATTGAATAGTAGCCCTCAGCCACCCAGAAAATGGCACATTCATAAGAAAACCAATTCCTAGCACTTTACATGGTTCTTCCAGTTGCCATTTAGCGGTGGCAAACTGGGTAATAAGGGGTTAATGCCAGCTTTGTATTGCCAGCTGGCATTAAGCTTGAAATTCTGAAATATTCTTTTTGGTGTTACCGCTTGCAAAAGTGAAAAGTTTAGTGCTAATGCAAAACTTTTGTGAAAAAAAAAGAAAATTTTCAATATGGCGACCTGTTCTTTAGTCCACCCCTACTTAGCATCACCTCATGTCCTGATGCATTATGTATTTAAATGTCTCAGTAATTCATTTGTAACATTGTCTGATAAAGGAGCCATGTTAGCTTTGAAGGCTTACAAATATAATTTTTCTCATTAGCCAGTAAAGGTATCACTCCTAGAATACTTTTCTCAACTTTTTTTTGGGACTTAAGTATTTACATCAATATGACAACATATTGTTATCAAATTCTGTGAAGTACCTGTGGGTTTAAAATGCTTCCTATACCCCTAGATATAATCTTTGAGGGGTCAAGTTTCCAAAATGGGGTTACTTGTGGGGTGTTTCTGCTGTTTAGGTACCTCAGGGGTCCGGGAAATGCAACTTGGTGCCCAAAAATTTTCTTGCCAAAATTCAAATATTGCTCCTTCCCTTCTGAGCCTTCCTGTTTGTCCAAACAGGTTTCTGACCACATGTGTAGTATTGGCGCATTCAGAAGAAATTGGGTAACAAGTTTTGGAATCCAATTTGTCATGCAATCCCATATAAAAGTGAATAATTTGAGGCTAAAGAATTTTTTTTAGGCAAAATATAAATGTATTTATTTTTTCATTACACATTGCATTAATTCCTTTGAAGTAGCTGAGGGGTTAAAAAACTTCTTGAATGTTATTTTTAGCAGTCTGAGGGGTGCAATTTTTGGAATGGTGTCATTTTTCGGAATTTTCTGTCACATAGGCCCCTCAAAGTGACTTCAAATGTGGTGTGGTCCTACAAAAATGTTTTTGTAAATTTTGATGTAAAAATGAGACTGTTGATGAACTTTGAACCCTTCTAACTTCCTAACTAAAAATTGTTTCCAAAATTGTGCTCATGTAAAGTAGACATGTGAGAAATGGTATTTGTTAACTATTTTGTGTGACACTACTCTCAAGTTTAACAGAATAAAAGTTCAATAGTTGAAAATTGCAAAACTTTCAATATTTGTGCCAAAATTTCATTTTTGTCATGAATAAATGCAAAAATTATCTCTCTAAATTTGCCACCAACATGAAGTCTAATATGTCACAAAATAACTATCTCGGAATCACTGGGAACTGTTGAAGCATTCCAGAGATATAACCTCATAAAGTGACATTGGTCAAAATTGCAAAAAATAGCTTGAGTATTAACCCCTTCAGGACCCAGACTATTTTGACCCTAAAGACCTTGGCATTTTTGGCAATTCTGACCAGTGTGAGGTAATAACTCTGGAACGCTTCAACGGATCCTAGCGATTCTGATATTGTTTTTTCGTGACATATTGGGCTTCATGTTAGTTAAATTTAGGTAATTAATTTTTGCGTTTATTTGTGAAAAAAATCAAAAATTTGGCAAAAATTTAGAAAATTTAGCAATTTTCATATTTTGAATTTTTATTCTGCTAAACCAGAGAGTTATGTGACACAAAAGAGTTAATAAATATTTCCCACGTGTCTACTTTACATCAGCACAATTTTTAAACAAATTTTTTTTTTGGTAGGAAGTTATAAGGGTTCAAAGTTCATCAGCAATTTTTCATTTTTCCAGCAAAATTTACAAAACCACTTTTTTTAGTGACCACATCACATTTGAAGTCCCTTTGAGGGATGTAAATGACAGAAAAACCCCAAATGTGACGCCATTCCAAAAACTGCACCCCTCAAGCTACTCAAAACTACATTCAAGGAGATTATTATCCCTTCAGGTGCTTCACAGGAACTAAAGCAACGTGGAAGGGGAAAGTGTACATTTTAATTTTTCTAACAAAAATGTTCGTTTAGCCTCAATTTTTTCATTTTCACATGGGCAACAGGATAAAAATTAGTTGTGTAATTTCTCTTGAGTACACCGATACCTCATATGTGGTTATAAACCACTCTTTGGGTGCACGGCAGGGCTCAGAAGGGAAGGAGCGCAATTTGACTTTTTGAGCTAATTTTTCATTTAAAAAGTGAAATGGCGCTCCATCCCTTCTGAGCCCAGCCGTGCTCCCAAACAGTGGTTTATGACCACATATGAGGTATTGGTGTACTCAGGAGAAATTGTCCAACAAATTTTAGGATGCATTTTATCCTGTTGCCCATGTAAAAATGAAAAAAATTAGGATAAAAGAACATTTTTGTGAAAAAAGGTACTTTTTCATTTTTACAGATCAATTTGTTAAGCACCTGAGGGTTCAAAGTGCTCCCTATGCATCTAGATAAGTTCCTTGGGGGGGTCTACTTTCCAAAATGGTGTCACTTGTGGGGAAGCTCCAATGTTTAGGCACACAAGGGCTCTCCAAACGCAACATGGTGTCCGCTAACAATTCGAATGGAAAATCAGCTCCAATTCTTAGTGGACACCATGTCACATTTGGAGAGTCCCTCTGTGCCTAAACATTGGAGCTCCCCCACAAGTGAGCCCATTTTGGAAACTAGAGCCCCCAAGGAATGTATCTAGGTGCACAGTGAGCACTTTGAACCCCAAGGTGCTTCACAAATTAATCCGTAAAAATGAAAAAAGAAGATTTCGGGGGGGGAAACAAGTACTTTTTCATTTTTATGGATTAATTTGGGAAGCACCTGGGGGTTCAAAGTGCTCACCACCCATCTAGATATGTTCCCTGGGGGATCTAGTTTCCAAAATGGGGTCACTTGTGGGGGAGTTCCAATGTTTGAGCACACAGGGACTCTCCAAATGCGACATGGTGTCCGCTAACAATTTGAGCTAATTTTCCATTCAAATTGTTAGCGGACACCATGTTGTGTTTGGAGAGTACCTGCGTGCCTGAACATTGGAGGTCCCCACAAGTGACCCCATATTGGAAACTAGACCCCCCGGGAACTTATCTAGATGCATAGTGAGCACTGTGAACCCCCAGGTGCTTCAAAAATTAATCCGTAATTATGAAAAAGTACTTTTTTTTCCACAAAGTTTTTCTTTTTTCATTTTTTCAGATTAATTTATGAAGCACCTGTCCGCTAACAATTTGAATGGAAAATCAGTTCAAATTGTTAGCGGACACCATGTCGCATTTGGAGAGCTCCTGTGTGCCTAAACATTGGTGTTCCCCCACAAGTGACCCCGTTTTGGTAACTAGACCCCCAGGGAACTTATCTAGATGCATAGTGAGCACTTTGAATCCCCAGGTGCTTCACAAATTAATCTGTAAAATTGAAAAGAAAATATTTGTGGAAAAAAAATGCTTTTTCATTTTTACGGATCAATTTGTAAAGCACCTAGGGGTTCAAAATACTCACTATGCATCGAAATAAGTTCCTTGGGGAGGTCTAGTTTCCAAAATGGGGTCACTTGTGGGGGAGCTCCATTGTTTAGGTACACAGGGGCTCTCCATACGCAACATGGTGTCCGCTAACAATTGGATTAGTGGACACCATGTCGCATATAAAGAGCCTCTGTGTGCCTAAACATTGGAGCTCCCCACAAGTGACCCAATTTTGGAAACTAGACCCACCAAGGAACGTATCTAGATGCATAGTGAGCACTTTGAACCCCCATGTGCTTCACAAATTGATCCGTAAAAATAAAAAATATATATATTTAAAAAAAAAAAAAACTTTTTCCTTATTACGGATTAATTTGTGAAGCACCTGGGGGTTCAAAGTGCTCACTATGCATCTAGATAAGTTCTCTGTTGGGTCTTGTTTGCAAAATGGGGTCACTTGTGGGGAGCTCCAATGCTTAGGCACACAGAGGTTCTCCATACGCAACATGGTGTCCATTAACAATTGGAATTATTAATGGACACCATGCTACATATAAAGAGCCCCTGTGTGCCTAAACATTGGAGCTCCCCCACAAGTGACCCTTATTTTGGAAACAAGACCCCCCCAGGGAACTTATCTAGATGCATAGTGAGCACTTTTACCCCTAGTTGCTTCACAAATTGATCCCTAAAAATGAAAAATTGCTTATTTTCACAAAAAATCTTCTTTTTCCCTTGTACGGACTAATTTGTGAAGCTCCTGGAGGTTCAAAGTGCTCATTATGCATCTAGATAAGTTCCTTAGGGGGTCTAATTTTCAAAATGGGGTCACTTGTGGGGGAGCTCCATTGTTTAGGCACACAGGGGCTCTCCATACGCAACATGGTTTCTGCTAACAATTGGAGCTAATTTTCCATTAAAATTGTTAGCGGACACCATGTCGCATATGGAGAACCCGTGTGCCACCAGCACAAGGGCAACTGGAAGAGTTGCGGTACAGCACCAGAAAATGGCGCCTCTAATGAATACGCTATTTTCTTGGGTGGCTGTGGGTTGCAATTTTCAGCATGGGGGACCTACAACGTTTAGGTCTCTCCATGCTGAAAATTCCAGCCCCCCAGCTGCCAAGTTGTACCTGGCTGGCAACCAAAAATACAGTGAAGCCCATTTTTTTTATTTCTAGAAGTAATTCTATAAAAAAAATGACGTGGGGCTCCGCCATATTTTTGACCCAGCCAGGTTGGCAGCTGGGGGCTGGAATCCTCAGCATGGAGAGGCCCAAGTGTTCTGGGCCCCCCATGCTGCAAACTGCAGCCCACAGCCGCCCCAGAAAATGGCACATTAATTGAAGCACCATTTTCTGGCACTGTACCCAGGCTCTTCCAGTTGCCCTGGTGTCGGGGTCAAACTGGGTAATAAAGGGGTTAATGCCAGCTTTTTTATTGTCAGCTGGCCCGAGATTCATAATGTCGGGCCAATGTTAGACCCAGCCACTAGGAATCTCTAGTAAATAGTCAAAAAATACATCACACAGAAAAAAATCTTTTTATTTGAAAAGAAAAAAAAACACAAACAAAATTCCGACTCCATCTTTATTATAAAGATCTGACGTAGTCCACAGCAAAGATCCCACGACGCTTGATCGCCTCCATCGTAGTCCACAATGAAGGTCCCACGACGCTCGATCGCCTCTGCTCCATCCAGAGACTGCAGCAAGGGATCAAGTGTCCTCTTCCTACAGTCTCTTGGGTCAGAGTTATGGTGCATTATATGGCAATGATCTGTCATGACTATGATCCCAGAGACTACAACAAGAGGACACTTGATCCCTTGTTGCACCCATCCATCTGCCCATGCATCCATCCACCCATGCACCCACCCATCCACGCATGCACACATCCATGCATGCACCCATCCACACATGCACACATCCACGCATGCAAACATCCATCCACGCACACATCCATCCATGCACACATCCACATACGCACACATCCACACACGCACACATCCACGCATGCACACATCGATCCATGCACACATCCACGCACGCATACATACGCGCACACATACATCCACGCACGCACACATCCACGCATGCACACACCACGCACGCACACATCCACGCATGCACACATCGATCCATGCACACATCTACGCACGCACACATCCGCAAACACATCCATGCACGCACACATTGATCCATGCACACATCCACGCATGCACACATACTTCCATGCACACACACATCAACGCACGCACACATCCACGCATGCACACATCCACGCACACACACATCAACGCACGCACACATCCACGCATGCACACATCGATCTATGCACACATCCATGCACGCACTCACACATACATCCACGCACACATCCACACACACATCCATGCACGCACACATCTACGCACGCACACAACCCCATGCACGCACACATCGATCCATGCACACATCCACGCATGCACACATACTTCCACGCACACATCCATGCACGCACACATCCATGCACGCACACATCGATCCACGTACACATCCACGCACACACTCACACATACATCCACGTACGCACACATCCACACATGCACACATCCACGCACGCACACATACACATCCACGCATGCACACATCCATGCACACACGCATACATCCATGCACACACATATCCATGCACGCACACATTCACGCACGCACACATCGATCCATGCACACATCCGCGCAGGCAGTCACACATACATCCACGCACGTACACATACACGCACACATCCATGCATGCACGCATGCACACATCCACGCACGCACACAACCATATACCCATGCATGCATCCATCCATTCACCCATGCATGCATCAACCCATGCATGCACCCATGCATGCACCCATGCAACCATCCATTCATTCCTTCATTCATTCATACTTACCTCATCCACCGGTGAGGAGGAGGAGCCCGGGAGAGGAGGCTAGCAGAGAAGGATGACTGGCGGGTGCAGCCTGCCGGGAGAGGTGAAAGGGGGAAAGCAGGACACAGGGGGGCTGGAGGTGGGTGGACAGGACACGGGGGGGGGGGGCTGGAGGAGGGGGGGCGCAGAGAAGGATGACCGGCAGGTGCACCGGCTGGTGCATCCCCCCGGCAGATAGATTATGAATGATTGGAGGGGCGGGGGGCCCTGATCAGCTCCAGAGTGGGAGGGTGCTGAGGACGGGGAGAGCACCAGCTGATCCGCCCCTCCAGATCAGATTGGAGGCTCCAATCAGATCTGGAGGGGTGAATTGCATTGATTCGCTCTGATCGGCAGTTTCACTTTTAACTGCTAATCAGAGTGAATTTAGCCACGGAGGGGCTAAGTCACCACCCCTGGGCTAAAGTATGGGTCCTTGCGATCCTGCAGCTCTGGTGACTTGTCACTGGCCCTGTCACCGGAGCTGCAGGAGCTCACACAACCCATGACGTTAGAGAGACATCATAGGTCGGGAACGCACCGACTTTCATGACGTCTCTATAACGTCAAAGGTCGGGAAGGGGTTAAAATAAAGGATTGCTAAAAGAAGATTATCACCGGTGTTTCCTCCTTTAAATTACCAATTATTTTGCCTATGTGTATAGTCGCATGAAATTAGGAGCTAAAGATGTACATTACACACGTTGAAGAGGCGGCCTCAAGGGTTTCCTGTCCCGCGAAAAGCTTTGGGGCTTCTTGCCCTGTCTTCCCCTGCCCTGGGTGCCCTCTTCAACGGCAGTAGTCCTTATTGGTAAACCTTTGGCATTTGTGTGGGTCTTCATCTGCAGGTTTAGGCTATTTGTATTAACTTGTACTGCGGTTATATGTTGCTCTATGGGTGATTGTGCACTATGATACTGCTTTATGCCACTTTTATGTACTGTTTTAAGCTGACGAGCTTTTGACTGTTTACACCCATATAGTTATTACCTAGGTGGACTGCCTGACATATATTCTGCCATTCCTCTTTGGAGTTTTTGTAATCCTTATTGTCTGCATTATACCTGCATTAACTGTATATGTGCCAATGTGTTATGTCCCTGATTGTTTGGACATATAATCCATGCTATAATTCTGCTGCTATTTGTAGGGGGCTCCGTGCGATCCCCATCTGCCCTCCAAATATGTTTACAACAAAATAAATTTATATTGACTTTTGGCTATATCCTGTGGTTTTGCTTCGTTTATATATCTATACTAACAGAGTGCTAGCAGGGGGTTCATTTTCAATGGGCTCCCTGTTTTATTTGGGAATCTTTTCTCTAATATTTTTGAGAAGACAAAAATCCTATAGTTCAAAAACTTGACGTGATAGAGAAAAACTGAGATCATTTCTGGATTCAGCATCCAAAAATTAATTAAGAACAGTTGTCTGACCTAACTCCTAAAAAATTGTGTTCCCAAGTGTTATATAACTTTGCAAAAACAATTGGGATTGATTTAAAGTGTAAACGCCGTTAAAATTTTTATTTAATAATAATAATGTAGAGCAAGTGATTATAATAAACTTTCAATTATACTTGTGAAATCTGGAAGAAAACCTTTCAAAAATGTTCCAGAAGATGTTCCCACTAGGCTGTTTCAAACCAGAGATATGCTTGTTGTCAGGGAAATCTGTGTTCAGCTTCACACACTTAATATGGCCATATAAGGGGGGCAGGCCTACACAGTGTGTCTGTATAGTGTGGCTACAGCTGATCTGAGTATTGCCGGTTTACCTCAGGCAAAGGGAGCTCATCGGGCTGTCAGCACACAGCTCCTTTGATATTATCTGACTCCTACATTCACATCAGTTCTGCTCCCTGTTAAGCTGATAACAGGCCTCTACTCTGCTCCTCAGCTAATTGCACAGAGCATAGGATGTGAATGGCGAAGAGTCAGATAAGATCACCAGGAGCTGTGTGCTGACAGCCTGACAAGGGAGGAGCTTAAACAGGAATGGTTTCCACGGTCCGCTCTGCTGCTTTAATCAATGTACTTCACAAGGGTTGTGTCCACCAGATCCTTTATTCAGCCATAACCAACGAGTTTCAGTGCTGTCCCAGCACCTTCGTCAGGGTACTGGAACGCGTTGGTTGTGGCTGAATAAAGGATCTGATGGTGGAAACAGCCCTTGCAAAGTACATTGATTAAAGCAGCAGCGGGGACTGTGGAAACCATTCTTGTTTAAGCTCCTGTTTTTCCTGCGTTTTGGTGTGATGGTGGAGGTTCTGCAGCAGCTGCTAAAGCGTTCAAACTGGTTGTAAGTTTCACAACCTGAAAAGGTGAGTGGACCCCTATATAATCCACATAAAAAAATCTGCACCTCTTGTGTCTCCTTTTATCTATAGCCTGACAAGGTAGACTGCAGATACACTGATCAAGAAACAAGCAGAGGATCTTTCTAGAGCTTATAGGTACTGGGTACAGTACTTCAATTCAATTCAATATGAAACCAAATGCACAAAGTGCATAAAAACCCACGTAATAGATGATAACAGAAAAGATGTCCTCAATAATGGCAACTCATAGAAAATGTATTTAATATAAAGGACTACAGCAACTCTACTTTCAAAGAAATAGAATTTGATCTTTAAGACAAAGGCTAGGAAAGGAGAGCATAAGACACATGCATTTGCTGGCAGTTAGCAATATGTATTAAGACAATGACAGAGTACAATCAATGGCTAGGGTCACATTTGCATTGTTTTTTCCCATCCTGATCCGGTTTTGAGCATTAAAAGTGCTCAAAACTGGATCAAGATCCGCAGCCCATAAGCTGCAATACAAAAACCAGATTGCCCAAATGGCAATCCGGTTCCTGGATCCGGTTTTTGTGTAATGGGAGTCTATGGCACCGGATCCGGTACCAGCTGTGGCACGCTGTGTAGGCCCCGCCTCACCTTAAATGGCCGTACTTAGTGTGTGGAGCTGAAGACGGATTTCCTTGACAACCAGCATATGTCAAGTTTAGAAACAGCCTAGTAGGGACATCTTCTGGAAGGTTTCTGAAGATTTTCAGCCAGATTCCACTTATAAAGTATATTTAAAATTTTATTACAGATCCCCTCAAAGGCCCCTTTCACATCGGCGGTATTAGAAAAATGCGACAGTTGCGGTGAAAAAACGCATCTGCCGCATTTACCGCATAATTCCCGCACTTGCGGTTCACCTTGGCAAGCCCCATGCAATGTCTATGGGGCTTGCAGTAAGTGTGCGGCAAGTGCAGTTTTGGCACTTGCGGCAGATGCGGCCGCATTTTCTTCGCGGCTGACTGCGTTTTTTTCACGGCCGCATATGCCGCAAGTGCCAAAACCGCAACTATACCGCACTTGCCGAACCTGCCGCAAGCCCCATAGACATTGCATGGGGCTTGCCGAAGGTGAACCGCAAGTACGGCCGTTATGCGGTAAATGCGGCAGATGCGTTTTTTTCACCGCAACTGTCACATTTTTCTAATACTGCTGATGTGAAAGGGGCCTAATATAGGCAAATTCTACTGCAGGGCCACCTAACAAAGTGGCCCTCCAGTTGTTGTAGAACTGCAAATCCCATCATGCTTGGACAGGTTGGAATGATAGTACCTGTAGTTTGGCAACTGCTGCAGAGCCACACAGGTTCTATTTTCATTCAAATTAGTAAATATATTATGTTACTAAATATTTTACCAGGGGCGTAACTACAATAGGTGCAGGGGTTGCAATCGCACCCGGGCCCTGCAGCCTAGGGGGGCCCCAAAAGTCCCTTTGGCCTACAGAAAAAGACTAATATTATGAAAGATTTGCAATTATTGGGGGCCCCGTTGGAGCTTTCGCATCGGGGCCCCTGGGTCTGAAGTTACGCCACTGTATTTTACCACTTTATTTGCCTCAAAATCTTTCCCTATTTTCCTGCTCTAAAACCTAGGTGTTCCTTATGATTCAGTGTGTCTTATAGTCCGAGTGGGGAGGGCATATGGTCGTCGAATTTCAAGAGACTAGTGTTGATTAGCTCCCTGCTCACCAT
This sequence comes from Allobates femoralis, assembly GCA_033576535.1. NCBI lineage: Eukaryota > Metazoa > Chordata > Amphibia > Anura > Aromobatidae > Allobates > Allobates femoralis. The sequence goes on from JARQOC010000005.1 coordinate 291,252,877, forward strand.
GAACCTAGCGAACTCATGTCTGATTTTTCACTCCTTGTTTCTGTATCAACTTGTGGTGTCCCTTGGGCATATAAGCTATCTGGCGTACAAGGCTGAGATGTTCCTGGGTAGAATGATGATGCTGCAGGTTTGAGCTGTGGCTTAGGCTCTGGAGGTTGTGATGACAATTGCTTGAGTTGTAAAAATAGGCCACAAAGCACCTTGTGGTTATCTTGCTGTAATAACTGTCCTTGAGAAGGCACATAGGGGTGTTGGTTTTGGGTTTGTGGGGGTCCAGTAGGCGATACCAGCACTGCAGGTAGAGCTGACATGGAGGTTTTATCGTTGTCAGCTTGAATAGTGCTGAAAACAGAGGGTACTGCAGATGATTGTTCAGCACATAGTTGCTGGTATTAAGATCTGGGTCATCTTCTTCCATTGTTGGTAGGCAAACTGGATCAAGATATTGGCTTAAAGGGAACCAACCACCCCAAATGACCCCCCCGGACTGTTAATATGTGTCCATACACCTAGCAGACACATTAGGGGCAATCGTTTTTGCTAAAAAAACTGATTAGTAGAATCTAAGTTATAGCTTTATAAACTTTAAAAAATATTGCCGAGTGGGCGTAACCTAACGGCCGGCGGGGTGGAGCGCTGCGCAATATGTAGTACCTGGTCCGGTGCCGTCCCTGCAGTCCTGGCCGGTGCTGTGCCCACTGCTCTGGCCGGTGCTGTGCCCACTGCTCTGTCCGGTGCTGTGCCACTGTACATGCTGTACCCCAGGCCGGTAACATGATTATAGGTGCGGGCTCCGGGCAATGGGGACGCTTCCTGCTTCCTCCTGCCAATCCCCGCCCAGGGCAGCCCTGCACCAATGAGAAAGCAGGGCCAGTGATGTCATGTAACCGCCCCTGCGCTGTGATTGGCTCACAGCAGCGACCACATGACACAATGGCCCTGCGTTCTCATTGGTGCAGGGCTGCCCTGGGCGGGGATTGGCAGGAGGAAGCAGGAAGCGTCCCCATTGCCCGGAGCCCGCACCGATAATCATGTTACTGGCCTGGGGCACAGCATGTACAGTAGCACAGCACCGGACAGAGCAGCGGGCACAGCACCGGCCAGAGCAGCGGGCACAGCACCGGCCAGGACTGCAGGGACGGCACCGGACCAGGTACTACATATTGCGCAGCGCTCCACCCCCCCGGCCGTTAGGTTACGCCCACTCGGCAATATTTTTTAAAGTTTATAAAGCTATAACTTAGATTCTACTAATCAGTTTTTTTTTAGCAAAAACGATTGCCCCTAATGTGTCTGCTAGGTGTATGGACACATATTAACAGTCCGGGGGGGTCATTTGGGGTGGTTGGTTCCCTTTAATGTTTCTTTCATAAGCTGTGTTCAGTTGTCTAATAGCATCTCGTAAACTCACTGCATCACTTTTGTAGTGGTGAAAATTTGATATGAGGGAGGCAACTAATTCTCATAGATCTTCCAGGTTATTGCAAAGCTCATCTTTTGTGATGTAGTAGTTTTCAATGAATTTTAGCATTGGTTTGAGAGAGCATATTGGTTGTGTGATTTGGTCTGCGGCAAGTGTGGGCTCTGCTTCCTGCTTTTAATAATTTACACAAACAGGTTGCTGTATTTCAGTGCCGGGAGATTCCTTTTTATGTTGACTCCAACTTCGACTTCAACTCTATTAAAATGATCACTTACTCCAACTCTACGACTCCAACTCCAACTCTACAGCCCTGGTTCTTGTTGGTAGCTTCAGTAAGATTCCCAAAATATTTTGAGTGAAATGTGGGTGTGATGATTAAACAATATTTGTAAGGAATATTGCCATATTCCCCAAATTCTATATCGTCCCAGAAAGCAATAGTTGTCTGTTCAGATAAGACACATCTCACTCATAAAGAGATAACCCCCCACCCTTGGTAGCCAGAGGCAATTCATCTCTGAGAAGTGGTGTATGCTAATCAGCTAAGGAAATGTCATTTAGCCAGGTGTATTGAGCTTCCTAGATAATGGAGATTAGATGACACTTTGTACCCAGTCATTATCCAAAGGATGACTCCCTGCTGGTGAGGCGGTTGACAGGGTAGGGGGTACTCGGGTATCGGGGCTGATGGCGACTTGGATGGGGGATCACGGCTGGTTAGTCCCCGGTCCCGTGCCCTGGACCCTCAATGGCGGGGATGGTGGGGGGATAAGGGGATTGGTTACGTGACGCCACCTGTAGTACATGGTAAAGTGTATACCAACGCTGCAGCTGGCCGCTGAGGTGATGGAAGTGCAGCTCAGTATAGTACAGCTCCCCACAGGTGGAGCTTTACCTCCGGGCAGCGGGGATGGATGAGGGGAGTTGTAGTCGCGTCCCTGCAGTCAATGCTGTGGATAGCGGCAGTTAAACAGGCACACGCACACAGTAGTCTTTGTTTCGGTACCTTTTACTGGTGACAGGGTAACAGGTTACAGTCCAGAGAAATAACCAGGTCCCCGGTGCAATTTGGCACTTCCACCTTAGAAAGTTATGAGGCCTTCTCTGTCTCTGTGTTCTGTGGTTTGGGGTAAGTCCTGCCTGTGACTGAACTCACCGCTCCTTCTCCCTTTCAGGCCTTTGCTCTAAACTGACAATGAGGGCCTTCTGCGTGGTCCCTATTCCTCCGTTTGGCCCCTGGTCCTGTCTTTGTCAGTTTGAGTGTCTCTTATTTGTACCTTTCAGGGGGTTTTGGTCGTCCAGGTTCTCCCGGGTGTAACAGGCCAGATTAACCCCCCGACCAGAATATACCCGGGGTTAAAGTGGCCTAGCCCAGTTTATACCCCGGGTATATTCTGGCCTAGCCCAGTTTATACCCCGGGGTATGAACTGGGCTAGCCCAGAATATACCCCCCTGGGCCAGAATATACCCCGGGTATATTCTGGCCTAGCCCAAACTATACCCCGGGGTATAAACTGGCCTAGGCCAGATTATACCCCTCCGCATACCAAGCAACACATGGGGGCCCGAGGCTGCACAAAGTGGCCCCAGGCTGCAGAAAGTGGCCCTACGCAACATACAGGGGCCCCAGGCAGTGCTAGGGCCCCAGGCAGCGCATGGGGGCCCGAGGCAGCACACAGGGACCCCAGGTTACACACAGGATCCCAGGCTACACACAGGGGCCCCAGGCAGCATACAAGGGCCCCAGGCAGTGCACGGGGCCCAAGGCGGTGCACAAGGCCCCAGGCAGACAAAGTGGCCCCAGGCAACATGCAGGGGCCCCAGGCAGTGCTAGGGGCCCCAGGCTACACACAGGATCCCAGGCTACACACAGGGGCCCCATGCAGCATACAAGGGCCCCAGGTAGCACAAAGGGGCCCCAGTCAACATACAGAGGCCCCAGGCAGTACTAGGGGCCCCAGGCTACACACAGGATCCCAGGCTATACACAGGGGCCCCAGGCAGCACACAGTGGCCCCGGCAGCTCAAAGTGGCCCCAGGCAACATACCCCCTGTATGGGGGCCCAGGCAGTACTAGGGGCCCCAGGCTACATACAGGATCCCAGGCTACACACAGGGGCTCCATGCAGCATACAAGGGCCCCAGGCAACATACAGGGGCCCCAGGCAGTACTAGGGTCCCCAGGCTACACACAGGCTCCCAGGCTACACACAGGGGCCCCATGCAGCATACAAGGGCCCCAGGTAGCATAAAGGGCCCCAGGCAACATACAGGGGCCCCAGGCAGTACTAGGGGCCCCAGGCTACACACAGGATCCCAGGCTACACACAGGGGCCACATGCAGCATACAAGGGCCACATGCAGCATACAGGGGCCCCAGACAGCACAATGTGACCCCAGGCAACATACAGGGGCCCCAGGCAGTACTAGGGGCCCCATGCTACACACAGGATCCCAGGCTACACACAGGGGCCACATGCAGCATACAAGGGCCACATGCAGCATACAGGGGCCCCAGGCAGCACAATGTGACCCCAGGCAACATACAGGGGCCCCAGGCAGTACTAGGGGCCCCATGCTACACACAGGATCCCAGGCTACACACAGGGGCCCAACGCAGCATACAAGTGCCCCAGGCAGCACAAAGGGGCCCCAGGCAACATACAGGGGCCCCAGGCAGTACTAGGGGCCCCATGTTACACACAGGATCCCAGGCTACACACAGGGGCCCCATGCTGCATACAAGGGCCCCAGGCAGCACAATGTGGCCCCAGGCAGCACAATGTGGCCCCAGGCAAAATACAGGGACCCCAGGCAGTACTAGGGGCCCCAGGCTGCACACAGGATCCCAGGCAACACACAGGGGCCCCAGGCAGTGCTAGGGGCCCCACGCTACATACAGGATCCCAGGCTACACACAGGGGCCCCATGCTGCATACAAGGGCCCCAGGCAGCACACAGGGGCACCAGGCTGCACACAGGATCCCAGGCTACACACAGGGGCCCCATGCTGCATACAAGGGCCCCAGGCAGCACACAGGGGCCCCAGGCTGCACACAGGATCCCAGGCTACACACAGGGGCCCCAGGCAGTGCTAGGGGCCCCACGCTACACACAGGATCCCAGGCTACACACAGGGGCCCCATGCTGCATACAAGGGCCCCAGGCAGCACAATGTGGCCCCAGGCAACATACAGGGGCCCCAGGCAGTACTAGGGGCCCCAGGCTGCGCACAGGATCCCAGGCTACACACAGGGGCCCCAGGCAGTGCTAGGGGCCCCACGCTACATACAGGATCCCAGGCTACACACAGGGGCCCCATGCTGCATACAAGGGCCCCAGGCAGCACACAGGGGCCCCAGGCTGCACACAGGATCCCAGGCTACACACAGGGGCCCCATGCTGCATACAAGGGCCCCAGGCAGCACACAGGGGCCCCAGGCTGCACACAGGATCCCAGGCTACACACAGGGGCCCCAGGCAGTGCTAGGGGCCCCACGCTACACACAGGATCCCAGGCTACACACAGGGGCCCCATGCTGCATACAAGGGCCCAGGCAGCACAATGTGGCCCCAGGCAACACAATGTGGCCCCAGGCAACATACAGGGGCCCCAGGCAGTACTAGGGGCCCCAGGCTGCACACAGGATCCCAGGCTACACACAGGGGCCCCAGGCAGTGCTAGGGGCCCCACGCTACACACAGGATCCCAGGCTACACACAGGGGCCCCATGCAGCATACAAGGGCCCCAGGCAGCGCAAAGGGGCCCCAGGCAGTGCATGGGGGCCCCAGGCAGCACACAGGGGCCCCATGCTGCATACAAGGGCCCCAGGCAGCACAAAGTGGCCCCAGGCAGCACAAAGTGGCCCCAGGCAACATACAGGGACCCCAGGCAGTGCTAGGGGCCCCATGCTACACACTGGATCCCAGGCTACTCACAGGGGCCCCATGCAGCATACAAGGGCCCCAGGCAGCACAAAGTGGCCCCAGGCAGCACACAGTGGCCCCAGGCAGCACACAGTGGCCCCAGGCAACATACAGGGGCCCCAGGCAGTGCTAGGGACCCCATGCTACACATAGGATTCCAGGCTTCACACAGGGGCCCCATGCAGCATACAAGGCAGCACACTGGGGCCCCAGGCAGCACACAGGGGCCCCAGGCAGCACACCGGGGCCCCAGGCAGCACACAGGGACTCCAGGCAGCACACAGGGGCCCCAGGCTACACACAGGACCCCAGGCTACACACAGGACCCCAGGCTACACACAGGACCCCAGGCTACACACAGGATCCCAGGCTACACACAGGGGCCCCAGGCAGCATACAAGGGGCCCAGGCAGTGCACGGGGCCCTAGGCAGTACAAAGTGTCCCCAGCAACATACAGGGGCCCCAGACAACACACAGGGGCCCCAGGAAGCACACGGGGTCAGAGACAGCACAAGGGTGGGGGAGAGACAGCGCTCAAGGGGGCAAGAGACAGCATTATGGGCCCCTTTGTGCTGACTGTGATCCTATGTGTAGCTTGGGGCCCCTGTGTGCTGCCTGGGGCACCTTTGTGCTGCCTGGGGCCCCTAGTACTGCCTGGGGCCCCTGTATGTTGCCTGGGGCCACATTGTGCTGCCTGGGGCCCTTGTATGCAGCATGGGGCCCCTGTGTGTAGCCTGGGATCCTGTGTGTAGCGTGGGGCCCCTAGAACTGCCTGGGGCCCCTGTATGTTGCCTGGGGCCCCTTTGTGCTGCCTGGGGCCCTTGTATGCTGCATGGGGCCCCTGTGTGTAGCCTGGGATCCTGTGTGTAGCCTGGGGCACCTAGTACTGCCTGGGGCCCCTGTATGCTGCCTGGGGCCACATTGTGCTGCCTGGGGATCCTTTGTGCTGCCTGGGGCTCCTGTGTGTAGCCTGGGATCCTGTGTGTAGCCTGGGGCCCCTAGTACTGCCTGGGGCCCCTGTATGTTGCCTGGGGCCACATTGTGCTGCCTGGGGCTACTGTGTGCTGCCTGGGGCCCCTGTATGCTGCATGTGGCCCCTGTGTGTAGCCTGGGATCCTGTGTGTAGCCTGGGGCCCCTAGTACTGTCTGGGGCCCCTGTATGTTGCCTGGGGCCCCTTTGTACTGCCTGGGGCTCTAGTATGCTGCATGGGGCTCCTGTGTGTAGCCAGGGATCCTGTGTGTAGCCTGGGGCCCCTAGTACTGCCTGGGGCCCCTGTATGTTGCCTGGGGCCACATTGTACTGCCTGGGGCCCTTGTATGCAGCATGGGGCCCCTGTGTGTAGCCTGGGATCCTGTGTGTAGCCTGGGGCCCCTAGTGCTGCCTGGGGCCCCTGTATGTTGCCTGGGGCCCCTTTGTACTGCCTGGGGCTCTTGTATGCTGCATGGGGCCCCTGTGTGTAGCCTGGGATCCTGTGTGTTGCCTGGGGCCCCTAGTACTGTCTGGGGCCCCTGTATGTTGCCTGGGGCCCCTTTGTACTGCCTGGGGCTCCTGTATATTGCCTGGGGCCCCTTTGTACTGCCTGGGGCTCTTGTATGCTGCATGGGGCCCCTGTGTGTAGCCTGGGATCCTGTGTGTAGCCTGGGGCCCCTAGTACTGCCTGGGGCCCCTGTATGTTGCCTGGGGCCACATTGTGCTGCCTGGGGCCCTTGTATGCAGCCTGGGGCCCCTGTGTGTAGCCTGGGATCCTGTGTGTAGCGTGGGGCCCCTAGTACTGCCTGGGGCTCCTGCATGTTGCCTGGGGCCACTTTGTGCTGCCTGGGGCCACTTTGTGCTGCCTGGGGCGTTGTGCACCACCTGGGGCCCCGTGCACTCCCTGGGGCCCTTGTATGCTAGCTGGGGCCCCTGTGTGTAGCCTGGGATCCTGTGTGTAGCGTGGGGCCCCTAGCACTGCCTGGGGCCCCTGTATGTTGCCTGGGGCCCCTTTGTGCTGCCTGGGGCCCTTGTATGCTGCATGGGGCCCCTGTGTGTAGCTTGGGATCCTGTATGTAGTCTGGGGCACCTAGTAATGCCTGGGGCCCCTGTATGTTACCCGGGGCCACATTGTGCTGCCTGGGGCTCTTGTATGCTGCCTGGGGCCCCTGTGTGTAGCCTGGGATCCTGTGTGTAACCAGGGGCCCCTAGTACTGCCTGGGGCCCCTGTATGTTGCCTGGGGCCACATTGTGCTGCCTGGGGCCCTTGTATGCAGCATGGGACCCCTGTGTGTAGCCTGGGATCCTGTGTGTAGTGTGGGGCCCCTAGCACTGCCTGGGGCCCCTGTATGTTGCCTGGGGCCCCTTTGTGCTGCCTGGGGCCCTTGTATGCTGAATGGGGCCCCTGTGTGTAGCCTGGGATCCTGTGTGTAGCGTGGGGCCCCTAGCACTGCCTGGGGCCCTTGTATGCTGCATGGGGCCTCTGTGTGTAGCCTGGGATCCTGTGTGTAGCCTGGGGCCCCTAGTACTGCCTGGGGCTCCTGTATGTTGACTGGGGCCCCTTTGTGCTACCTGGGGCCCTTGTATGCTGCATGGGGTCCCTGTGTGTAGCCTGGGATCCTGTGTGTATCCTGGGGCCCCTAGTACTGCCTGGGGCCCCTGTATGTTGCCTGGGGCCACTTTGTGCTGCCTGGGGCCACTTTGTGCTGCCTGGGGCCTTGTGCACCACCTGGGGCCCCGTGCACTGCCTGGGGCCCTTGTATGCTGCCTGGGGCCCCTGTGTGTAGCCTGGGATCCTGTGTGTAGCCTGGGGCCCCTGTGTGCTGCCTCGGGCCCCTTGCACTGCCTGGGGCCCTAGCACTGCCTGAGGCCCCTGTATGTTGCCTGGGGCCACTTTCTGCTGCCTGGGGCCACTTTGTGCAGCCTCGGGCCCCCATGCGTTGCTTGGGGCCCTGTGCATGGCTTGGGTCCCTGATCTACAGCTGCTGTGGTATACAGAGGGGTATAATCTGGCCTAGGCCAGTTTATACCCCGGGGTATAGTTTGGGCTAGGCCAGAATATACCCGGGGTATATTCTGGCCCAGGGGGGTATATTCTGGGCTAGCCCAGTTTATACCCCGGGGTATAAACTGGGCTAGGCCAAAATATACCCGGGGTATAATCTGGGCTAGGCCACTTTAACCCCGGGTATATTCTGGTCGGGGGGTTAATCTGGCCTGTTACACCGGGCTTTCACTACTACAATGTATGCTGGCAGCGTCGGACTCCAGTGTCCGGGTGTACTACAAGGAAATCTTGACTGGTTCCCTTCCTTGATTCTCCTACTCCTCCACTGGCCTCCGACCCTCTCCCAAGGGTGCAACACAGCTGGGTCAGTGTTCCCTGGTCTTGCGCCTGGATCTCTACCAGCGACCAGCTCCTCACTCCTGCTCTCTTCACTGCCTGACTGGAACTAACTCACTCTTGGGACCAACTGACTCCTCCCCTCAGGCCTGGATCTTTTAAAGGGTATCTGGCTTAAGGCAGCCAGTAGAGCTCCCCCTTCAGGTCTGGGGTGGAAGGTGTTGTGTGCTGTGTGTACCAAGGTGTAAATGCCTCCTTGTATCGGTGGATCCTGTGGCAATTCCCTGCAGGGGTGCCACACTGGGATTTGCAGAGAAGCAACAAACCTAATTTCCTTGTACTACAGATTGGAAGGAGATCCTTTCTTTCAACTCAGACTGAACCGAGTCGTGAATATAACGTTAATATCTCATGAGCCGTGCTGTCTATAAATATGGCAAGCATAGATATGCGATCTCGGCATTCAGGCGGTCACCATGCATAGCTTTACACACATGTGTGACAACTGTAAGGCATCTAAACCTGATATGGGCTAGTAGGCTGTTTCATTTCCAGGCAAAGATAAAATCATAACTGAAAATATGAAAGCATTGTCTTCCATCGGTGATGTTCACAGACAAGGCTATGGAAGATAATATGCTGGTGGCAGCATTTAGTACGTGGGGTTATTTAGGCATCTGCCAGTGACGGGGAGGAGATTAGTATATGTGCTTCTGGTCGCAGATCAGCAGGCATATACCACACTCACTGAGAGGTGCCATAATAAACCAGCACTGACAGGGCAGCTGCGGCCCTTCTTTATCCTCAGTAAGTTCTCTGACTGACCTGGGATTAACGGGAGGCGCTGTGGAGCTGCCAAGTTCGGTGGCCGATTCACCACAAGTGGTGGCAGCGGTGGGATCAAGATAATATTGTGTTGGACCCCAATTCCCTAACACTAAGGACTGCTGGCAGTAGCTTGCTGTCAGGGTCCTAAGATCAACTCAACACTAGACGGTCAGAGTGCAAATATAAGGTGTGTGGGTGCATCAGGTTGCCGCTGTGTGTCAGTGACCAGGGGTTGCTAAGCAGGCCCAGGGCACCAGGAGCCAAACGCTGCAGAGGGCACTTGCTGCGGCTGATATGGGAGAGGTGATGGAGGACAATGTTGACCTAGGCGAGGTAAGCCCATGCACGGGTCCTCAAGGAGCCAATCTCCAGTGGTCGACTCTGCAGTGGGGCAAATGCTCCCTGTCCTCAGCCCCTCAGTGGGCAGATCATCACCTGCTGGTCCCTCCAGCCTGATGGGCTCGGATGCCATTTTTCGAGCTGCCCTAGTTCGTATTGAAGCTGGAGACCAGAGCGCCTATGAGACCCTCATGGCAGCTGCAGAGCGACTTGCAGAGCGTGAAGCTGAAGAGCGACTTGCAGAGCGTGAAGCTGCAGAGCGACGTGAGGCTGCAGAGTGCCAGTACCAACTCGACTTGGCTCAGCTCAGGATCTCGCAGCCCGTTCCTGCCAACCAGGAGCCCAAACCCCCAAAGGTCAGAGTCGAAAACTTTCCACTTCTGGAGGCAGGCGGAGACCTGGACTCCTTTCTGCTGGCCTTTGAGCAGACCTGCACGCAGTACCACCTGAACTCAAACAGTGGGCCCAGTACCTGACCCCCGGTTGACGGGTGAGTCCATAAGAGCCTTGGGGGACTTACCTGCCGGGGAGTTGCAGAATTATGAGAGCATCAAGCGGGCCCTGATCCGGCAGTTCAACCTCACCCCGGAGTCTTACCGCAAGAAGTTTCAGAGTCTGCAGAGGGATCCAAAGGAAACCTGGACCGACCACATGTGGGCCCTCCTGAGAGCAGCTGACTACTGGATCAAAGGTTTGGAGCGTAGCATAGCCCAGGAGATCCAGGAGTTGTTTGTGATGGAGCAATTCTTGTGGAACTGTCCCGAGGACCTCCAACAGCTCATCCGTGACCGTAAACCGAAGGAGGCCTGTGAGACAGCGGTCATGGCAGACGAGTACACCAACAACCGAGTACCTGAGACCAGGAGGACCAGCAGCAGCACCTGGAGAGGAAGTAAGACCAACCCTGCACTTGTAACCTCGGCCCTAAGAATGCAGGGGGCAGCCCCTCTATTACCCACTGTTCCCCTCTCCAGGTTGGCAGCAGAACCCTGACGATGTCATCTCTGCAATCAACCAGGACACATCAAGGCCATGTGTCCCCAGCACCAACAGGCCCCGTCCCCGACCCAGCAAATGGCCACTGGTATGTGTGTGGGTGGGGGTGGTGGTAGGTCCCTTGACAATTTCCAACCCGTGACCATAGGCTGCTTAGTGGCCATGGGACTGTGGGACACCGGCACTGAAAGGACTTTGCTGCGACCTGAAATGGTTTTCCCCCAGAACTTTATCCCCGGAAGGTCCCTTGCCGTCTCCAGAATTGGAGGCGTGGAACCCGCACTGCCTATTGCCAGGGTTTATCTGGACTGGGGTGCGGGAAGGGGAGTGAGGAAGGTTGGAATTTCGGCTAATATTCCGGCGAATGTATTGCTTGGGTCGGACTTGGGGCGGCTAGTGTCCAAGTATGTGGCCACTGACTCCCCAAGTTCTGTGCACCAAAACAATTTTTACGATCCAATGTTGATAATGTTGTTGATGTTGATGTGATTAATGATGATATTGATGATGTTTGTAGTGACACTCCACACAACGCAGCACACAGACTTCTGACATTGACAGGCGGGAGGGAGGAGGAAAATTAAGGGAATTGTAGAACAGCCTTAGGTCATGACCAGCCAGCACACGTTTTGTTCACAGAGGGGAGACAGAGGGAGCTGAGAGCTGCGGGGGGAGCAGACACAGATGGATGTGACACTGCTCTCTGCTGTAAGCAGCATGGTATTGTAGCCAGTGGTCGAGGTCGGAATATCCACAGGGAATGTGGTGCTGCCAGGTAAGGCCCAGACGCTGAGCTCTGAGGAGCTGCAAGGGGAGGAACATGCTGGGGGGTATAGGGCTGTCACAGGAGAAGTGAAGCTACCAGGTGAGATCCCAGTGCAGGAACCCCCCCCCCACCACCACCGGGATGTCAGGAGGCCAGGATAGTCCACCTGAACCGGCGACTTGGTCAGGAGCGGAGGGGAAGCAGGCACTGCCCATGGTAACAGCAGCCATAGCCGCTGTCACCAGGAGTGGGGGTGCTGGAGCCCAGTGAACCTCAAGGAGGTTCGACGGCTTCTCCCCTTCAGACCAAGTGGCTGCAGAGTCAGATGGAGACCAGAAGACAGGTCCCGAGGAACTGACAGAGGACGTGGCAGTTTCTTCTTCGCTGACCACGTCTTCTCAGGAGTGTCAGGAGGCGTCAGGAGTTGATGACCGCCTGGAAGCCCTCCAGGAGCAGGTGGCGCAGCCTCTCCCGGACTCTGACCATGAGCAGGTGGTCTGGGACCAAGGATGGCTGTACCAGGTAACGGTCCAGCAGGGGTCACAGGAGGTGTGGCCCAGGGACCAATCGGTAGTTGTACCCACTTACTGCCAGGGGAATGGGGATGTGGTTCCCATAACCTGTCAGGGCAGTGGAGAAGGTCTACACGGAGTCCAGTAGATAGGTCCTGAACTGACGGAGAACGTGGCAGTTTCCTCTACTCTGACCACATCTCGTCAGGGCTGTCAGGTGGCCTCAGGAGCAGACGTCAGCCTAAAAGCTCTCAAGGAGCGGGTGGCACAGCTTCCCTTGGACTCAGGCCTTAAGCAGGTGGTCTGGGACCAAGGATGGCTGTGCAAGGTAACGGTCCAGCAGGGGTCACCAGAGGTGCTGCCCAGGGACCAACGTGCAGTTGTGCTCACTGACTGCCACGGAGATGGGGAGGCGATCCCCATACCATGTTGGGGCAGTGGGGCAGGTGTTCCTACAGCCAGTCAAGGGGATGGGCGGGTCAAGCCCATAACCTATCTGGATGATAGGAAAATGGTACCCCCAATCGTTCAGGACTATAGGAAAGTTGTACCCATATCCTGTCCAGGTGCCATAGGGGTACCCCCGGTCTGTCAGAGTGTTGGGACATCAGTGCCCAACACCTGTCAGAGGGGCGGGGACACGTTTTCGGCGACCTGTGAAGATGCGGGGCAGGTGCTGCCCCTAACTTGTCAGGTTGATGGGAAAGCTATATCCCTGGCCTGTCAGCATGACAGGAAAGAGTTGTTCCAGACCAGTAGGGCCGATGGGAAGGTGACATTATCCCTCGGGGAGACAGCCGTCCAAGTCGCTGTCACCCATGGACTGAGGAGCGAGAATGCAGGTCACAAACTGCTTTCTGGGCCCTCACTCTGTTGAGGGATAACCGAACCTGTGTCTGACCCAGAACAGGTCCCAGGAGGTCCCTGTGGGAGTGAGGCCTTTGCACCACTTCTGGCGATGCCTAGCCAGGGGTTTGTGACTGCACTATCAGCGAGTGCCAGTCCTGAGGTGCCGAGCTGCCTCGCGGAGACGGCCGTCTCCACCATCAGAGAAGATTTTTAAAGAGAAGAAGAAAAAAGCTACCATAGGGTATGATGAAGAACAATGTTTTATTAGAGACGTGCTAAAAACAGGTAAAAAAGGGGGGGGGGGGTGGAAGGGGGAACACACAATAGAAAACCAACAACATATATGGATTTATATACCAGGTATAACAATAGAAAGAGGACAAAAAATGCGAATGCCAAGTTTCCCTATATACAGTGTATGTAATTTTGCCAAAAATTGTCATATAGAGGGCAACAATTACAGTATATAACCCACTCTGCTTCTCCCTATATTGCACAGTCACATATAGAGAAATACAAAAATCGCCCCATAGAGAGTGGTCACTTACATACATGGCACATATGGTACATATTAGAAGCACTGACAAAGTGTATAAAACCAAATAAGTAACCATGTACGCAAGTGCACATATGAAAATAGATCAAATCAAAAGGGCAAAATCCTGTGCACTATATTGATAAGTATATAGTTGTGTCTGCTATATAAGTGTGTCTCCCCATATAGAACACCAAGTGCACAAAGGCACATATCAGAGACACAGACACTATATTAGATTACCAAGGGAGAAGCAAAAGGACCAACACTAGCAATCATAACCTCTCAATGACAAGGCAGATAGACTCATAAAGGGCATCCACAAAGGGAACCCAGAAGTAGGAATAATAAAGCAAATGCACAATGTCCATGTTATTTACCTTATGTGGCCTGGAGAAATCCGAGCGCTCCGATGCGCATTTCGGTATATTAACCTTCGTCAGGGAGCGTGGTGGAGGAAGAGGAAGGGGAGCTTTTAAAATCAGTGCCGTCCAATCGGCTATCGGCATTGTATGTTACCACAGCGACGGGCCCCTTCTCTGACTCGAGCAACGGCGCGTCATAGCGCCGCGTCATGGAGGGGCGGAGTCGGGACGCAAGGTCCCGGACTTCCGCATCACCATAGAGACGACGACGCCATGAGCGCTCGTCAGACCCGGAGGAGGCGCTCGTACAGATACATACAAGATAGTGCTTAACAAGGAATCGAGGTAGTAGTGTCAGTGTATGGGGGATATAACAATAATGGATATACCCATGGGCATCGGAGCGCTCGGATTTCTCCAGGCCACATAAGGTAAATAACATGGACATTGTGCATTTGCTTTATTATTCCTACTTCTGGGTTCCCTTTGTGGATGCCCTTTATTAGTCTATCTGCCTTGTCATTGAGAGGTTATGATTGCTAGTGTTGGTCCTTTTGCTTCTCCCTTGGTAATCTAATATAGTGTCTGTGTCTCTGATATGTGCCTTTGTGCACTTGGTGCTCTATATGGGGAGACACACTTATATAGCAGACACAACTATATAATTATCGATATAGTGCACAGGATTTTGCCCTTTTGATTTGATCTATTTTCATATGTGCACTTGCGTACATGGTTACTTATTTGGTTTTATACACTTTGTCAGTGCTTCCAATATGTACCATATGTGCCATGTATGTAAGTGACCACTCTCTATGGGGCGATTTTTGTATTTCTCTATATGTGACTGTGCAATATAGGGAGAAGCAGAGTGGGTTATATACTGTAATTGTTGCCCTCTATATGACAATTTTTGGCAAAATTACATACACTGTATATAGGGAAACTTGGCATTCGCATTTTTTGTCCTCTTTCTATTGTTATACCTGGTATATAAATCCATATATGTTGTTGGTTTTCTATTGTGTGTTCCCCCTTCCACCCCCCCCCCCTTTTTTTACCTGTTTTTAGCACGTCTCTAATAAAACATTGTTCTTCATCATACCCTATGGTCGCCTTTTTCTTCTTCTCTTTAAATGTCATTATTTGCGATGGGTTTTATACATAATCCTATTATATTTTTCTAGCTCTATTTTCCACATATGGTGGCAGAATGAGGTGGACTTTATTGCTTGTGATATTTTCAACCACCAGAGAAGAGAAGGTACTGTGGGATCCAGGGAGGGAGGCTACCTGCCCCACAATGGAAAAGGGAGTTTCTGGCAATTGTGTGGGCCCTGCAGCGTCTGCAGCTACACTTGTGCGGACGCCACTCCATCGTGGGGACAGACCACAACCCCCTCAGCGGTTACACACGTAACCCGTGACAAATGTAAGGTTGCTACAGGGGAGCCTTGCCCTCCAGGAACACAACTTCACCATTCGCCACAAGAGTGACCATGACCACGGTAACGCTGATGGGTTATACCGCCAAGGAGAGGTAGCGGACGGGGGCACGGGGAAACACAGGAATGTGCTGCCCCTGGCACCCTCTAAAGGAGGGAGGTGTGATGATTAAGCAATATTTGTAAGGAATATTGCCATATTCCCCAGATTCCATTTTGTCCCAGAGAGCAATAGTTGTCTTTTCAGATAAGACACATCTCAATCATAAAGAGATTGGTAGCCAAAGGCAATTCATCTCTGAGAAGTGGTGTATGCTAATCAGCTAAGGAAATGTCATTTAGCCAAGTGTATGGAGCTTCCTAGGAAATGGAGATTAGATGACACTTTGTACCCAGCCATTATCCAAAGGATGACTCCCTGCTGAGATTTGCAGAGAAGCGACAAACCTAATTTCCTTGTACTACAGATTAGAAGGAGATCCTTTCTTTCAACTCAGACTGAACGGAGTCGTGAATATAACGTTAATATCTCATGAGCCGTGCTGTCTATAAACATGGCAAGTATAGATATGCAATCTCAACTTTCAGTCTGTCACCATGCATAGCTTTACATACATGTGTGACAACTGTAAGGCATCTAAACGTGATATGGGCTAGTAGGCTGCTCTCAGAATAGTCATGTTTCATATCCAGGTGAAGATAAAATCATAACTGAAGATATGAAAGCATTGTCTTCCATCGGTGATGCTCACAAACAAGCCTATGGCTGATAATAAGTTTTGGATATATATATCTCCACTCAGAGGGGTGGGAATTGTGAGACAGCCCAGAGGTGCAAGATGGCTGGAGACAGGGGTCTGCCCATAATGTATAAAAATCAGCTGCCCCATCTCCAGATTGTATTTCTTCTGAAGAGGAATTATTCCACCAAAGCCAGAGAATACCCCAGGAACAGATTGGCATCACGCCGCCCTTGTGGTGCCATCAGCAGTAAAGTAACTGATCACATGTGTGTGTAATTCTGTGTATTCCATTTATCCTTTTATTTGCATAACTGACTGTAGTATTTGTAACATCTTAATAATAACTGTAAATATATCTAGTGTACCAATAGGGTGATTAAATATATAAATTTAATCTTGAGTTGCTCTTTTTATCTTGATCAAGCATTCCCACGTCTGTGTGCTCATATAACGCTACCTGGGTTGGTTCCTGACCCAATAAAAGCCCGACCACAGACCGGACTTATATTAAAACAAGGAGCTGGTGGCAGCATTTAGTGCTTGGGGTTATTTAGGGATCTGCCAGTGGCGGGGTGGAGATTAGTATATGTGCTTCTGGTCGCAGATCAGCAGGCATATACCACACTCACTGAGAGGTGCCATAATAAACCATCACTGACAGGGCAGCTGCAGCCCTTCTTTATCCTCAGGCAGTTCTCTGGCTGACCTGGGTTTAACGGGAGGCGCTGTGGAGCTGCCAAGTTCGGTGGCCGATTCACCACATGGGGTTTCCAGTCTGGGTGACTGTTACTATGTGGAAAATTGTTATAGCACTCTGAGTTAAAATTTGCAGAATGTTTCTTTGAAAGGAGTAACCTGAGGTAAAACTGCAGGAACATAAACTGTTCTCCACTTGTGCAAGCAAATTTTCATGCAAAATGGCTTGGGGAGGTTACAGAAGATTTCTGGCAAGTGTATATTATTGTGTGGCACCCCAGAGTCCTAGTGCCACAGTGTCATTATCTCCCCCAGGAGGTAGTGTCACTCTTGAGAGCAACAGAGGGTATCCACACCAGACAGAAACTGCACACAACACCTTTCTGGCTCCAGGCCTGAAGGGGGAGACCTAAACCCGGGTTCACAGTGAGCTCCCCTATAAACTCTGGTCTGGGGCGGAGTTAGTCAGTTCAGTTCCTAGGAGGACTGAGGAAGACCTCCTGTGGACTAGGAGCAGTGCTAAGTTCATCACAGGATAGCCAAGCCTAGCATGAGGGACCCAAGACAGGGATCTGAGGAAGTGGAGGAGAGCCTGGGGAGCGGAGCAGTGTCGTGCTCACCCCAGAGGAGAAGCGCCACAGAAACGGACACCGGAGTCCGAGACTGTGCAGGGCCTAACGACCTGGCAGCCAATACCGGAAGGTGGGGAATTCCAAGTTCCCCGGCCACACTGGTCCCGGAGGCAAAGCAGCGTAAAGAGCCCAGGAATAGCTACCTGAGACATGGGGCTAGAGAAGGATTCGAGTTGCTTGCCATACCGGGACCAAGCAGGAGGGAGAGAGGGCCAGCAGCTCAGCTTACGCAGCAACAAGGACCCGCTAACAAGGCTCAGAAATTAGGCCTCAGAACCTGTTGGGTGAGGAAAACCCTGAGTTGCTCTCAGGTGCATGGACTCAGCATAACATCATCTGTCGGTATTTCCATTGCACCAGTAAAAGGCACTTCCCTCAGACCTGCTTATTGTCAGAGGGATTCCTGTGAAGGACGCGGCTGTACTTTGGAGTGCAGGCAGAAGGCAGATATGGGGTCTGCACTCTAAGGCAATTTGTGAATGTTCTGTCTTCTCACAAGGCAAATAGAGGTATAGCTGGCATAAGGTGCTGTGAGATTTTCTTACCTCTGTATCCAAAATAAGGAGCAGACAGGACTTGCACAAATTCAGCTTCCGAAAAATCTAATGTAGAACCACAGTGCCAGTACAAATCAAAACTGGTTTCATTTAGGCCTGGTACAGTTATAATGGTAGATGGTGTAAAACAGTAGCTCTCTGAAGCTTCTGACACCAGTTGCTGCTGGTCAGAAATTGATGAATTCACAAGCCCAGTATATGTGGTCCTAGTCTCACAGCAACCTGGAACGAGTGACCAACTGCCAAGTGATGACATGCCAAGTTTGAACAAACTTAATTTAAACAGACAAAAGTAAGCTGCATTCACATCCCCTTAATCTTGTATGGGCCCCCTCTCCTGTCAATCACCTCTGGCCTCACCCTCTCACCTCTTCTATGGGCCCCCTCTCCTGTCAATCTCCTCTGAGTCCCACACCACCACCTCTTCTGTAGCTTTCATCTGCTGTTATTCACTGCCGCATCCCGCAGCCTCTGAAGCAGAAGGGGCTGGCCTGGCCAAGACTGACATCTTCAGTGACATCAATAGCACCCTACATGTGCAGTACAAACCAGAACTCACGCCGGCGAGATGTGATGTGAAGGAACTGCTGCTGGTGAGTGTGATGTGTGTGTGTCTGTTTGTCTGTCTGTCTCTATACATCATTATACTGTGTATACAGGTCCACAATACATCCTGTATTACATTGTCTTTATATACTGTATGTATATAGTGTGGACCTGTATATACAGTATAGTGCTGTGTATAAAAGATAAAGAGCCAGCAGTCTTCAATGTGCATACAGCCAGAAGCAGTCTCTAATGTATATACAGCCGGCGGCAGCCTCTAATGTACATACGGCCGGCAGCAGTCTGTAATGTGTATACAGTCCGCAGCAGTCTCTAATGTGTATACCGCCTGCAGCAGTGTGTAGTGTTTGTGTATGTATATATATATATATATATATATATATATATATATATATATTTATATTTATATACCCTGTTTCCCCTAAAATATGATGAGTGGGATATTAAATGGGAATATTGGGGCTGTAAGGGGATTGTGAGGATGTTGGGGGCTGCATGGGAATATTGGGGCTTGGAAGGGGATGATGGAAAAATAGGACATCCCCTGAAAATAAGACATAGTTCATTTTTTGGAGCAAAAAGTTAGATAAGAGAGTGTCTTGTTTTAGGGGAAACAGGTATATATATGTATGTATGTATGTATATATGTGTTGGGGTGGAGGCAGAGCCGGGGTGGAGGTAGAGCCTTGGTGGAGACTGGGTGGAGTCTCAGGGGGTTCCAAAATGTTGCCAGAGAGGGGCCCAGAAATTCCCAGTGGCAGCCCTGCTTCAGCGACCGCTGTCCATTGCATGTTCCTACTAATTAAGTTGCTGCAAATGACTCCAAAGTAGTTCGGTTCAAGACTGGCATGTGAAACTCTAGCCCCAGTACGAAAGTTGTGTAATAGTTAATTTAAACAGTACCCAATACATCTATTGGCAAATACATGTTATATAATTTCTCATCCATGTGTATTATGTGGTAGGTTTGCATTGCTTTTTAATCTTTCCTTCAACAATTGAGAATTTAATGATCCTCTAATAAAATAAGAATAACTGTGGCAGTCATTTGTTTGTTTTGTAATCCCAAGAGACTGATCTTTATTTCAGTGTGTTAATGTGAGTGACCTTCATTTATACAATAGGGCAACACAGCTATTCTCAGACTTCCATTACCTGAATCACTCCCTTAAGGGTGGTGTACAAATAGCGAGATCGCTAACGAGATCGCTGCTACGTCACCGATTTTGTGAAGTAGCAGTGACCTCGCCACCGATCTCGCTGTGTGTGACCCTTAGCAACGATCAGTTCCCCGCTGGGAGATTGCTGATCTTTATTGAATGTCCTGGGCCATTTTTTGATCGGCGATCTTCTGTGGCCAGGCTGCATCGCTGTGTGTGACAGGCAGACTTACCAGCGATCCCCATTCTGCGCCCGAGACCCCGAACAATCCCAACGAACGTCGAGTGTCGGCACATCGCTGGGTGATCGCTGGTGAGATCTGCATGTCTGGCATCTCACCAGCGACCACGTAATGACGCACCAGCGATCCCGGTCAGGCAGGATTGTTGTCGGGATCGCCGGTGCGCCGCTATGTGTAAACCCCCCTTTAGGGTGTATTCACATAAGCCATTTCTTATTGCAATATTTGCATGGTTTTTATAATTTCGGATGCTAGAGGTTAAAGTTATGTCTGTTCTTCATACATAATATACTTCTCTTTACAAGCTTAATGTGGGCTTTCTTTAAAAAGCTACACTGAGCTCTGCTGAGTAGATGATTTAGCATGTTCTATATTCCTTGCATGAGTGAATCGAACATTTATTCACTTCCTCATAAGTTCACCCACTTGCCTGACATGAGAATGAGAGCTTTTTACTCTTTCATTTACTTCTAAAAAGTTGTTACTTCATCAAACATAAAACTGCTAATTTGTAATCAATATATGTTTGAATATGTATGAAAATAAATAGTTTGTTCAGCCATAATAAGAAAAGGCACAATAGTATCCAGGGGAAAATGTGAAGCACATCATAGTCAATTGGCTGCCCTGTAATCCCAATGGCCACTTCAGAGTCTCCTTAAAAAAATAAGTGACCCAAAAAAAATTCCTTTATCCTCTTGCTAGAGTTAAAGTAAACCTGTCTCATGGAAAAATGCTATTAATATGCATATATGGTGTTATCTACAGATACCTGCAAGTTAATACCATTCTGAGCTTTTCTAGCAACGGTACCCTGCTGCTGGAAGGAAATGAAGTTTAATCCTACCAGCATTTTGGTTTAAGCCATGAGGGTGGTGCTGCGCTAGCTCAGTCAACGCTCAGAGTATGGAGAGCGGTGGCTGTAACCAGGCCCCCCACACTGACTCCAAAATACCCTGAAGCACAATGTATGCAAATTAAGATTCTGATTTGGCTTTTATATCCTAAATAATATGGCATGGCTAAAGGGTTGATATTGACTTTTAGGATTGGTACTTCCAATAGGTTGCACTAGAGTTCAAGTCCTCTTTCTCTCAGAAGGGGCAGTTAGCATATTTGATGGTACCAGAAACAGTGTTTCCTACCATCCCGTAGAAGAAGGAGGTGTCAGGAGAAGGTCTTACTTTGGTGCAATGCATCTGAATTGTTGGTAAATGTGACGCATTGCGCTGTATCAGCTGTACATAGGGGTTGAGATTCAGCCATAAGTGTATGAGGGTTCTCTACTGTTTGCATAATAAGTTTGTGAGAGATAGAAAGAACTGGTGTAAAACTGAGTGGAGATCTTTGCCTATTGGCTAACAAGAAGCACACTGGTGGGCTGAAGGAGAGGCAAAGAGGGCGACAGAAGTCTTGGAAGGAGTATCAACCCTGTGGACTGTGATTTTTTTTTTTAGGGCCCAGTCTCATAGGTATCTAATTATTAGTAGCATGTAAAGAACAAGTACGCAGCAGCTGTGTGTGCTCAGTGCAACTGTACAAAATGGTAGTGACCCCAAATGTGCCAGCAAAGCCTGATGCAACCCCACAAAAAGGCCTAGGCAGGGTCTGCTGTAGTAGGAGTTAGGTAGCCCCTTCCCCTATCACTTGTGGAAAAAGTGGTTCAGTAAATTCACACAAAAGCTGACAGCTGTCTTGTACATGAATGAGCCTTGCAAGATTGATGGTATTGTGTACAGTCCTCCTGGACTTTAAGCCTCAACCAGAAACTACTTATAATTCAGCCTCTGTTGTATTGTTAATTTCTGAAAGCATATTATCCACCTGAGTGTAAGAGAAAACATTAAGCTTGTGGGCTACTTAATTAACAGTAACCGTTGTCTTGTGCCTCATAACGAAAAAATGAATGAGATTCCGCACTTTAGCAATGGCCTGCAATATTCACCTGATATTCTTATGTTCATGAGGAAAAACAATATATTATAATAGTTTTAATATGACAACAAGAGATAGCACATTGCTATAATACGTTTTTACTTTATAATACTTTTTTTTTTCCCCTTTTAGAGCACCATCAATTCTATGGTGCTGTGCATACGAAAAGGGGTTTACATTAAAAAATTACAGACTGGAACAAAGGTGAAAGAGATTTGCCCCTGTGGGTTTAAAGTGTACAAGATAATGGGTATGGAAGAGTAGGGTGTAGGTGAGGCACCCCCAGGCCGTGGGGTACTCAGGAACCGGTTCGCTGCTACTGTTGCTGGGGAGTCACGGGGGTTGTGACCTGGTCCTGTGGCCTGGGCATCAGTTGAAAAAGGGGATATGTACAGGGGAGGTTGTCGTGACGCCACCCGTAGTATGTGGTCAGGGTGACCACTGCTGCTGTATTCCTGACGGGGACGATGATGGGGGGCAGCGTAGATTATAATAAAAAAGGGATAAACTTTTATCTTGTTTTTGATTTCTTGCTTTATTCAATTAAAAATCCTGTGTGGATTTGTGAGACAGGGCGGATGTTAGCTATAATAAGCCATATCAATGGCTATTTATTGATGAAATTATCTATGTCTGCACGAAACGTAGGACCTTGAACAGAGGGTCGGTTTCAACTTCTGACATAAGGGACGGTAGACACACACTGGGACGACCCAGAACCTGTGTTTGATTGACATAAACCACAACGGTATTTGATCTGCAGCCCTTTGGAGACAAATTGTGTCCAGGGGCTGACATCCCTCTTACCGTCTCTACATCTCCTAACAAGTAATATGTATCGTTCTCCAACTGAGACAGACCCTGTCATTGTACCTCACCTGCAGATATTGTGTGTTTAGTTGTTTAAGAGGGGGTGGGTTGTCTATGTGAAAGCACTAATCCCTGTCTCACAAATCCACACAGGATTTTTTATTAAATAAAGCAAGAAATCAAAAACAATAATAAAAATTTTATCCCTTTTTATTATAATATAAGCCTGGATAACTCATAAACCAATCCTCGTTGAAATGGGGCAGCGTAGATGATAATTCCTCCACTGGTAGGGCTGGGTGTCCCCTGGTCAGGTGTAGAGTAAGGGCTGCGTACTCTGGATGCTGCACCAGCTGTTCTTCCAGCAGCGTCTCCAGCCAGCACACAGGGACAACAGGGAATGCGGCTCCGCAGGTGGAGCTCCCTGCGGCGGCGCAGTAAAGGAACAGTCTCAGGCACTTTTGAGCTTACCAGGTACTTTGCTTTTCAAGTTCTTAGCAGACAAGTTACAGTTCTCAGTCTTAGTTCTTACAAGTTAGCACTGCTCCGGGCATCCGGGTTTCTACTGCAGCTCAGACGGTTCCTCTGCGTTGCTTCCCTCAAAGTACCTTTCAGGCCCTGCTGGTCTCTCTCTCTCTCTCTGTCCTCGCCCACGGGTTCGGTCTGGCCGTCACGGGCTCTTTAGTGATGCTTCCCTCTGCTTTAGGGTCACTAGCCCTAGTACGATGACTGTGTTCCTACTCCGTGGTGGTAGGTAGGTCACGGGCCATAAAGTCCCTGCAACACACCAGTGTGTCTTGTGATTAGGGTCCTAGAGTCTCCCCGGTCACCTCTACAGAGCCGGCTCTCTGGCTGTCCTGGCCTAGCCCTCCAGTGACCCAGGTGTGATTTGGGCTCACCAGGCTCCTTCTGTCTCTTGGGCTCAGCAGGCTCCTTCGGTTCTCAGCTCTGGGTCCTCCGGCCAGCTATATTAGTGATGGCTGTCGGGCCCGGTGTTCTCCCACTAATCTGTGGTGTTTAGCTGTAGGGTGTGTCTGCTTGCGGTGCTTCTTCCCTTGCCTCTGTCTCTAGAGCAAGCTTTCTCCCTTGGGAAACTGCCTCCAAGGTTCTGCATCCTCCAGGGAACCTCTCCTCCTGGGAATCCACCCCTCGATCTTAGTGTTCCAATGTTTTTAGTACTGTTTCCACCCCTTTGTCCGGGTTCTACCTCTCTCTCCACCCACACTTCTCTAAATTCTCGCCACCCCTTGCCCCTACATAGAGTCAGTGGCTTAGGATCGGAGTGGGTCGGTGTGGTGAGTGTGTTTTGTCAACCGTCTTCCTCGTCTTGCTGCAGTTCCCCCTGTGGCCGTCCTTGTCGCAGGGGCACCACATAGGTGCAGCAGCTCAGGGGGTGGTCAGATTGCAATAGGGTCATTACAGGCTGTAAGCTTTCTTGAAGAGTTTCAAGTTTTTTCTGAAAGTTTCCAATGTGGTGGATAAATGGACATGTTGAAGGTTTGAATTCAAGAGGCTAGTGCATACTTGGAAGAAGTCTTGGAGGTTATTGGGTGAGGAACATACAAATGTTGAAGAGAGAATGATATTTTGAGAGGACCTGAGATTACATGTTGGAGAATATTGGGAGATTAGTTCAGAGAGATATGGAGGAAACAGATTAGTCAGTGTTAGTAGTTTGAACTGGATAAATTGGGAAATTGGGAGCCAATGAATGAGTAGAGAGATTGAGGAGTAGTGAGGTGGGTTAGTGGGGCAGCAGAGTTAAGGATGTACTGGAGAGGTATGGCAAAAATATTAGCAAGAAGGCCACAAGAGAAGACATTGCAAATATCGAGGTGAGAGATGATGAGGGCATGCACTAATATTTTAGTAGATTCAAGATTGAGAAAAGGATGGATACTGGAAATATTTTTGAGTTAAAGGTGGCAGGAGCTTGAATATGTGGTTTGAAGGACAGGACAGAGTTAAGGTTTACTCTGAGGCCACAAACTTTGCAGTACAGTGGAAAGAGTGATATAATTTAATGTGATAAATAGATCGAGTAGGGGAATAGAGTTAGATGAATGATAGATGATGACTTTCGTTTAGTCTTTATAGAGCTTCAAGAAAAGTGATGAAAAGTAGATAGATGGGATAATGTCTTTTATAATATATTTATTTTTATTTTTTAATTATTTATATAATTTAATAGATTGGATCTCACTTATTGTAGTGATGGCAAACACTCTCTGCACTGATTGCCATTGAGAATGTTTTGTCCCTTGAAATTACAAATCAAATTCATTATGCACATCTTAATCATGTAAGCCAGCAGGGAGGTTATTACAACATTTGAATACTAAAAAAATCTTTACAGTTAGAGTAGTGAGACTGTTAAATGCCCTACCACAAGATGCAGTAATGACATATTCTATACCAGCATTTAAAAAGGACTGGATGTGTTAACTTAGCAAACATTATAGCGGATCATACATTATCTTGTGAGTAAAAATGTATTATTGATCTAGAAAAGTTGAACTTGAGGACCTATGACTTTTGTCAAGATCTTTAACTACATAAGGTGGGTGTTTTGCGAATTTTTAAGGTTGAAAAGTATCTTTATAATTTTTATTTATTTGTGTTTTAATTGTGTACTTTATAATAAGACTAGCTATAGTCCTCAGCATTGCCAGGGATAGCAAACTGACTATTCTTAGCTATAACAAAATAAAGTGAGTTAATAAAGTCTTGCTTCTCTCTGCTGAGATAAACAAGCTGCAAGTGTAATAACAGGGACTATGTTTAGGGCAGGCTGTGATACAGGGGTTATGTGGGGCACAGACTCTAATACAGGGTATGTGTGAACGCAGGCTATAATACAGGGGTTATGTGGGGCACAAGCTCTAATACAGGGGTTATGTGAGGTACAAGCTGTAAGTGTAATACAAGAGCTATGTGTGAGCTCCTGGTGAACTATACGGGCTATGTGTGGGCTTCTGGTGTAATACGGGGGCTACGTGGGACACCGCTCTAATACAGGGGGCTATTTGAGGAACAGGCTTCAAGTGTAATACAGGGGATATGTGTGGGCCCCTGGTGTAATACAGGGACTATATGTGGGCACAGGTTGTAATACATAGAGCTAAGATGTGTAAGTTCCTGGTGTAATGCAGAGGCTATGTGAGATCTCCTGTTGTAATATAGGACTATGTGCAGACCCTTGCTGTAATACTGGGTCAGTGTTCAGCCCTCCTGCTGTATACTGGGGGCTGTGTGTGGCCTCCGCTGTATACTGAGGACAGTGTGTGCTTCGCTTTAATACTGTGGGCTTGTGTGTGGCCTCCTTCTGTACACAGGGGCTATATGTGGCCTTCTGCTGTACAATTGGGATGTCTGTGTCCTCCTGCTGTACACTGGGAGCAGGGGTGCACCAAGCCCCTCTGCCGCCTGAGCCACAGGCTGAGGAGCGGGGGGTGGCGGGGTTCAGGGGTGCTGTCAGAGCCCAGCACCGCTGCCCCTTTACCCGCGGGTGAGGACCGAGGGGTGGGGTGCTGTCAGAGCCGCCCAGCCACCACCGCCCCTATAGCCTGTGGCCGCGGGTGAGGACAGGGGGGGTGCTGTCAGAGACTAGCACCGCCGCCCCTGCATCCGCGGTGGGGAGGGCTGCCGCTCGGCGAGTCTTACCTGCCCTCAGCCGCCAGCGCCATAACAGGGGGACGCTGTGTGAATATGGCGCCGCCCCCTTCCTGTTGCCACCTGAATGAAAGGGCTCACACTGTCCAATGGAGCTGTGTGTTGCCTCCTGCTGTATACTGGGGGCTGTATGTGGCCTGCTGCTGTAACTGAGGACTGTGTGTGGTTTCCTTCTGTATATTGGGGACTGTGAGGCCTCCTGCTGTATACTAAGGACTGTGTGTAGCCTCCTGCTCTATACTGGGGGCTGTGTGTGTGGGCTCCTGTTGTATACTGGGGCCTGTGTGTGGTCTCCTCTTGTATACTCATGTATACTGGGGCTGGTACAGCCTTCTGTTGTAATACTGGGGGCTATTTGTGGCCTCCTGTTGCATACTGGGGCTTTTTGTGGCCTTCTGCTGTACACTGGGGCTGTCTGTGGCTCCTGCTGTATGCAGGGGGCTGTGTGTGGCCTCATGCTGTATACTGGGGCTGTGTGACCTCCTGCTTTTTACAGTGGGTGGATGTGGCCTCCTCCTGTATACTGGGGGCTGTGTGCGGCCTTCTGCTGTAATACTGGGGGATATGTGTTGCCTCCTGCTGTATACTGGGGCTGTATGTGGCCTGCTGCTGTAACTGAGGACTGTGTCCGGCCTCCTGCTTTAAATACTGTGGGCCTCCTGCGGTACACTTGGGATGTCTGTATCCTCCTGCCGTACACTGAGAGCTGTGTGCAGCCTCCTGCTGTACACTGGGGGCTGTGTGCAGACTCCTGCTGTATACTGTATACTGGGGACTGTATGTGGCCTTCTGCTGTAATACTGGGGGCTGTGTGCTGCCTTCTGCTGTATTCTGGGGCTGTGTGTGGCGTCCTGTTGTAACTGGGGGATTTTTGTGCCCCCTGCTGTACACTGGGGCTATCTGTGGCCTCTTGCTGTATACAGGGGATTGTGTGTGGCCTCCTGCTGTACACTGGGGGCTGTGTGTGACCTGCTGGTTACAGAGGTTGTATGTGGCCTCCTGCTGTGTACTGAGGGCTGTGTGCAGCCTCCTGCAGTATACTGGGGACTGTGTGCACTCCTGCTGTGTACTGAGGGCTGTGTGCAGCCTCCTGCAGTATACTGGGGACTGTGTGCACTATGCTTTATACTGGGGGCTGTGTGCAGCCTCCTGCTGTATGCAGGGTACTGTGTGGGCTCTTTCTGTATACTGGGGCTGTGTGTGGGCTCCTTCTGTATACTGGGGCCATATGGCCTCCTGCTGTATATTAAGAGCTGTCTGCAGCCTCATGCTGTATACTAGGGGCTGTGTACAGGCTCTTTCTTTATATTGGGGGCTGCATGGCCTACTGCTGTATACTGGGGTCTGTGTGCAGCCTCCTGCTGTATACAGGGTGCTGTGTGTTGGCTCCTGCAGTATACTATGGGCTATGCAGGCTTTCTGCTGTAAACAGGGGGCTGTGTGTGGGCTCTTGATGTATACTGGGTGCAGTGTGCAGGTTTTTGCTGTATACTGGGGGCTGTATGCGCCTCCTGCTGTATACTGAGGGCTGTGTGTGGGTTCCTTCTGTATACTGGGGACTGTGAGGCCTCATGCTGTATACTAAGGACTGTGTGCAGCCTCCTGCTCTATATGGGGCCTGGGTGTGGCCTCCTCTTATATACTCCTGTATACTGGGGCTGTGTACGGGGCCCTTTTGCTGTAATACTGGGGGCTGTGTTGCGGCTCCTGTTGCATACGGGGGCTTTTTGTGGCCTCCTGCTGTACACTGGGGCTATCTGTGGCCTCCTGCTGTATGCAGGGGCTGTGTGTGGCCTCATCTATAATACTGGGGCTGTGTGACTCCTGCTTTTTAGAGTGGGTGGATGTAGCCTCCTGCTGTATACTGAGGGCTGTGTGCAGCCTCCTGCTGTATACTGGGGGCTATGTGGTGGGCCTCCTGCTGTATACTGGGAAATGTGTGGGCTCCGCTGTATACTAGGGGCTGTGTGCAGCCTCCTGCTGTATGAACAGGGCTGTGTGGCTCTTACTGTATACTGGGTGCTGTATGTGTGGGCTCCTGCTGTACACTAGGGGTGTGCAGGCGTCTGCTGTATACAGGGGGCGGGTTTGGGGTCTTGATGTATACTGGGTGCTGTGTGCAGGTTCTTGCTGTATACTGAAGCTGTGTGTGGGTTCCTCTGTGAGGCCTCCTGCTGTATACTAAGGACTGTGTGCAGCCTCCTGCTCTATACTGGTGGCTGTGTGTTGGGTCTTGTTATATACTGTGGCCTGTGTGTGGCCTCCTCCTGTATATCCTATATACTGGGGCTGTGTACAGCCTTTGCTGTAATACAGGGGCTTTTTGTGGCCTCCTGCTGTACACTGGGGCTATCGTTAGCCTCCTGCTGTATGCAGGGGGCTGTGTGTGTCCTCATGCAGTATACTGGGGGGCTGTGTGACCTCCTGCTTTTTAGAGTGGGTGGATTTGGCCTCCTGCTGTATACTGAGGGCTGTGTGCAGCCTCCTGCTGTATACTGGGGGCTGTGTGCAGATCCTGCTGTATACTGAGTGCTTTGTGGGCCTTCTCTATATACTGGGGGCTGTGTGTGGCCTTCTGCTGTAATACTGGGGGATATGTGTTGCCTCCTGCTGTATATGGGGGCTGTGTGTGGCCTCCTCTTGTATACTCCTGTATACTGAGGCTGTGTACGGCCTTCTGATGAAATACTGGGGCTGTTTGTGGCCTCCTGTTGCATACTGGGGGCATTTGTGGCCTCCTGCTGTACACTGGGCTATCTGTGGCCTTCTGCTGTATGCAAGGGGGCTGTGTGTGGGTCTCATGCTGTAAACTGGGGGCTGTGTGACCTCCTGCTTTTTAGAGTGGGTGGATGTGGCCTCCTGCTATATACTGAGGGCTGTGTGCAGCCTCCTGCTATATACTGGGGGCTGTGTGTGTGGGCTCCTGCTGTATACTGGGGACTGTGTGGGCTCCTGCTGTATACTGGGGGATGTGTGCAGCCTCCTGCTGTAAAGAACAGGGCTGTGTGGACTCTTACTGTATACTGGGGGCTGCTTTTTAGAGTGGGTGGATGTGGCTCCTGCTGTATACTGAGGGGTGTGTGCAGCCCCCTGCTGTATACTGGGGGTGTGGGTGCGGGCTGCTTCTTTATATTGGGGCTGCATGGCCTACTGCTGTATACTGAGGTCTGTGTGCAGCCTCCTTGTAACCTGGGTGCTGGCGTGGTGTGGGCTCCTGCTAGGGGTTGTGCAGGCGTCTGTTTGTATACAGGGAGCTGTATGGGCTCTTGATGTATACTGGGTGCTGTGTGCAGGTTCTTGCTGTAAAAATGGGGGCTGTATGCGGCCTCCTGCTGTATACTGAGGGCAGTGTGTGGGTTTCTTCTGTATAGGTGGGGACTGTGAGGTCTCCTGCTGTATACTAAGGACTGTGTGCAGCCTCCTGCTCTATACTGTGGCTGTGTGTGTGGGCTCCTGTTATATACTGGTGCTGTGTGTGGCCTCTTCTTGTATACTCCTGTATACTGGGGGCTGTACAGCCTTCTGTTGTAATACTGGGGGCTGTTTGTGGCCTCCTGTTGCATACTGGGAGCTTTTTGGGGGCATCCTGCTGTACACTGAGGCTATCTGTGGACTCCTGCTGTATGGGAGGGGGCTGTGTGTGTCCTCATGCAGTATACTGAGGGCTGTGTGACCTCCTGGTTTTTTACAGTGGGTGGATTTTGGCCTCCTGCTGTATATGAGGCCTGTGTTTCAGCCTCCTACTGTAACTGGAGACTGTGTGGGCTCCTGCTGTATGCTGGGGACTGTGTGCAGCCTCATGTTGTATGAGTGAGGCTGTGTGGGCTCTTACTGTATACTGGGGGCTGTGTGTGGGCTACTTCTGTATAATGGGGCTGTATGGCCTACTTCTGTATACTAGGGGCTGTGTGCATTCTCCTGCTGTATACTAGGGGCTGGTGTGCGGGCTCCTTCTTTATATTGGGGGCTGCATGGCCTACTGCTGTATACTGGGATCTGTGTGCAGCCTCCTGCTGTATACTGGTGCTGTGTGAGTGGGCTCCTGCTGTATACTAGGAGCTGTGCAGGCATCTGCTGTATACAGGGGGCTGTGTGTGGGCTCTTGATGTATACTGGGTGCTGTGTACAGTTCTTTTCTGTATACTGGGGGCTGTATGCGGCCTTCCTGCTGTATACTGAGGGCTGTGTGTGGGTTTCCTTCTGTATCTGGGGGACTGTGAGGCCTCCTGCTGTATACTAAGACTGTGTGCAGCCTCCTGCTCTATACTGGTGGCTGTGTGTGTGGGCTCCTGTTTTATTCTGGGCCCGTGTGTGGCCTCCTCTTGTATACTCCTGTATACTGGAGGTTGTGTGGCGGCCTTCTGCTGAAATACTGGAGGCTGTTTGTGGTGTCCTTTTGCATGCTGGGGGGTTTTTTGTTGCCTCCTGCTGTGCACCAGGCTATCTGTGGGACTCCTGCAGTATACTGTGTGATCTCTGGTTTTTACAGTGGGTGGATGTGGCCTCCTGCTGTATACTGAGGCCTGTGTTCAGCCTCCTGCTGTTTTACTGGGGACTGTGTGTGCTCCTGCTGTATACTGGGGGCTGTGTGCAGCCTCCCGCTGTATGCACAGGGCTGTGTGGGCTCTACTGTATATGGGGGCTGTGTGCGGGCTCCTTCTGTATATGTGGTGCCCATGCGACCAGGAGCCACATGGGAAAATGCAGCCAGGTAACAAAGGAAGACAGTTTGCACCCAACACCCTCACAGACAGCCCACATACCACTAGAGGGCAGCACACAACCCAGGAGCCCGGGACTCTAGGCGGGGCAAGGGTGTGGTGGGTTTTAGAGAACAGTGGGTTGGGACAGCAAGCAGGTCAGGTGGATAGATGGTAGAAATAGAGAAGGGGAGGAGGAAGGAGTCAGTAGGCTAAGGTAGGCTGAGCTGTAAAGACAAGAAGCACACATCATGGAGGAGTGGGTTGTAAGGAGGCAGAAATCTGAAGAGCCAGTGCAGCCACAGAACAAAGCCTATCCGGAGCCCAACCCCGGAGTGGGGGAAGAGAGGACCGCGCCCTGGGTCCAAAACACAGCTGAGAGACCGACTGCAGGGGGGGTAGCCTTCTTTAGGAACCGGCATCAAGGGGGAAGGAGCCTGTAGGGGCGTGCACAGCAGGACTAGGGGGAGGCTGGAGCAGAGTGGGGGGCCTTTTTTTTATTGTCCCTTTTAAAAACATCCCCGGAGGTTCGAGCAGTGGTTGCCCCACTATTGACCAAAAGCCGTGGGTGGGTCAGAAAAAACCTTTTTTCCTCCCCCTGTTAATATTCCCCTTTTATTGCCGGGGGCCCCGGGGAAAAAACGGTGGACCAGGACCTCCATGACTCCCCAAAGCAAACCGGTCCGGTACCGAGTACCCGTCCCAGTGGGCTCAAACTTATGGGGTTTAGGGCCCTACTTCTGTATACTACGGGCGTATGCAGCCTCCTGCTTTTTATTATGGGGCTGTGTGCAGGTCCTTCTTTATTTTGGGGGCTGCATGGCTACTGCTGAATAGGATTCTGTGCGGGCTCCTGTTGTTATACTGGGTGTTTGTGTGAGTGGGCCCTGCTGTATATAGGAGTGTGCAGGCATTGCTATATACGGAGGCTGTTTGTGGGTCTTGAGGGCATAGGGTTTTGCTGTGTAAGGTTCTTGTGTATCTGGGGGCTGTATGTGCCTCCTGTTTGTATTCTGAGGGTGTGGTGGGTTCCTTCTGTATATTGACTGTGAGGCCTCCTGCTGTAAAACTAAGGAATGTTTTGCAGCCTCCTGCTCAAATACTAATGGTTTGTGTGTGTGTGGGCTCCTTTTTTGGGTTTCCTACTTGGGCTGTGTGTGTCCTCCTCTTGTATATTCCTGTTTTAACTGGGGCTTGTGTTGCGGCCTTTGCTGTAATACTGGGGGCTCTTTGTGGCCTCCTGTTGCATGTGGGGGCTTTTTGTGGCCTTTTGCTGTTATGGGGGGCTGTTTGTGGATCTTGCTGTATACTAAGGCGTGTTAATCCTGATTTTTTACAGTGGGTAGATGTGGCCTCCGCGGTAATACTGAGGGCTGTATGCAGCCTCCTGCTGTATTAGGGGATGTGTGTGCCCCCTTGCTGTATACTGGGGGCTGTGTGCACCCTTTGCGGCAGGCCAGGCTGTGTGGGCTCTTTACTGTATATTCTTAATCGGGCTCCCGGACTCCATTTGATATTCAAATTTTCCAAGGGGGCAAGGCATCATAGATTTCCGGGTTTGAGGTTTTTAGACGGTATGCAGTTTTCCTTGATGGTCCCCTGAGATCAGTGAATGTTTGTTATGTTGGTTACCAGGCATTGCTCCCACCTAGCCAAAATCCTACTCCACACTGAATAAGGGGCAATACCCCGAAACAGCTGTCTTGGTGGATACCTGGCTCTGTTACTTCCCTTGTCATATCCTTAACTCATAACTGAGTGGGATATTGATAAAAGGGCCACTTAAAATGGTGGTCAGGTGGTTCCGCAAGGATTCCACCCCAGGGCAGGTTTCCCTTTCCCGAAGGGATGTCTGGTTAGCGGGGTTTGAGGCCCAAGGACTCCATTTGCATATTCAAATTTCAAGGGGAATGCTATGGATCTCACTGTGGTTGGGGGCTTTAGGGGCTGTGCATGTTTTTTGATGGTCTCCCCGAGATCAGTAATGCTTTGTTGATTTTTGGTTACCAGGCATTGGGTCCAACCTAGCCAGAATCTACTCCACATGATGGAGGGGCAGTAATTGAAACAGCTGTCTGTGGTGGTTACTGGGTCTGTTAATTCCCTTTCTATTCCTTAACTCGAATTTAGGGGTATTGACCAAAAAAGGGCCCTTAATATGGTGGTTTGGTGGTCTCTGCAAGGATTCCACCCCCGGGCTGGCCTTCCGGGAGGATATTGGCTAGTCCCGTGTTTGAGACTCTTAATCGAGGCTCCACGGACTCCATTTGCTTATGTATACTGGGGGCTGTGTGTAGGCTCCTTCTGTGTATGGGGCTGTAGGGCCTACTTCTGTTCCCAGGGGATGTGTGCAGTCACCTGTGTATACTGGGGGCAGTGTGTGGGGCTCCTTGTATATGGAACTGTGGGGCTCCTGCTGTATACGGGGGGTGTCTGAAAGCCTTTGCTGTTGCCGGGGCTGTGTGGCTCTTATGATACTGGGGGGCTGTGTGCGGGCTTTCCTTTTTCTGGGCTGTATGCCTAATTCTGTAAAGGGGTGTGTGCACCTCCTGCTGCATATGGGGGCTGTGTGCGGGCTCCTTATAATGGGGGCTGCAAGGGCCTTGCGTATACTGGGGGGCTGTGTGCAGCCTCCCCCCTCTATACTGAGGGTGTGTGTGGGCCCTGCGTATAAATAGGGGGCTGTGCAGGCTTGCCCCCCCTATAGGGGGTGTGTGTGGGCTCTTGATGTTTTATGGGGTTTATGGGCCCCCGCTGTATACTGAGGGCTGTGTGCAGTTCCTGCTGTATACTGGGGGCTGTGGGTGGGTTTTGGGCTCCTGTTGTATATTGTGCCTCTGTGTGGCCTCCACCCGTATAACGGGGGGGCTGTTTGCAGCCTCCTGCGGGGTAGGGGGTTATGTGCAGCCTTTATTGTAAACTGGGCTTTTGGAATTTTGGGCCCCGTGTTTTTAAAATGGGGGATGTGGCCTCCATGAATCCCGAGGGCTATTTGCAGGCCCGCTGTATAAAGGGTGTGTGTGTGGGCTCTTGCTATAAAATTGATGTGTGAGCCCCTACTGTATTGCTGGGGGCTAGTAAAAATTCCTGCTGTATCAGAAGCTGGTGTGGGCTCTTGTTTTATATGGGGGTTTTTGTGCGGGCCCTTTTGCTGGTAGGGAGGGCTGGTGCCCCCCCTGTCTATGCAGGGGGTTTTGGGGGCTCTTGTTTTAAAATGGGGGCTGGGGGGCGGGCCCTACTGTGTACGGGAGTTGTTTTCCTATTTTAAAAGGGGGGTTATGTGTGAGCTTTGTGTATCGGGGGCCTGTGTACAGCCCCCTGCGGTACGGGGGTGTGTGGGGCCCCATTTTTTTTTTAGGGGTGTATCCCTACTGCTGTTAGGTTTTGGGGGTGTGCACCCCCAATTTTTGGGGGTGTGTGGGGGCTCCCTGTATAAAAAGTTTTGGCAGGTTCTCTGTATACGGGGGCGTTTGGGGGCTTTTGATTTAAAATGGATGTTAGTGGGTTCTTCTGTAATGGGGGCGTTGGCTTATGCTGTTATAGAGGGCTGTGTGCAGCCTTGCTTTTATACGGGGGCTGGTTGGGGCCTTTTGATACGGGGCCTGATGGGCCCCCCCTACGTTTTTGGGGGGGTGTGTGGGCCCCTTCTGCAAAATTTGGGCTGGGGGCCACCCCACTGCCGCCCCATTCATCACCCCGGCTGCCCCCTGCTGACGGTTGGGGCCCCTGCGATTGGGTTCAAATTACAGGCAACGTTTTAAAAATTTAAATTTTGGGTTTTCATCCGGCAGGGGGGTTTTTTGCCCCTCGGGTTTTCTTACCAAAATCCAGGGCTTCCTTCACTGGGGTTTCCCCCGGATCGGACAAACTGGGAAAAAATAAAAAGGGGGGTTGGGGGAACAAGAGGGCAATAGGTTTTAAAGGGCAAAAATTTTGGGGGGGGGCTCGGTGGGGCAAAGGGGTTCACCCCCCCTACCCCTTGTGTACCCCAAAAGGGGAAAAAAAGTGTTGGAATTTTTCTGAGGCTGTGCGGACCTTCACCGACCACTCAGAGTGGAAAAGCATCAAAATTTTTGGGGAAAAAGGTTTTTTTGCGACCCCCGCTCCCCGTGATTTCATAAAAAAAAAGCAAAATATAAAGGGAGGGGGAAAAGGGGGATAGTCCCCCATCACTAGTGACATAGTATGTAATGGTGGTGCTGTTGGGCCCAGTTCCAGTTGTGGCCCCCAAAAGGTTTGACTGCGTTTAGGAATCAATTTAAATTTCAGGCCTCCCTTTTTGGGTCGGGTTTTTCCCCGAAAGATAAAAAGGGGTGATTTTGTGTCACGGCCCGTGCTTTGGAAAAAAGCCCCAAAAAAGCCCGCAAACTTTCACCCCTTTATTCCTTTTCCCCAAAGCTTTAACGCCACCCCCGGGTTTCCCCCGGGATATTACAAGATACCCCTGGGGGGTTTTTTACCCCCCTTTTCCAAAAAAAAGAGGGGTTTATCTTTTCCCCAAATGCATCCCCATCATCAGGGGGGGAGGATCCCCCTTTTTTTTGGGAATTTTTTTATAAAAAATTAAAAACATCCATAATTTTTGGGGGAAAAAAACCAAGCCCCAAAACCCTTTTTGATTAAAAAAAATAAAAAAAAATTTTTAAATGGGCAAAATAGGGAAAAAAAAAAAAATTTTAAAAAAATCGATTTCCCCTTTAAAAAAAAAAATGTCATAATTAGAATTATTCTTTTGGGGGCTCCTGGGATTTTAGGATTGTGGGTTTTAAGGGTTTTCTAAATTTTTTGCGCACCACTAGGGATTTCGAATTGGGATTGCTTGTTGGGGGGTTTTTCTTTTTTTCAAAAAAAAAAAAGGAAAGGAAATAAAAAAAGGTTTTTGGGGGGGAGAAAAAAAAAAAATTTTTTAAAAAAATTTTTATTGTTGGTTTTAAAAAAAAAATATTTTTTATTTATTTTTAAAATTTTAAAAAAATTTTTTTTGGGAAAACCGATGAAAAATTTACAACAGATATTAATTTTTAAAAAAAAAGGAAAAAAAAAACCCAAAATTATATATTCCTCCCCCTTTTTTTCAGCAGCATTTTGCACTAACCCCAAATGGAAAAAACCCAAAAACCCCAATGAAAAAATGTGGAATAACCCCACTTTTTTAAAATTTTTAAAATTCCAATTTCCCCCCTTGAAAAGGGGCCCCCCCCAAATTTTGGAAACTTTTCGGATTTTTTTTTTTCCTTTTTTTTTGAATAAAGGCAATTTGAAAAAAAAAAACCCCAATACAAAAAAGGATGGGGGAAAAATCTAAAAAAAAGGAAAGAGCACCTTAAAAACCCCTGAAAAATAATAGGGATTAGTCATAAGGGGGGGAGATAAGGGGGGGGTTTTTTCCCCAAAAAGGACAGTCCACAAATTTTTAAAGGGAAAAGCAAAAAGGGCCCCCTTTCAGATGCAAAATTTATAAAAAATTAAAAAATTTTAAAACCCCCCCCCGGGAGCTGCCCAAAGCTTACAAATCAGAGAATAAAAAGATTTTTTGAGAAGGGAATGATTAAAAAGGGGTTTTTAAAAAAAATTTTTAAAAAGGGAAAAACCCCCAATTCCCCCTTTTTGTATCCCCCCCTAAAACCCCCCAAAACCTAAAAAACCCCGGGGGAAAAAGGGCCCAAAAAATTTTTTTGGGGAATAGACCCAAAAAACCCATTTTGCCAATTTTTTTGATAAGTCCCAAAAAAAATAGTAAAAAAAATTTGGGAAGTTTTTAAAGGATGCAATGTGAAAACCCAAAAAAAGCATAGAAGGGGAAGAGCCCCTATGTATTTGTCACGCTTGATGTAGCATTTTAAAAATAAAAATTTTAACCCCAACAAAAAGGAAAACTTTTTTTGTGCGAGTTTTTTCTGAAGCAAGATTGTTTTTGAGTGCCCTAGGGGGGGATTTAAAAATTTTTGGAGGGTTTGAAAATTTATATTCCCAAAAAAATTTTTTTCCCCCAAAAGGGGAATATGTCCCCCCAAAAATTTTGGGGGCCCCGCAAGGGGGAAAAACCCCCGCGTGTTAAAACCCCCCGGAACCCCAATTTTGGGGGGGGTTTTTTTGAGAATTTATATTTTCTTGATAAAAATTTTTTAAAAAAGGGGCCCTTTGGGGGTTTTTTATAAGAAAATTCATAGAAAAAATTTTTTCTTTTTGGGAAATGAATTGTGGTGACATACATTTTTTTTTTTGATTTTATCTTGCACAAAAATTGGGGCTTGGTTCGAAATTTTCCCCCTGTGAAAAACCCCCAAAAATTAAATTTTTTTGGGTCTGCCCTTTTTATCGAAAAAAATACCATTTGCAAAAAAAAAATTTTTTTAAAATTTTAAAGGGTAGGAATTCTAAATTTTAATTTTTAAGAGGGGGCATGAAAACAAAGGGGTTAGAAAAAAACCCTTTTTGGGAAAATTTTTAGGGTTTTAAAAAAAATTTTTTTAAACAAAGCGCAATATCCCAATCAAATTTTAAATAAAAAATTTTCCCAGAAAAATACCCCAAAAAAATTTGGGGAAAAAACCCAAAGTAAGGGGGAAAAAAAAACCAGGATCCCCCTTTTTCCTAAAATTTAAAAAAAAAAATATGAGGAAAGTTTAAAATTTTTAAATTTTTTCCCCAAATTTTAAAAGGAATCAAAGGCCCCAAAAAGGGGTTTTTTTCATGCCCTTTTGGTATTAAAAAAAAAGGGGCCCCGTTTAAAAACCCCCATAAAAAACCCGAAAAACCCAATTAAAAAATTTAAAAAAAGGCCCCCCAAATAAAAAGAATTTGATACCCCAAAATGCCCCGTAAAAGCCCAACCCCAAAAAGCAAAATGATAAAGCAGGTAAAAAAAACCACGCGTGTGGAAAAGGGAAAAAGGCCCCCGTTTTCAAGAGCAAACAGAGGGTTTCTTTTTTTTTGTTAAATCACAAGAATGAAAAAATTCCCAAAAAAACTTTTTAAATTTTTAACTGCACAATTTAAAATTTTTTAAAATTTTTTCCTTTCAAAAAGGTTTCCCCCCCCTTTTTTTTATGTGGGGGGTACCCCCAGTATTTTGGGGGAAAGGTTGAATTTTAAAAAAAAGGATTTAAAAAATTTGGGACGGTTTTTAAATTGCCCTGGGTATATCCCCCTTTTAAAAATTTATGAAGAGACCCAAAGGGATGAAGGGGGAAAAAACCCCCAAAATCATATTTTTCCCCCAGACTTAAAAAAAGGTTTTAACCCCCAAAAAAAAAAAGGGTTGGAATTAAAAACCTTTAAAACCTTTTAAACCCCCCAAAGGGGTTAAAAATTTTTTTTTAATTGATTTTT
This sequence comes from Allobates femoralis, assembly GCA_033576535.1. NCBI lineage: Eukaryota > Metazoa > Chordata > Amphibia > Anura > Aromobatidae > Allobates > Allobates femoralis. The sequence goes on from JARQOC010000005.1 coordinate 291,291,225, forward strand.
TAAAAAATTTTTTTCCCCAACCCCCATGTAGATTTTGGTTCCTTTTTTCCCCTTTTTTTTCATCAAGAAAAAAAGGAAAACCCCCAAAAAGAGGTTTTTAAAGCAAAAAGGGATTGCTGTCGTAAAATTTTTTAAAATTTTAAAATTTAAAAAAACACAAAAACCCCTTTTTATTATTTATTTAAAATTTAAAAATTTTTTGGGGTTAAAAGGGGGTTCCCAAAAAATTTTTTTTCTTTCTTAAACCCCCCAACTTTATATATATTTTAAGAAAGCTCTTCATCTGCCCCTAGTTTTGGGGGAAAAATTTAGGCAAACCCCCCAGGGGCCCCCTTTAAAATTTTTTTGGTTTTTGCCCCCCGAACCCCCTGAGGGGCCGGAAAACCCCCGCCCCAACTGGGGCGAATTGAAAAGAAGTCTTTTACCAGCTGACTTTAACCCTTTAAAAAAATGGTTTTTTCTGCCCCCTTTGGGGGGGGGTATTTTTAAAATTCTTTTAAAAAAGTAAATTTTTGGGGGCCCCCCCCCTTGAACCCGAGATTTTGGGGGGCCCCCTTGAGTGTTCCCCCCGTCATAGGAAAAGAAAAAAGTTTACTTTTTTTTGGGGGAAAAACCGTTTTTTTTTTTATTTTTCATTTATTTTTTCCTTGGGGAAAATTGTTTCTTTGTTATTGATATTAAAAAAAATTTTTGGGGTTTTTTAAAGGGTATTTTTTACATCCCCCCCCTTTAAAACTTCATCATATGGATGAAATTTTCCTTTTTTTAAAAATGCTAAATGCCCCCCTTGATAAACGATAAAATTGAATCATTATTCTATTTTCATATCCCCCACCCCTTTTTTTAAAAAACAATTCTGTTTTTTTTACCAAAAAACTTGGGGGGTTTTTTTTTTTTTTAATTTTTAAGAGTCTATAACACAGGAAAAACCCCCAGGGGATTTCTATATGTCCCCCAAAATAAATAATTCCTTTAAAAATACAAAAATTTTTTAATTTTTTTTCCCCCATGCCTTTTTAATAATTTTTTTAAAAGTTTTAAAATATTCAAAATCGAAGGGGGTGCTTTTTGTAAAGGCTTTTGGGGGGCCCCCTTTTGTTTAGACTATTTAAAAATTTTTGATATAGAAATTTTCTCTTTTTTGTCTCAGTGGGTTAAAAGTTTGTTTTTGTTTTTCCCTTTTTGATGACACACTTCGTTTGGGAAAGGGGAACCCCCGGGGTCCCCTTTGGGGGGGGGTTTTCGTTAAAAAGCGACTAATCTCAGGAATATATTATGGTTGTTTTTTACCCTTTTTTTTTAAAAAAAATTTTTGAAAAAAATTTTACGGTTCCCCAAAAAAAATTTTTTTAAAAATTTTTTAAAAATAAATAATAAAATTTTTTTTTTAATTCCCCAAAAATAAAAATTTTTTTAAAAAATTTTTTTTGATATCCCCCCAAAACCCCTTTTTTTATCCCCCCCTTTTGGGGTTTTTTTTTAAAAATGAAACCCCTTTTTTTTAAAAGCCAAAAACCAAAAAAGAAAACCAAAAATGGTGCGAAAACCCTTTAGACCCCTTTTAAAAAAAACCCCAAATGTTCCCCCAAAAACCCCCGGGGTTTAAAAGTCCCGAACGAATAATGATTAATTCATTACATTTTTTATATGTATCAATGGGGAGAACGATTTTGTTTTTTTTATTTTTGCCTCAAAATTTTTTTTCCCTTTTTTTTAAAATTTTTTTTTAGTTGTTTTTAAAAAAAAAATGTTGGGGCAAGGATCCCCAATTTTTCCCCAAAAAATTAAATTATGTTTAAAAGTTTTTTTAAAAAATTTCGCCAAAATAGGGGGAAAATTCCCCCCGTTTAAAAAAAGGTGACCTCATTGGTAAATAGATGACACCTTTTTTTGGTGGATATAGGGGGGTTTAAAAAACCCCCCCTTTGGGTATGCTTTTTAAAACCCCCCGGGAAAGGGGGGCCCCGGGTTTTTTGGGGTTGAAACGGGGTGGAAAAAAGGATAAAGAGGTTTAAAAAAATTTTGGGGGTCTTTGGGAGTTTAAAACCAGAAGCAGCGGGGCCGGGACACAATCATCCCATCATCTTCTGCCCCAAAGGGGAAAAAACTTTTTTAAAAGAAGTGTTTTTCAAATCCCCTTTTTTATTCACCAAGTGTTTTTTTTTTCCACCTTGGGACCCCCCCCAGGGGGAAAAAATTTAAGGTTTTCCAGGTGGGCACCCCAAACCTTTTTTGAATAAAAGAAGGTTGATCAATTCTCTTCAATTTTTTTCTTTGGGGCGAGCAGTTTGGCAGCCAATTTTTCCAAAAAACCTTTTTCCCCCAAAAAAACTGAAAATTTTGGGGGGAAAAGGGGGGCTTAAAACAAACCCCCGGGGGGGAAAAAAGGGGAAAAAAACCCTTTATATTTTTGGGGCTGCGTGGCCCCAAAAAATACCAAAAAAAAATTTTTTATTTACAAAAAAAAAGGGAAAAAAGGTTTTTTGGGGGGGGGGGTTTGCGAATCAAATTTAAAAGGAATACCTAACCAATAACAGTATTTTTTTCGTTAAAAAGTCCCGCCCCCTTTTTTCGCAAAAAAAAAAAAATAAAAACATGAACAAAAGGGACCCCCACAACCCCCCAAAATGCACGAAATTCGAAAACCCCCCGGGTTGACCCCCCCTTTTTAAAAACATTTTAAAAAACGTTTTTGGGGGGTGGGGGTTTTTTTAATACACACGCCGCTTGGGTTTTAAATTTATTCCAAAAAAAACCCCCCAAAACCGGGGGCCCCCAAACCCAAAAACCCGAACAACCCCAAGCACACAAATGAAGAATTTTTTTTTAAAAAAAAATAAGAACAATTTTAACCCCCCTTTAAAAACCCCCCCCCTCCACCAAAAATTTTTCAAAAAACCCCCCCCTTTTTTTGTAATTTTAAAAACCCCCAAAAAATAAAAATTTTCCCCCTTTAAAAGGGGGAACCTTTTAATGGATTTTTAAACCCCCCCCCCTATTACTAATGTCCCCCCCCCCTTTTTCCACTTTCTCCCCCCCTTTTTCCCCCTTTTTAAACTAAATTTCACCCTATAAAACCGAAAAAATAACTTTTAACTTACAGGGGGTTCCCCCCCGGGGTGGGGACTGAAAAAAAGGGGGCCCCCCGGCTCCCCCTTTCCCCCCCCCGATGCAGCAGCAATGCCCCCTTTTGGGGGGGATTACTTTTCTTCATCGGGGCCCCCCTCCCTTTTGGGAAACTCTGTCTTTACATATCAAATTTGTGGTGATGTGACCTGGGGGGGGGTTCCCCCCCCGGGGGCCCCCGCAACGGGGGATTGTAAACTTCCCCCCCTTGGGAAAAAAACACACACCGGGTTTTTTTGCTGCAGGAGCCCGGGGGGCTGATTGGAAAAAATGATGCCCCGGTGTGCGGGTGAATAGGGATTTATATACTGACCTGGGTTGGGGGGGGGGGGGTAACATAGAAACATATTTTTTTTAAATTAAGGAAAAATTTAAAAAGGGATTTACAAAAAACAAATTTCGCCCAAAATTTGCCCCAAAGCTGGTTGCTGAAATCATGGAAAAATTTTCCCAAAAGCTCCATTTTGTGGTGTCAATGGAAAAATGTGCCTGATTTCACTGCAACCCCAGTTGGGCAAAATTTTTGGCAGTAAGTTGGGGGTGTGAAAAATGGTTTTAATCACTATTAAAACCCTGGGCCCAAATGTTTACCCCGAGGAAGGAAAAAAAAAAAACCCGGGGCAACACTAAGCCCACTTTGGGGGGAAAAAAATTTTCCCCGGGTCCGAATCGAAAACAGATTTTCCCCTTTGGAAAAACGCCCTATCAAAAAATCTGTATAATAATTTTGGAATTTTTTTGTTATCAAAAAAGGTTTAGGCCTTTTAAATGTTATTTTGGAGTCATCTTACAAAATCATTTGGGGGGTTCCTATTTTAATGTTTTTCAGTGAAGACCGAAGTGATTATGTTTAAAAACCTTTTTTCCCCAGATTTTAGGATGCCCCCTTGCCCCTTTCAGGCCCCAAAAAAAAAAGAGATCTTTGAAAGGTTCTGTATTTTTCCCCTCATTTTATTTATACATTTTTAAAAAGATCCCCCCAAGCCTTCGTTTTTAAAACAAAATTTCCCCAAGGGTTTAATTAAACCTTTTTTTATTTTTGCAACCCCCAGCCTTAAAAACCCTTTGGTCGCTCTTCCCACCCCTCCAAATTGTATTGTTTTTTTATCCCCCGGGACCAAAATTTGGGGGCACAGATTTAAGTTGGGGTTTGTCCCCCAAATAGGGGTTTTAAAATTTTTTTTTTTTTTTTTCCTTTTTGAAATCAAGCCTCTTTTAATGATCCCATTATTTTTTTTGTTTGTAGCAGCTCCCGACACTGGCCAAAAATGTGAGTTTTATAAAACCCCCACAAGGTTTTTTATTTTTGTTTTGCCCTTGTTTTTTAAAATTTTGGTGTGGACACACGGGCCCCGTTTTTGTAGATAGCTGTGTGAAGATTTACACAGCCGGGGGAAAACTTTCAGAGTGGGTTTGAGGCAAAAAGACAAAAGGGTGAGGGGGAAAAAAGGGTTGGGGGGCTGACATAAAAAACCCCCCGGGGGGGGGAAGGACAGAGCTTCTATACATTTGTTGGGATTTTGAGGTTGTACTCGGGCCCCCGGAACCTGGAGGGGGTGGAATAAAACCGAACTGCGCCCCTTAAAAATGTGTTTGTGAGAAAAAAACCCGAGTACGCCCCTTTGTTTTCATCCCAATGCTACCTTGTGTAAAGAGGGGAATTCCAAAAAAGGGGGAAAAGGGGGTGAAGAAAGAAAATCGCCGCCCCCCCCGGGGGTGTTCTGCCTTTTCTGTCCCCCCCTCGGGACTTTGTAAAGTTATAATTTTTTTTTTGTTGGGGTTTTTAGGCCGATTTAGCTCCAAGGGAAAAAGGGGCAGGGGGGAAGATGAGGGAAAGTGATTTTTGTAGGGGCTTAATCCCGTGGGGAAGGTTTTCCTTTTTTAAACCCCAAGAAAAAAAAAAACCCCCAAAATCAAAAACGGATCACAAAACAGCAAAAGTCGAAGGTAAAATTAAAAAGCAGTACAGGACAAACACAAAAGGGATTATTTTTTTTTTTCTGGGCCTCATGGGACTTGGTAAATGGGGAAACTCTGACAAACCCCCGGCAAGGCCCTCCCCCGTTGGGATTATTAATGGATCCCCCTTTTCCCATGTTACGGTGGCCCCTAAGGCTTTTTAAACCCACATTTAAAATGGGGGGGCATGATGCAGGCTTTGGGTCCCCGGGGGGGGAAACACGTAGGCCCAAAAAAAGGGACCCCAAAGCAAAAAGGTTTGATGAGGTGAGGGCCCTTCCGCTGTGAAGTCTGTTTGGGCATTTTTCACGAAAAACACTCCCCCCTGTGTTTCAAAGGTGCGTTTTTTTTTTTTTGGCCCCTTAATTGGTTTTGGGACCCGAAAAAGAAAAACCCCCAATCGCAGATGCGAATTTTTCTCACATTCCCGCATTGCGGTTCCGCTACAAAAATGCACAATATGACCTCAGCATTGCTTAACATTGGTCCGATGCAAAGGGGGGTTTATCTCGCATTAAACCCCTTTGGGCCCCGCCATTGCCTTTTTGCCAATAGGGGTTGTGTGAATGTCCCTTTGTTGCCCATAGGGAAAAAATCAAAGCTGAGGGGATTGGTTGCTTCGGCCATTGATTAATATCAAGGCAAAAAGGCAAAACAGGAAAGGCGTTCTTTTAAAAACACATCAAAAGTAAATAGGGTTTTTTGGGAGATGAAAAGTGCGGGGTTTTTAAAATTTTTCCTCAAAAATTTTTGTTTTGATTACCGTTTTAAAGGAGGCTGTCCCCAAACTTAAATTTAAAGTCACGGTGCAATTCCCCTTTTGTGAACAAAACCCCACAAACACATGCTTTTCATCACCTTCAAATTGGGGCCTGTGCAACTGAGTATTTAAAGATTTTTTTTTTCCTCGGGGTTTGTAGACAAACCAAAAGGGTGGTTTTTAAATTGGGTAGGACACACATCAGTGTAAAAACTTTATTTCGGTTGGGGGGGGGTTTACACGTTTCAATATCGTTCGGATTGAAAATTTTAATTTTTGGCGCGGGGGCGCGCTTTTTGTGCACTTTCCCCCAGCATGGGAGGTTTACATGCGCTATAAAAAAGGGGCGAGCTACCCCCCCCCAACCCGGATCGAAATTTTAAAAAAGGGAGTGAATGGGTGACTTTTTTAAAGGGGATGTATTTTGGGTGTCCCACAGACGATCCGGCCCCCAAACCCCCCTTAATTGGAGATTGAATAGACGCGCTTTAAAAACCCTGTATCCCCTTGCACTTTCCCGATCGTTTTGGACGTTCACCCCCTAAACGCGGGAAGATATGGGGTCCAACTTTTTAACCACGTGACTTTTCATTAAAAAGTCCCCGATACCCCCAACGTGTAAACCCCCCTGAGAGTGATTAGTAACCCTTTTGTTTTGCTCCCTGGGTTGCGGGGGGTTTCGGTTTTAAAATTGTTTTTTCCTCACGCTTTTTACGTATAACATTTCCCCGGAAATTTTCCCCCTTTCTGAGTTTCAGAATGGAAAAAGTAGCAATTAAAACTAGCATCAGACCCGGAGGGGTGCGAGTGTTTCGAGTGCCCCCATTTTTTTTTTCGGCCATGGCCTTAAAATTGGGAGTTCGTCCGTGACTGATTAAACGAACTGTTGCGAGTAAATTCGCAATCTAAATGGTGCGGAAAAGTGTATGGGACTTAAAAAAGTGTCTCGGAATTAGTTAAAATTGGTGAAGGAATGCATTTTTCCCCCAATAACCAAAAGGTTTCATGAGGGGTTGTCGAGCCCTATAATCCCAAAAATTTTTTTCAGTGTTTTTTAAAGGGCTTGGCCACTTTCCGTTACATAAAGGTTTTTACTGAGGAGCTTTTTAAAGGGGGTAAAACAGTGATAAAAAGGCCCCCCCCTCTTGGGCGGGGGGTTGGGTGCACAAAAAAACAATACTGAACCCTTCCGAAAGGGAAAAGTTTCAGGGTCACAGCTCCCCCCCTTTTTTAGTCTCCCAGTGAAACTCAGAATGATTTTCCCCCGGCCAAAGGCCCCGTTACAACCAGATTCTGTTCAGATATTGGTCAAATTCGGCTGCCCCTGAAATCATTTAACATTTTAATTTGTAACAGAAAAATGGGGAAAATGTTTCATGATTTTACTGCAACCCCGGGTCTTTGGGGCCAAAAACTGAACCGATATTGTGGTGTAACTGGCTTTTTTTCTTTTTTTTTTCTCCAATCCTGGGGTTTTTTTTTTTCCCCCGAGGAAAAATATCAAATAATCAAAAGTTTTGCAGTTGGCCTTGATTGGTTAATAAATGATTTTTAAAAAATTTTGGTTTTCCCCCTGGTCTATGGATGTGGGGGTACAATCTTTCCCCTCACCATTTTTTGAAAAAAAGGAAAAATTATAGAGATGATATTAGGAAATAATTGTTTGTCCGGGGAACCCCCCCTTTTTTGGGGGGAATAACAAAAGTTTTTAGAATAAAAAATAAATGATTATTTTGAATAAAAGGGACAAAATGTGTGTGTGTATGTCTTAAGGAATTTTCAAAATCTTCTGTAATCCAGAAATGTTGACTAAATCGGCTAATTTTTAGGGGAAAAATTTTTAACCCCCCATTTCAGTCAGTCGCCCAAAAAAAGGGGACCAAAATTCCCCTTTTATTAAAAAAGGGTTTAAAAGTTTTGCCCCTTTAAAAATGATATATATCAGGTGATATAATATAAATTTTTGGGAAAAGAAAAAAAGTGATGTCACAATAGAATGTTAGCCTTTTTAAATTTTCCGTGTATGTCACGCCTGTATTTTGGTATTTGTGTTCCTTTTGAGACTTACCTAGAGTTCTACTTGTGGATTTTTTTTTTTTTGGATTTTTTTTAAATCTTTTTTGGAATTTCCACATTTGGAGGTAATTTATTTTTACGTTTTTTTTTTTTTTTTCCAAAAATTTCCAAAAATTTAAAAGGGGTTGTATTTTTCATTTAAAAAAACCCCCACCAAACATAATTTACCAGAAAGTTAACATGGAATTTAAAAAAAACCACTAGCTTTTAGAGCCCCCTTTCCCCGGGGATATAAAAAAATGCTTTAGTTTTAAATGAGTGAGGGTTTTGTGTGTATTTTTAAGTCACTAACTATAATTGCTCCCCCCCCCCCCCCCCCGCTCCCCCCCCCAAAATTCGTCACCCCCCAAAACCCCCACAGCCCCAAACTGCCCCCCACACCCTACCCCCAAAACCCCCCCCCTCCCCTTTTAAAAAACCCCCCCCCACCCCATTTTTCCCCAACCCCCCCAAAACTGCACCCCAACCCCACCTCCCCCCAAACCCCCAGTCAAATGAGGTGGGGGGTGCAAATGTTGTGATTGTATATGTGCAATGGTGCAAATTATTTAATGGACATACATACATTACATTTGTGGCACCCCTGCAGGGGATTGTCACAGGACCCACGGTTGCAGGAGGGATGTACACATTGGCACACACAGCACCAACACCTTCCACCCCAGACCTGGAGGGGAAGCCCGACTAGCTGTCTTTCAGCCAGATCCCCTATGAAGATCCAGGCCTGAGGGGGAGGAATCAGGTAGTTAGTCAGGAGTCTGCAGCTGCAGAGAAGAGAATAGTTAGTACCTGGAAGGAGCTGGTTGCTGAAACAAGCCAGGCCCAGAACCAGGAAACCTGACCAGCTGTGCAGCGCCCCTAGAAGGGGGAAACAGAGACCAGTGGAAGAAGTAGGAGAAAGAAGAAGGGAACATATCTCGGTATCCCTTTAGCACACCCGGACACCGGAGTCCGAAGTCGCTATTCAGTAAAGGTAGCGAAGAAAGCCCGGAAGACCAGGAGGATCTAGTCCCCTGAAGCTAAAGTACAAAAGACACCAAACCTGACAAGCACAGGACCAGGGACCTAAGCAGAGAATAGGGATCCCACAGAAAGGTCCTTTGTGTCGTTGTGGAACAGCACCCTGAGAGGGAAAGAGCGGGCAGGTTCGGTTACAGGCAGAACTTACCCCCAATTACCATACACACTAACAGAGGAGGCCTCACAACTCTCCAAGGAAAAACGTCCAACTTGCACCGAAACCCTGGTTACCCTCCTGGACCGTACTGTTATCGGACATCAGTAAAAAGGTACAGAAACAAAACATTATTGTGTTGTGTGCCTGCTTCACCGCTGCCACCTTGCAGCGTTCACAACAGAACCCGCTACTACTACTCCCCTCATCCACCCCGCTGCCCTGAGGTAAAGCTCCACCTGTGGGAGCTGTACTACCAAAGCTGCTTCCCATCACCTCAGCGGCCGGCCGCAGCGCTGGTAACCCTATTACCAGGTACCAAGGTGGCGTCACGTTACCATTCCCACCATCATCATCATCCCCACACCCAGCCACTGAGGGTCAGGACACGGAAAGGGAACTGACCAGCCGTGATCCCCATCGAAGTGAACCCCCTTTCCCGGTATCCGATTGTAGATACAATGGTGCAAATTACTTTAGTGGACTTACAGTTGTAGCCAAAGTATTGACACCCCTGCAATTCTTTCAGATACTACTCAGTTTCTTCCTGAAAATATTGCAAGCACAAATTCTTTGGTATTAATATTTTCATTTAACTTGTCTTCAATGAAAAAACACAAAAAGAATTGTACAAAAGCCAAATTGGATTATAATTCCACACCAAACATAAAAAAGAGGGTGGACAAAAGTATTGGCACTGTTAGAAAAATCATTTGCTTCGTCTAATTTGTGTAATTAACAGCACCTGTAACTTACCTGTGCACCTAAAGGTGTTGGCAATAAATAAATCACACTTGCAGCCAGTTGACATGGATTAAAGTTGACTCAACCTCTGTCCTGTGTCCTTGTGTGTACCACATTGAGCATGGAGAAAAGAAAGAAGACCAAAGAAACTGTCCTGAAGTACTTGAGAAACCAATTGTGAGGAAGCATGAGCAATTTCAAGGCTACAAGTCCATCTCCAAGACCTGAATGTTCCTGTGTCTACAGTGCACAGTGTCATCAAGAAGTTTAAAGACCATGGGCACTGGGCTAACCTCCTAGATTGGACGGAAAAGAAAAATTGACGAGCGATTTCAACGAAAGATTGTGCAGATAGTGGAAAAAAGAACCTCGACTAAACATCCAAACAAGTTCAATCTGCCCTGCAGTCCAAGGGTACAACAGTGTCAACCCCTACTATCCATCGGCGTCTGAATGAAAAGGGACTGTATGGTAGGATACCAGGAAGACCCCACTTCTTACCCCGAGACATAAAAAGCCAGGCTGAAGTTTTTCCAAAACTTACTGAGAAAGCTAAAACGTTTTGGAAGAATGTTCTCTGGTCAGATGAGACAAAAGTAGAGCTTTTGGGCAAAGGATCAACATAGAGTTTACAGGAAAAAAAGAGGCATTCAAAAAAAAGAAAGGTCCCTACAGTCAAACATGGCGGAGGTTCCCTGATGTTTTGGGGTTGCTTTGCTGCCTCTGACATGGACTGCTTGACCGTGTGCATGGCAATATGAAGTCTGAAGGACTACCAACAAATTTTCAGCATAATTAGGGCCCAGGTGAGAAAAACTGGGTCTCCCTCAAAGGTCATGGGTCTTCAGCAGGACAATGACCCAAAACACACTTCAAAAAGCACTAGAAAATGGTTTGAGAGAAAGCACTGGAGACTTCTAAGGTGGCCAGCAATGAGTCCAGACCTGACTCCCATAGAAACACCTGTGAAGAGATCTAAAAAAAGGCAGTTTGGAGAAGGCACCCTTCAAATATCAGGGACCTGGAGCAGTTTACCAAAGAAGAATGGTCTAAAATTCCAGCAGAGGCATTGTAAAAACTCATTGATGGTTACCAGAAGCGGTTGATCACAGTTATTTTGGCTAAAGTTTGTGCAAACCAAGTATTAGGCTGAGGGTGCCAATACTTTTTGTCTGGCACATTTTTGGAGTTTTGTGTGAAATGAACAATGTTTTTGTTTTGCTTCATTCTCTTTTGTGTTTTTTTCAATTGAAGACAAATGAAATGAAAATAATAATACTAAAGAATTTGAGAAGCTGAGTATTATCTGACAGAATTGCAGGGGTGTTTAATACTTATGGCCACAACTGTACATATATACATAATACATATATACAGCAGAAAAGGGAGCACACAGCCCCCAGTATTACAGCAAGAAGGCAACACACAAGCACCATTATACAGCAGGAGACCATACACAGCACCAGTATACAGCAGGAGGCCACACACAGCCCCAATATCAGCAGGAGACAACACACATCCCCAGTATTTCAGGAGAAGCCCACACACAGCCCCTAGTATATAAGCAAGAACCCACACAGCCCCCTGCAATAAGCAGGAGGCTGCACACAACCCCAGCATACAGGAGGAGCCCACACAGTTCCCCTATAAAAGCAAGAGCCCAACAAACACACAGACCCCAGTACAAAGCAGGAGGCTTCACACAGCCCTCAGTATACAGCAGGAGGCCACATCCACTCACTGTAAAAAAGCAGGAGGTCACACAGCCCCCAGTATATAGCAGGAGGCCACACAAAGGCCCCTGTATACAGCAGGAGGCCACAGATAGCCCCAGTTTACAGCAGGAGGCCACAAAAAGCCCCAGTATACAACAGGATGCCCACACAGCTCCCAGTACACAGCAGGAGGTAGCACACAGCCCCCAGTATTACAGAAGAAGGCTGTAAACATCCCCCAGTATACAGGAGGAAGCCACACACAGGCCCAAGTATACAACAGGAGCCCACACACGCACAGCCCCCCAGTATAGAGCAGGAGGCTGCAAAAATGATCCAGTATATAGCAAGAACCTACACACAGCCCCCTGCATACAGCAGGAGGCTGTACACAGACCCCAGCATACAGCAGGAACCCACACAGTCCCCAGTATACAGCAAGAGTCCACACACACAGCCCCCAGTATACAGCAGAAGGCTTCACACAGCCCTCAGTATACAGCAGAAGGCCACATCCACCCACTGTAAAAAGCAGGAGGTCACAGCTCCCAGTATACAGCAGGAGGCCACACACAAGCCCCTGTATACAGCAGGAGGCCACAGATAGCCCAGGTGTACAGTAGGAGGCCACAAAAAGCCCCCAGTATACAACAGGAGGCCGCACAGCCCCCAGTACACAGCAGGAGGCAGTATACACTCCCCAGTATTACAGCAGAAGGCTGCAAACATCCCCCAGTATACAGGAGGAGGCCCAAGTATACAACAGGAGCCCACACATGCACAGCCCCCAGTATAGAGCAAGAGGCTGCACACAGGACCCGTATATATTAGGAACCCACACACAGCCCCTACATACAGCAGGAGGCTGCACACAGACCCCAGCATACAGCAGGAGCACACACAGGCCCAGTATACAGCAAGAGCCCACACACACAGCCCCCAGTATACAGCAAGAGGCTTCACACAGCCCTCAGTATACAGCAGAGGTCACATCCACCCACTGTAAAAAGCAGTATTACAGCATAAGGCTGCAGACATCCCCCAGTATACAGGAGGAGGCCACACACAGGCCAAGTATACAACAGGAGCCCACACACGCACAGCCCCCAGTATAGAGCAGGAGGCTGCACACAGTTCTCAGTATACAGCAAGAAGCTGCACACAGCCCCCAGTATACAAAAGGAGCCCACACACAGCCCTCATTATGCAGTGGAAGGCCGCATACAGCCCCCAGTATACAGCAAGAACACACACACAGCACCCAGTATACATCAAGAGCTCACACACATTAACCAGCATTACACAGAAGGCCACACACAGCCCCCCATTATACAGGATGAGCCCACACATAGCCCCCTGCATTTCAGCAGAAGGCTGCACATAGCCCCCAGAATACAGTAGGAGCCCACACAGTCCCCAGTATACAGCAAGAGCCCCCACACACAGCCCCCAGTATACAGCAGAAAGCTGCACACAGCCCTCAGTATACAGCAGAAGGCCATTGTAAAAAGCAAAACTGCACCTAGAACGGATCCGCACAAAACACAGCATTCTGTGAGTGAATGCTGCTGCGCTTTTCACCTGGCTTTCACTCACCTCCCCGAACTCCCCCAGTGACTGCCAGTGATGTCCTCTCATCCCCGAAGGTTGCAATGTCGCTGCCTCTAGGACCCTGCGGCCTGCCATGTGACCGAGTGATGTTGCTCGGTCACATGGTGCTGTCCAAGGTCCTCCCGCAGGTCCTGCAGCCTTGGTATAAGGTGAGTTCAACGGGGGGAGCGCGGCGAGGTGAGTAAAAAGCGCAGGCAAATTACGGCAAGAAATGGACATGTGACTTCTTTTTACGGATCCGCTTTTCAGCCCAAAATCAGGTGCAGCATGTGAATGCTAAATAATGAAGTGCATTGACTTGGCTGGGACAGCCAACGTCAATGTTTCACTGGATTGCACTGCAAATAGCGGATCCGTACAAATCAGATCAATAGCGCACCGTGTGAACATTGCCTAAGTGTGATTTTTTTAAATACAGTCTCATCCTAATCATATGTTTAATACTAAAGTCAAAGAAAAAATATTTAAATATACGTGTATTTTTTTTTTATTATTCCACCAGACATGTTCTTTTTCAAGTTTTAAAACAGAGTAAAATAGTTAAATCATCAAGCTATAAAATAAAACAAAATGAACTAATCTGAACAATTAATAGTGAGTCTTAAAACCAACCTTTTATCATCAATTTTTGCCTTCTACTGGTGTGAAAGTTAATCTTTTCCACAATCTCTTACTAACAAGGTCCATTTTCTTTTGTGTCAGTGTATGTACAGCCGTTATGGTGTTTGGCTCCACCTGAGTTAATATCTGATTTTTGTTTATTTTTAAAATGTCTGGTTTTCTTGGATGCACAAGGATGTGGATGGAGCAGAAACATGCAAAAAAGTCACTTCTACTCCTACATTATCTCTTTCGAGATTACATTAGCCAGCCACCAGTGCTGATCATATTCACAGGTCATATCACAAGTTATGTCGACGATTGCCAATCTTGTGCCACCTTCAATTACTTTGGGGACTTCACTGTTGTTGCTGAATGAAAAAATCCTTGTTTTTATTTCTGTTTCACTACATGGAATTGCCATGTGGTTTTGCTGAGTCCCCAAATGGGTTCTGCTTCTGTGGCCCCCCGATGGTCAGGCGTCACACCGGGGTATTACACTCATAAAAGCAGTGTAATTTTTCCCCAACTGAAAGTGGATGCTGGGCTGGTGGGAGGGACCCATTCCTGCACTCCCACACTAGAGTAGTGGTGGGAGGTTACTCCTGGGAGGGAGATAGTGACCTCTAGAAGGAGAAAGAGAGGAGTGGAGGAGGAGTATGGAGCGAGTCGGAAGGTCTAACAGGACAGCTCCAGGCTGATCCTGAGGAAAGATGAAACTGGATCCTGAAGGGATCCTGAGAGTCTGGGCCCGAGAGAGAAAGGGGGAACCCCAGCGTGGAGCGACCATACTCCATGGAGCTTCCCCAGTCCACCATGGGAACGCCGGAACTGGGGACACAGCCAGAGTCCAGCTCTAAGGTCGTCAACCGGCTGCTGCGGTCTGTTCACCGGCTGCAGCACTCTGCCACATGGAGCAGTCCACCTGCTTCCTCACTGTGAGAGAGGGGAGCCCAAAAATTACCTTCAAGGAATAATTGGGAACGGACTAATCCCAGGCGGGGAAGCAAGGACACGGGTTCGTCAACTAAGGCATACCACAGGTACCTCCATACCGCTTGGCATCCACTTGCAGCCACCCATAGGGCTACCTGTTTGATTAACATCTTGCTGAACTGTGGACATTGTATTCTGCTGCTGACTGTTTACAGTAAAGTGCCCGGGAGAGAGTGAGTTTGCCTCCGTATCTTTGTGCTACCAAAATTCAACCTTTTTGCTTACAGCAACGCTGCCCAGAGGACCAGCTCCACTTGTAGGTAGCTTTGCCATCCTTGCCGCAATACCATGGCCCTCCGGAGGACTGTGGCTGCGCTGGTGACCCATCACCAGGTACTACAGGTGGCGTCACAAGACAACAACTCTTTTCCCTTGTACATAACCTCTCTTTGAAGTGTCACCCAGGCCACGGGCTCAGGCACCGCTACTAGTGACATCCCAGTGAACCCCTCTGAGCCTGATACCCGAGTACCCCCCGGGCCTGGGGCTCGGCACTTCCTGTAATGTTTTAACAAACTCTCCTCTTCTTCGTAGTCCTGGTTTGTACAGTACATAAACTGGATGTTAGGAATATTTTTCTCACTTCAGTTAAAAAGTTGCATGGGTGTTAAAAGATTTAGTTTGATTATGGTCTTTGGAGGCTAGCCAGAGCTGCAAGATGTTTCATGGTGCCTCTTTGGCGCCCCTGCAGTCTGGCTGCAACAAATGGTATTATTTTGCATCAATTGTAATGTTATGTCTGAAGAAAATTGGAGCTCCCTCTGCTTGAAGTCTGAAGCATCCAACACAGCCTGAACTTCAACCAGGAAGCTGAGTACTGAAAGGCCAGATTTGGCTGTGTCCCAGTGTCTGGTTGGAGGGAGAGATTAGCTGAGTAGTAAGGCTGGGTTAGGCACAGGAGTGGTTCAGTCAGGAGTGAACTGGCAGGCTGCCCTAAGGGACATGCTGCAAGGCAGGGTACCAGTCCCTAGGTTACTTAGATTTACATTGTCTAGTAATAGAAACTGGAGGTTAGTGAGTTTTATGCTCACTAGCTATTTAAGTGGAACTTTCCAGGGCATCAGTAATACAGGGGGCAGACAACTGCTCTGAGTGGAGCATGGATACTTACAGGATCCGCATTACCTGCCTGGCTGGTAGTAAGCCACATCAACCAGACGGAGTGCAGGACAGCACAAAGGCACCTAGAAACCTGTGAGCTACAAAAGTCAGCAGGAAGGCCATATTTCTCACCTAGCAGAGCGGACTACAGTTCTCATCAGGCTGGCCAAGCTACCTACCAGGTGGAGATTGTACTACTCTAGATCTGCTTCAACATCTTTAGTAAAAGGTAAAGCAAAGAGACTGACTCTGTGTGCCTCATTTCTCTCTGCATCTCATCATTACTACTACCACCTTCATCATCACCATACCCTAGTAGCCAGCCCTTGTTAGGACTCTGCCACTCCAGCTATCTCCCAGGGATATCCTGCAGTGCCAGCCACATCTAACATAGTAACATAGTTTTTAAGGTTGAAGGAAGACTTTAAGTCCATCTAGTTTAACCCATAACCTAACATGTTGATCCAGAGGAAGGGAAAAAAAAAAAGCATGTGGCAACACTGAGCTCAACATTGGGGAAAAAAAATCCTTCCTGACTCCACATACAGCAGTCAGACTAGTTCCCTGGATCAACGCCCTATCAAGAATCTAGTATATATAACTGGTAATAGTATACTTTTCAAGAAAGGCATCCAGGCCATTCTTAAATGTTAGTAGTGACTCACTCATTACAAAATTCATATGGCAAAGTTCCATATTCCTCACTGCTCTTACAGTGAAGAATCTGCATCTGTAATTATGATTAAACCTTCTTTCCTCCAGATGTAGAGGATGCCCCCTTGTCCCCGTCTCAGGCCTAAGAGTAAAAAGATCATTAAAAAGGTCCTGTACTGTCCCCTCATAAATTTATACATTATTATAAGATCACCCCTAAGCCTTCGTTTTTCCAAGCTAAATAACCCCAAGCTTAATAACCTGTCTTGGTATTGCAGACCCCTCAGTCCTCTAATGACTTTTGTCGCTCTTCTCTGGAACCGCTCTAGTTCAGCTATGTCTTTCTTATACACCAGAGACCAGAATTGTACACGTATTCTAAGTGCGTTCGCACTAGTGACCTGAATAGTTGAGATGTTCTCCTCATGAGCATCTATGCCTCTTTTAATACATCCCATTATTTTATTTGCCTTTGCAGCAGCTGCCTGACACTGGCCACTAAATGTGAGTTTGTCATCTACCCATACACCCAGGTCTTTTTCAGTGTCAGTTTTGCTCAGTGTTTTACAATTAAGCACATAATTATACATTTTATTTCCTCTGGCCAAGTGCATGACTTTACATTTATCCACATGAAAGCTCATTTGCCATTTATCAGCCCAAGCTTCTAGTTTACATAAATCCTCCTGTAATATAAAATTGTCCTCCTCTGTATTGATTACGCTGTAGAGTTTAGTGTCATCTGCAAATATTGAGATTCTACTCTGTATGCCGTCTACAAGGTCATTAATAAATATGTTAAAAGAAGTGGGGCTCAATACTGACCCCTGTGGTACCCCACTGTTAACTGTGACCCATTCTGTGTGTGTTCCATTAATAACCACCATTTGTTTCCTATCACTAAGCCAGTTCTTAACCCACTTACACATATATTCCCCTATCCCTATTGCTCTCATTTTATGTATCAACCTTTTGTGTGGCACCATATCAAAAGCTTTTGAAAGGTCCATATACACCACGTCTACTGTATTTTTTTGGTCAAGTCCAGAACTTACCTCTTCATAAAAGCTTATCAGATTAGTTTGACAGGAACGGTCCCTCGTAAACTCATGTTGATATTGGGTCATGAGGTTATTTTACTTCAGATACTCCAGTATAGCATCTCTTAGAAAACCCTCTAGGATTTTACCTACAGTAGAGGTTAAGCTTACTGGCCTATCATTTCCAAGTTCAGTTTTTGTCCCCTTTTTGAATATTGGCACCAAATTTCCTTATGCCAGTCCTGTGGTACAGACCCTGTTATTAATCTTTAAAGATTAAAAATAATGGTCTATCTATGACGGTACTTAATTCCTGCAGTAATCTGTCTGATTATCTCCACTGGTGTCATGAACTCTATTATTTCCTTATTATTTTTTAGTTCTCCAATTTAACTCTCCTTTTTCAATGTGAGCCAGGGCCACAGCATTGGGCACTGCCACTGTGATTCTGACTACTGACCCAGCTGCTGGGTACCCCAGCACTTAGTGCTCCACACCTCCTAAACCATTACTTTGTCATGAGCTCTGAAAAAAAAGTGCCATTCAGCTTCCACTCCAGAACCTTTCTTGTGATGGCAGACATTTATGAAGTTTTTCCTGTTATTATACTGTGCCGAAGAACCATCCGAGAAGTAGAAGCCCTTGCTCAAACTTAGTAGAATGTCAGTTTTTACCACTGAAATAATTTTTTGGGAACAAATGAACAATTATTGAATTATGAAGTAAGCACTCAGATATCATAACTACACTTTGGTATTTTATTTCTCCATTCTCATTGTAATAGACCTCAAAAGGTTTGCTTGTTCATTGTTGCAAATAAATGACTGTGGCCCATTTCACATCTAATGCGCCTGTGCGCTTGAAGAATGCACATGCGTTTTTGCATGCATTTTTGCATGCGTTTTGCATGCGTTTCCATTTAAATCAATGGGGGCAAAAACATGCGTTTGAGATCGTTTTTAGCAGTAAAAATGACTAGAAACGCAAATGAACCAAAACTCAGACCAGGCTTAGATGTGAAAAGGGCTTTAGTTTCTTTCAAATTGGCTAGAAGCAGGCACTTTTGGACATGAGTTTTCTTACCGTTCACTTACATAGACACAAGCATAATTTAGCTCACTTCATCACTATTGCAAAAATCTTTCACTATATCCACTATAGATTTATCTAAGGCCTAGTTCACATCTAATGCAGGTTTGTGTTTTGCTTCATTTGCGTTTCTATGCATTTTTACCACTAAAACGTATCCAAAACGCATGCGTTTTTGCCCCCATTGATTGCAATGGAAATGCATGCAAAACGCATGCAAAAACGCATGCGTTTTTGCAAACGCAGCCAAGAATGTCGGCCAATGCGTCTAAGACTGCATTTGCAAAAACGCATGCCTTTTTGTGTTTGGAAAATGCACATGCGTTTTGCATGCGTTTCCATTGAAATTAATGGGGGCAAAAACTCATGCGTTTGGATGTGTTTTTAGCGGTAAAAACGCATAGAAGCGCAAATGAAGCAAAACGCAGCCCAGGCTTAGATGTGAAAAGGGCCTGATACAGATTTGAGTTCAAGATTTTTGAATTGACACTATTTATATAGGAGATTTGTTTTTGTTATTTTTTTAAGTATGATCCCATTGAGAGCCAAATTTGAATATTGATACAGATGTGGCTAGGAGCATAGAAGACACGTGATATTTTTGCAAATATAATATAATATAATATAAATTTTTGGAAATGTGTTTAGAAATTTTGCATTCATTTTGCATGCATACATTTTTAACAAAGATATTCTTGTGACATATCTGCTGAAAGCCTGTACTATTCGGAGTTGAATGCGATTTTTCACATTTCTCTATCTTGTTTCATGTCTGAGTTGTTAGAAGAAACATAAAGGTATGCAACACAGAAATTCACTTTTTTTCACAACTTTGAAGTAATTTTAAAAAAATTAAAATTTTTGGAATTTTTCTTTCCTTCACATTTTGCATGCTCTAAGGCTGCCTTCACATTTGCGTTTGTGTCTGCATGCTCATGGCATGCAGACACAAACGCACTCAAAAGCAGGGACACTTTGATGTGTCCACAGCGGATAATGTCCGCCTGCGGACACATCATTGTGGAGCCCGGCAGCCAATCAGCGGTGTCTGGGGGCGGAGATCAGCCCCGGAGATCTCCGCCCCCCGGCCGCCGGTAAGCTCCGGGACGTGTCGGCGGGGAGAACAGCTGATTTGACAGCTGTTTGAATCTTCCCGCGCCGACACTGAGAGGAGATGTCGGCACGGGAAGATTCAAACAGCTGTCACATCAGCTGTTTCTCCCCGCCGACATCGCTAGCAGATTACCTGCGGCGGGGAGGAGGAGGACAGCAGTGGCTCAGCTGATCTCCCGGTGGCCGTCGGTGAGCTCCTGTTACATCACAGGCGGCCACCGGGAGATTTTTCAATGGGTCCGCAGCGTTGTCCTGCGCTGTCAAGCGCAGAACACTGCGGACCCATTGAAGACAATGCAGGTTTTGTGCGCTTGGGGACGCTTGCTGATCTTCCAAGGTCCCCAAACGCACAAAAAAATGCAACTGGCTGCGTCCCGGGTGCGGACGCAGGACACCGGAAGGAGCAGATATCGTCCGCATCCGCACCCGAACGCAGCGAACGCAAGCACTATGCGTTCCTATGTTAAGCATGCGTTTGTCTGCGTATGGGAACGCAGCAATAAGCTGCGTTCACATACGCAAATGTGAAGCCAGCCTAACACAGTATTATCAAACAACAAATTAAATCACTTGACATTAAATGACCCAGAAGGCTGGTAGTGGTACTGCAGAGAACAGGGTAATTGAGAAGCGACTGGCCGTCTGATGCTAGGACCTTGCTAACAAATACACCAAAATGTTTTTTTCCTGGGACAGGTCAGTGTGTGAGACAGAGATTTTTCATGTTTTGAAGGTCACTTATTTAAGTTATATAAGTTAATAGTGACATTACAATACAAACCAGATTCCTTTTTGACGCCAGACAATTAGGCAAATTTGGGGTCTCCTAAATGGACATCAGTAAGGAGAGTGCAGTACAAATGTTTTACAGCAAGGTGAAATGAGAACTATAAATCTTGTGGATTAAAGCAATAAAGTTGTTATTGAAAGGGAGGTAGATGTAAACTAGAAGATAAGAACGGGGAAACAGAATAAATATGAGCTATAGTTGAGCTTATTGGATGGATGGGTCTCCAGGCCACCATTTGCAGATGATGACTAAATTAGAAGTAATGTTAGAAACTAGGGACATATTCAAACTTTCTCTTCAGAGTGGAAGGAAACCTGAACTCTAGTGCTACCTATTGGAAGTAGCAATCTTAGAAGTCAATATTGACACTTTGATGAGTCTTCTCATATGACTTAGCATATAAAAGCCAAACCAGAATTTCAATTTACTGACACTGTGTTTTGAGGAATTGCCATTCGTCAATGCAAATGATTAGATCTGATTTGGCTATGTGAGAGGAATAATAATCTTTATTTATATAGTGCCAACATATTCCGCAGCGCTTTGCAATTCAGTGGTTCATATACAGATGTTCATAAGAAACAAATATATAAAAAAAATACAATACAGTAATTAAAGTAGAGAATCAATGTAAAAAATACAATAGAATAATTAAAGCAGAGGAACAATGTAAAAATACAATGCAATAATTACAGCAAAAATAAGGACGACCCTGCTCAAGAGAGCTTACAATCTACAATGAGATAGGGGTCACACATAGTACAGGGGTTTATTACAATGATGGTCCAGGGAGAGTGGGATAGAAAAAAATTACATGAATAGTAAGCTCAGCAGCCCCGGGGCAGACCTACCGTGGTGCAGCTGGTTCAGCTGCACCAGGGCCCCAACCGACTAGGGGGCCCCTCAAGCCTAGCCGGCCCCCCGCAACCACGTGTCAGAGGAGAGGAGGTGAAGTGAGGGAAGATTCCTGCTTCCCGTGGCTGATCCCGCCCCTCCTCCCCTGTCATCTGCTGCCCCGGCTCCCTGGCCAGCAATGTGCGGCTCAACAGACGCAGGTAGCGGCAGCCCTCCTCACTTAGGACAGCAGCTCTCACCCCCCCCCCCTCCACTCCTCAGTCTAAATGCCGCACCGGGGCCCACCAAGCTCAAGTTCCGCCACTGCAGCAGCCAATCTGTGTAGAGCTTTTGGATTTGGTGGAGTTTGAAGAAGAGTTATGTCCAGTGAATGGGCTATATATAGTATACAGGACATTTATTAGGGAGCATGATAGGCCGCCTTAAAAAGATGTGTTTTTAGGGAGCGTCTGAAGCTATGTACATTGTGGATAGTCCTAATTTCTTGGGGTAGAGCATTCCAGAGAATTGGTACAGCTCAGGGGAGGTCTTGGAGCCGGAAGTGGGAAGTTGGATTAATGCAGATGCTGGTCGAAGGTCATTTGTAGAATATAGAGAACGGGTAGGGAGATAGACAGAGATGAGGGAGGTGCTGCACTGTGAAGAGCTTTGTGGGTGAGAACAAGCAATTTGAATTGGATCCTGTAGTGTATAGGCAACCAGTGCAGTGACTGGCACAGAGCGGAGGCATCTGAGTAATGATTGGCCAGAGAGGTGATCCTGGCTGCTGCATTAAGGATGGACTGGAGAGGGGAAAGTCTAATGAAGAGGAGACCAATTAAAAGTAACCTGACCTCGAAAAATGACCCTCCAGCCACTTTCAACCTGTCCCTGCATCATGGTAATACATTTCTATCTATCACTTTATGTGTGTAAAGCGCTTTTGGAAAGTTTATAAAAGTTGTATTTATATCCTATGATCTGCAGCTTCTCATTATTTGAGAAGCCGCAAAAGGCATTCCTCTCTGCTTCTCCCCGCTGCCTGCGTGTTAATTATTCACACCCAGATGGGCATGCTAGAGCGCAGAGGGCCTGTACTTGTGCTGAAAGGGGCGGTAAAGCCGATATGACGAAAATCGCGTCATATCCGGCGTTACACGTCAGTACACCCATTAGGGTGTACGGACGACCTCGCGATGCCGATTGCACATGTGCTAAATGTGTCATGGCACAGTAATGGGTGTATTGCAGTGGTAAAGCCGGATATGACGTGATTTTCGTCATATCGGCTTTAACGCCCCCTTTCAGCACAAGCACAGGCCCTCTGTGCTCTAGCATGCCCATCTGGGCGTGAATAATTAACACACAGGCGGCGGGGAGAAGCAGAGAGGAACGCCTTTTGCGGCTTCTCAAATAATGAGAAGCCGCAGATCATAAGGTATAAATACAACTTTTATAAACTTTCCAAAAAGTGCTTTACACACATAAAGGGATGGGTAGAAATGTATTACCATGGTGCAGGGACAGGTTAAAAGAGGCTGGGTGGTCATTTTTCGAGGTCAGGTTCCCTTTAATAGAGTATTGTAGTAGTCAAGGCGGGAATGGATTAGGGCCACGGTGAGAGTTTTTGTTGTTTCCATAGTGAGAAAGGTGCAGACTCTAGAGATGTTCCTCAGGTGCAAGCAACAGGAGCAGGCAAGAGATTGTATATAGGAGGTGAAGAAGAGATCGGTGTAAACATAACACCCAGACAGCGAGTCTGCTGCCTAGACGTTATCGTGGTGCCACACTCTGAGAGGGAGATGTCAGATTTAGGGAGGTTAGTGGAGGGCGGAAGCAGAAGAAGTTCAGTTTTGGAAAGGTTGAGTTTCAGACAGAGAGATGACATGATGTTGGAAAGTTCAGCTAGACAGTCATTGGTGTTCTTTAGTACCGTAGGAGTAAGATCAGGGGCTGAAGTGGATAATTGTGTTTCATCAGCATAAAAATCACAAAGCACTCACTGATCTCAGGGAGACCAGTCAAGGAAAACACTGTGGGCAGTCAGCTAAAGCACTTAAACACAGTGAAATCTATGATGCATTGTCCCCTGGAGGGATATCTGGCTAGTCCCGTGTTTGAGACTCTTAATCGAGGCTCCACGGACTCCATCAGCATAAAAATGGTACTGGAAGCCAAATCTGCTGATTGTCTGTCCAATAGGGGCCGTGGAGAAAGAGAAAAGAGGGCCAAGGACTGAACCCTGAGGGACCCCAATAGTGAGAGGAAGAGGAGAGAAAGTGGAGCCAGTGAGTGATACACTGAAAGAGCGGTCAGAAAATAGGAGGAGAGCCAGGAGAGAGCAGTGTCCTTTATGCCGATGGAGTGCAGCATAGAGAGCAGGAGATGGTGGTTGACTCTGTCAAAAGCTGGAGAGAGGTCAAGAAGAATAAGCAGAGAGTGGTCACCATTATGTTTTGCCGTTAGAAGATTATTGGTTACTTTGATAAGGGTAGTTTCTGTAGAATGTAGGGGGCAGAAACCAGACTGTAATGGATCTAGAAGAGAATGAGTGGAAAGGTAACGGGTGAGGTGGGAGTAGATGAGGTGCTCCAACAGTTTAGAGATGAAGGGGAGATTGGAGACTGGTCTGTAGTTATTAGTGCAAGATGGGTCAAGAGAAGATTTCTTTAATAATTGAGTAATGATAGAGTTTTTGAAGGAGGAGGGGAAGATGCCAGAAGAGAGGAAGAGATTGAAGATTTTGGTTAGGTGAGTAGAGATGACAGGAGAGAGTAAAGGCCCTGTCTCACATAACGACGCATCAGCGATCCCGATAACGATGTGTAGGGATCGCTGGTGCGTCGTTTTCACATCACTGGTAAGATGTCAAGAAGGCATCTTACCAGCGATGAGAAAAACAACTTTAGCAACGATCCAGAGTATACCGAGGTAGTTGTGAATTTTCTCTCCATAGTGTTGCATTGAGATCGTTGCTCATTATCTCTGTCAAACACAACGATGTAGCGCTCCCAGCGGGAGCGCAACGACGCAGGAATGACCCAGAGCAATGTGTAACGAGCAACGATCTCACAGCAGGGGCCAGATCGTTGGTGCGTGTCACACAGAATGACATCGTTAGCGGGGTCGCTGTTGCGTCACAAAATCTGTGACGTTACAACAATCTCTTTAGCGATATCGTTGTGTGAGACAGGGCCTTAAGTGTGAGGGAATGGGGTCAGTGGTGCATGTAGTGGGATGAGAGAAAGAGAGGAGCCTGGAGACCTCTTCTTCTGTGATTGGGTCAAATATGGAGAGTGAGCTGGAGGAAATGTGGGGAAGAATGTACTAAGACTGGGCGTCTAAAGGATATTTACCCTAATCCTTCAGTAAAAGAGCCTAAACTCAAGTTACACCTATTGGAAGTGGCAAAAGTCAATATCGACCCTTTAACAGTCTTGCCATGTAGCCTTGAATATAAAAACGAAATTAGAATTAGAGACAAAAATACCACTATTTCTTTGATGAAGCGTATTCTTACGTGTTGTAATGTATTAGAAAACCTTATAGGTGGAGGCGTGGCCTGCAGCTCCATGGAGTAGTCAGAATCCCACTGAGCTCCTGTGCCTTTGAAACAGCGACGGGATTTTCGGTCTGATACAAGATAGACTATCCCACCAAAGCTACATAGAACTGTTAGTAAAGAGCTGAGGAACACTCGGGTCAACCAACTAGTGGCTCCGGTAAGGAGAACTCACACCGGGACCTTATATTACCTCAGACAGGATCCTGTCAGCTCTGGGCGCCATTTTCCTCAATGTGCAGCTACCAGTCCTCTCTCTCACTCAGAGATCCTGAACTGCCTGGCGTCTCAGGGTGACTAAACCTTATACTCCTACATTTCACAAGCTCCCGGTAACCCACCTGAGGACTTAACCGACTGCGGACAGACCCGGGACCGGAGGAGCCGTGAGGAGCTGCGTGATATATCACTTACTCCCATTTGGGAGAAGGGATACAAAGCATTTCCCATCATAGTAAGGATTTTTCAAGATTTTTCAAAGTTTGTTCGCACAAGACGCAAGAATCGGTGACAAACGGTGAGGGACTATTTGCCTACCGGATCGCAGGGAGAAATCAGGCGGAGGGATATTACAGATCCTGACATTGAAAGTGCGACTTCTGACAGCTCTGGAGCGCCACCTCCTGACGCAGCCAGGTTACAGCAGTGTGTAATACAGTAAAGAAAGAGATCCTAACTTTACAAGCTTGCTCCCATGCAGCACAGAAACGAACATTGAAAGCAGAGAGAAAGAGATTAAGATCTCCAAGCAAGTGAGTGCTCTCCTTTGACATTCCAACGCACACAAGCCTCAATAAACAACTTTCCTTCACCCTTGTGTTGTGCTGTAGCCGAGCAGGTAATTCCTTTCTCATACCACAACAGCCAAACAGCTTGGACCTTTCCCATTTGTTTTCCCTATCTCCCCTCCTCCACTACTTGTTGAGCTGTACTTTGACATACCTGCTGATTTATCTAAACAGACTAACTATAGATCTGCTACTCTACAACAAAATCTAATTCTATAAGTCTGCCTGCACTCTCTGTCTGCTAAAATCCAGAGAGGAGATTTGTAAACTCAGACCTGAAACTTGACACCAGACAGGGTGTAAGAGACACTTTTTTACCTCACATCTATCTGCAGCCGGCTTTTATGAGGTAATAAGAAAACAGTTCATAACTTAAGGTCCTGTTTTGCCTGAAAGTTAAACTATCCTGTATAAATTTCCAATAGTTTATGTCCTGGATATCTGGATCAATTATAACAAGCCTTATATCTTCCTCAAGAGAGATTACTTTGTTATATATTGTATTATATATTAAGTGTAAAAGTCTGCATTCTAGTGATATCTTTAATTGAATGTTTGATTGAAACTAGTAATTAGACTTTAAGTTTCTATTGTTACATATGTAATCCTACACTCTACCTGTGACTAATTCTAGAAACAAAAATCCCTTACCTCACGACTTTATAAGTTCCTACATCTAAAGCCCCACTATACAGGGTGCTGATAACACCTCTCCAATCACCAATATCCTAAGTGAACTACCACCAAAAACCCATTAGAATATTCAGACAAAGTCTGACACAATATGCCTTCTAAAGCCAAACCTACCTCAACTCCTCAAGAAATTGAACTTGCAGGAGATTTACAAAAATCACCATTGAAAAGTAAGATACCCACACCATACCAGTCCACTCAGACTATCAAAAAGGGCAAACAAGGCGATCACTTTGAGACCCCAGCAGAAACACCTATGAACGAATCCTCATATTCATCCAAAAGGAAAGAGATGAGTACCCCCTCTAAAACTAACGCTATGACCCCCACCAAAAGCAATCCGACCTTAAATCAGGATTCCACTACTAGAAGCCCTGTTAGACGAAAAATGAAAACAGACACAATGGGACTGGAATCTCTCCTTAACTACAAGCTGGGCCAACCTCTAGACAAAGACTTTATGGTGAATCTCTTTACTGCATTCCAATTTAAATTGGAAGACAATTTGGACTCTCACTTACATGAAATCAAAACTACTGTTGCCACAATAGCATCCAGAGTAGACAGACAGGACCAGGCAATCTCCGAACTCAAAATTGACACCAAATCAACCAAGACCGAACAGATAAAAATGAAGGAAGAAATCAAATACCTAAAGGATAAATTGGCTGATAGGGAGGACAGAGACAGAAGAGTAAATCTTAAATTTAGAGGAATTCCCGAAACGGTTAAACCACAAGATCTCCCAAACTTTATCAAAAACCTAACAAAAAAAACTGTCCCAGGCAAACAAGAAATCGAATATTCAATAGAAAGAGCACACAGACTGCCTAAACCTGTTCGAATAGCAGAAGATATCCCTAGAGATGTCATTGCCAAATTTTCTTTTTTTCAAACCAAGGACCAACTAAATGAATACTTGAAAAAAAATAAAACCCTGCCTTCTCCCTACAACAACATCAAGGTCTTTCTTGACATTTCAAAAGAGACTCTAAACAAAAGACGGTCTCTAAAACCAATAACAGACGTCTTAAGAGCCAACCAAATTTTATATAGATGGAGCCACCCCTCTTCAAATGTCATTTTCACCTATAAAGAAAAAAACTACACCATTGAAGAGGCGGGAATAGGACTTGAAACCCTAAAAGACCTCCATATCAAAGGCTCGAGTTGAAAACCTCTTCAACAACAACGACTCTGATAAACAATCACAAAATGGCACTCTGGCCAAAACATTAGCCTCAAGGAAGGAAAACATCGGTTCCGTAGAACCCTTCCTCTGAACAATTTTTCGACACGTCACTGAGTGACGAATACCTGATTACTTAATTTTACTCCCCCATTCTCCCCTCCCCTGTTGATTGGTTTCTTTACGTAACCCTACTTTTCCTTTCTTTTTCCTAACCCACTCCTCCCCAGTAGAGTCTTATTTAACCAAGTTACTCCAACAATTACTATGACCCATAACTTCCTATCACTAAACACTAATGGTCTTAACTCGCCACAAAAACGGTTTTATACATGGAAGGAGCTAAAAAAACTTAACATAGACGTTGCCGGACTGCAGGAAACTAGATTCAGCGCTGAGAATCAACCTAAATTCTCAAATCCACGTTACCCTCACATTTTTCTAGCATCAAATAAAAAAAAGAAAGCAGGCGTAGCTATACTAATTAAAGAAACGATCAAATTTGAAAAAAAAGAACTAATTCAAGATACAGAAGGAAGATATTTAATCCTCATATGCCAATTAGACAATGTTACCCATACATTAGTTAATATTTACGCCCCTAACTCTGGTCAAATCGCATTCTTAAAAAACTTCTACGAATTGTACGACAGAAACAAGAAGGTATCTTGTATTTCTTCGGAGACTTCAATGCAATCCCAAACAGTAACCTTGATTCTTCCAACAAGAGCAGAA
Source organism: Allobates femoralis (assembly GCA_033576535.1). Lineage (NCBI taxonomy): Eukaryota > Metazoa > Chordata > Amphibia > Anura > Aromobatidae > Allobates > Allobates femoralis. The sequence goes on from JARQOC010000005.1 coordinate 291,319,574, forward strand.
ATCAAAACACCCAATTAGACCCACTACTAAAAAAAGAAGAACTTTACGATGCCTTTAGATGTATAAACTCCTCCTCAATAGAATATACCCACTTTTCCAACGTCCACAAATCCCTGTCACGTATCGACCTAATCCTCACTGATATCTCCTCCCTTAGATGCATTAAATCAGTCAAAATCCTCCCGAAATCTTGGTCAGACCACTCACCAGTTTTATTTGTAACCTCCCATGGCTGCCCCCAAAACCGTAGAAATGTATGGAGAGCAAACTCCTTTCTTTTTTCCCATCCACACTTCAAATCAGAAATAGAACAAACATTAAAATTATATTTTAGCGAAAACGACCTCGAAGAAATTCCTATCTCAACTATCTGGTCCGCTCACAAATCTGTGATAAGAGGGATCTTAATACAACTTAATTCCAGACATAAAAAATCTTTGCTTTTGGAAACAAAGAACTTAATTCATAAAATCAAAGAACTAGAATTATCTGTAGCTAGTCATCCCAATGAATTAACTATGAAAGAAATCCTCAAATTAAGAATGGAACTTAAATCTTTATTGGTATCTGACTACGATAAGATTTCTCGTCTAAATAAATCAAACTTTCATAATTGCTCTAATAAGCCATCTAAACTATTTGCGAAACTCATAAAAGTTCGTAGATCCAAAACTAATATTTCTCAAATTAAAAACAAGAACAATATTCTAGAAAAAATGCCACAAACTATCTCGGACACCTTTTCTGACTTCTACAAGTGCCTGTACAACCTACAACAATCTCATTCAGAACATATTGCTTCCCAATCCAAAATCACTACCTTTCTTAACACAATGGACCTACCTTCCCTCTCCAAAAAAGATCTTGAAGACTTAAACTCCCCTTTCACAGTAGAAGAAATATTAGACACAATCAAATCTCTAAAAAAACTAAAATCCCCTGGACCCGACGGATTACAAAACGATTTAACTAAGTTATTAAACTCACTTACCAACCCCAATGCACCTCTATCTAAAGAAACCCTTCAAGCTACTATTACAGTTATTCCAAAAAATAAAGGTGACCCAGAAGATGTAGCAAACTTTAGACCAATTTCCCTACTTAATTCAGACCTTAAAATCATATCAAAAACGATCAACACTAGATTACAGAAATTTACCCCTAAACTTATACATAGTGACCAAGTAGGCTTCATCCAAAATAGAGGTTCGGCAGACGCCACTCGAAGAACTATTAATTTATTATCCCACATAGAGAAACAGAAAATCCCGGCGGTGGTGGTCTCTGTCGACGCTGAAAAAGCGTTCGACAGAGTCCATTGGGATTATCTTTTTGCCACAATGGAGAGATTTGGCTTCAAAGGCAATATCATCAACATTATCAAAGCATTATATACCAACCCAACAGCAAATATATTGACCAACAACACGCTCTCAGATACCTTTCCCCTATCAAATGGAACTAGACAGGGTTGTCCACTATCCCCCTCACTATTTGACCTGTACATCGAGCCCTTAGCAGAAAAAATCCGAATGAACCAACATATAAGAGGTATTCACACCAAGACTAGTGATGGGCGAATCTACTCGCTAGGACTCGTTACTCGGCGAGTAGTAAGGGACTCGCAGGACTCGCTACTCGGCGAGTTTCCCAGCGAGGACTCGCAAAGTAGCGAGTCCAATTCAAGTTAATGGGAATCCTAGTTTTACTAGCGAGACTCGCTATATCACATCGCTATGTAGCTTGAATCTCCCCCAAATCGTTTAGAGAATGGCACCGCTTCACGGATACCCGCTGTAAGTAGCGATTCCGAGCGAGTCGTAGCGACTCCTAGCGAATCCTAGCGAGTCTACGAATCCGAGTCCTGTATTCTGTATTCGGGACTCGCGAATACAGAATCTGTTATCTTCCGAGACAGCCTAGCGTGTTAGGTCAGACAAACTTGTGAAGATGGACAAGGATGTTAGCCAATCTTATTCAGTAATGCCACAGCCCTCTTCTTGTGGCATTACTATGATTGGCTTCTGTCCATCGTGATGGCTATGTCATCGATGACAGGCAAGGCTGTATATAAGCCTTGCCACCGCCATTTTGAGCACATTTCTCTGAAGATCTGAGCTAGAACAGGGTGAGGTAGATTCTGGAGCAGATCATAGGGATTGTCAGTGAGTGTAGGGAACTTCAAGATTCCTTATAATAACCCCAAACAGCTCTTGTGAGAGCTAGCAGGAGGACAGAGAAGTACTGTGTACTGTGACACTGTAGGCAGGCAGGGAAGCAGGGAGCTGCAGCCTTTACAGTGTTCACAGGAGCGACCTCATAGCTTCGCTTACTCACTCAGCTGTTCTAATAGCTGAAGTGAGAGGCTTAGCTGAGGTACTATTTACAATTTTTTGCCAGCTGATAGATTTTGGGTCCTAAAAACCCCTTCAGCGTTATTTTGTCTGTGGCAGAACAGTGCGTTGCTGCTCTCCTAGCTGCAAATAGCACGTACGCCACCTACTTCTGCGACTAATTGTGCGCACTTAATAATTTTTTTCAGGGAATAGTGTGCTGCTTCACTGTCAAGTGTTAGCACACACTTAACCCGCCAGTAAGTGACGCCTGCAGCAACACCAAACTCCATCTCGGTGGCTGTGCGCACTTTCTAATTTTTTCAGGGAATAGTGTAGTGCTTCACTGTCAAGTGTTAGCACACACTTAACCCGCCAGTAAGTGACGCCTGCAGCAACACCAAACTCCATCTCGGTGGCTGTGCGCACTTTCTAATTTTTTCAGGGAATAGTGTAGTGCTTCACTGTCAAGTGTTAGCACACACTTAACCCGCCAGTAAGTGACGCCTGCAGCAACACCAAACTCCATCTCGGTGGCTGTGCGCACTTTCTAATTTTTTCCGGGAATAGCATAGTGCTTCACTGTCACGTGTTAGCACATACTTACTTAATTACAGAGTCAGAGTCTCAGAGTCAGAATCTCAGAATTTCATGAAATAATTAAAAAAAAATGCGTGGGGCTCCGCGCAATTTCTATGTCTAGCCAGGTACAGCTAAGCAGCTGGGGGCTGGAATCCGCAGCGCAGGGATGCCCAAGCTTTCTGGGCACCCCCCACTGCAAATTGCAGCCCGCAGCCGCCCCAGAAGATGGCGCGTTCATTGAAGCGCCATCCTCTGGCGCTGAACCCCGCTCTTCCAGCGGCCCTGGTAGCGATGGCACGCTGGGTAATAAAGAGGTTAGGGCCAGCTTTGTATTATCAGCTGGCCCTAAGCCCGAAATTTATGGTGGTCACGCCAATATTAGACATGACCGCCATGAATTTCTATTAAATTGTTTTAAAAAAACACAACACAAGGAAAATTTTTTATTAGAAATAAAAAAAAAAGCCATTAGGGACTCCATCTTTAATTAAAAAAATCCTCTTCCGTCCGACGCAGTCCAAAACGCGATGTCCTCTCTGCTACATCCCCTGTGTATAGATATAGATCTCTATGCACAGGGAATAAGCAGACTGAGAACAATCTCAGCTCTGCTACATCATCTCTGTGCACAGACATTCATGTCTGTACACAGGGAATGAGCAGACTGAGAACAATCTCAGCTCTGCTACATCATCTCTGTGCACAGACATTCATGTCTGTACACAGGGAATGAGCAGACTGAGAACAATCTCAGCACTGCTACATCAGGCAGCAGGCAGGCTCTAGGACCCTGGAGCTGGCAGCCAGCACAGAGGAGAAAGCAGGACTCTTATCTGTGCGAGTCAGCGATTACTTACAAAGTAAACGAGCAATGCAAATAAATGACAAAACTAGGATTGCTTCAGGCTGAAGCTTCCGACACACATCTGCGATTTGTAAATCTCACACTACTCGCTATTACTCGCTTCCCCATTCATTAACATTGGACTCGCTAGACTCGCAACGAGTAGCGAGTCCTGGGCTCGGACTCGCTAGAGTCAAGCGATTCCGAGTAATTTAGGATTCGCCCATCACTAACCAAGACCAAAGAATACAAAGTCAGCCTATTCGCTGATGACGTTATTCTCACTCTTTCGGATCCCATTAACTCTCTCAGGAACCTCCTACTAACTATTCAGGAATTTTCAGAAGTCTCCTCATATAAAATTAACCTTAATAAAACCCAAGTACTTCACTTTAATCTAGATTTCAAAACTTTGTCCACACTCAAAAAAGAACATAACCTAACTTGGGATAATAAAACATTGGATTATTTAGGTATACAAATCACTTCTCATACCTCGACTCTGACAGACACTAACCTGGAAACCTTACATAAAAATATTCAAAAAGACCTGGCACACATCTCTAAAATTGACCTGTCCTGGATAGGAAAGATTGAATCCTATAGAATGTTTGTTCTTCCAAAAATTATTTATGTTTTTCGCTCCCTCCCAATCCCAATTAAACAGAAATGGATAAAAAAGCTCCAATCTCAACTTTACAACTTTATATGGGGACAAAAAAAACCGAGGGTGGCAAGAAATACTCTAGAGAAAAGTAGAATGAATGGAGGATTGGCCATTCCCAACCTCTCAGCGTACTACAACTCAACCTTAATCATCCTAAGTAGAACTTGGTGGAGCGAGAATATGAGACCCAGTTGGCTGTCCATAGAAGAATCCAAATACCCTAAACATAAACTCAATCTACTTCTCCTCTCCCACTTATGTGATAAAACAAAAAGACTCCCTCAAGAACTAACTATCAAAGCGACAATCCAAGCGTGGAAGCATCTAGTTACAAAAGCGACTGAAAATTCATCATCAATTACCACAAACAACTGGATAACTTCCGAAATTTTAAACCTTTTAGTTCCATTCCTCAACTTAAACTCCTGGAAAAACCTAGGAGTTAACCTCATATCAGATATAATTGACAGGAGAAACCAGCTAATCCCCTTTGCCGAATTACGCTCTACTTTCAAACTACAAGATCAAGAATTATCAACTTGGGAGAAAATCAACAATTATATTAACAAGAAAAAACCAAACTTCCTCTTTCCCCTACCCATTACACAACTCTTCAAGTATCATCTCACCCCAGTATTCTGGTCTACAAAAAGTATATACAAAATCATTAACTCAGATACATTTATATCTAAAACTCCTAACCTGCTTGCTTGGGAAAAAGAATTAAGTATTCTAATTGACGTGGAATCAATAAGTCTCTCACTCTTGAAACTCCAAAAAATGATACTATGTACCTCACTAATAGAAACCCACTACAAAACACTCACCAGATGGTATTATACACCCCAACGATTACATACAATCAAGGAAGATTACTCCCCATTATGCTGGCGCTGTCTTCTGGAAGTGGGAAATATCTCACACATTTTTTGGCACTGTAAAAAACTAAAAACATTTTGGAATGAGATCCAACTTCTGATTACAGACCTGACAGGAACTAATTGTACACTCACTCCGGAATTGGTTCTGCTGCTCCTTGACAGTGAATCGATACCCTGGCAATCTAGACCTCTGACTATACATATCATTTTAATAGCAAAAACTTTAATTGCCGCCAAATGGAGAGACATTGAGGCTCCCACCTTCACGGCTCTCTTGGAAAGAACTGCTGAACACAACGCCCATGAACTATCCCATTCGCTGAGATCTAAAACATTAAATAAATACAAAAAAAAATGGGAACCTTGGAACAAACTTTTTCCTTCCAAACACAACCCTATTTCAAAGCATTCTAACACTAGTTCTAACTACTCTTCACCCAATTAAATAGACTCTACTTATCCCCACCCCTCCCCCCCTTTCCCTTCTCTTTCCTACCATATTAACATGTAATTTTGTTTACAGATGTTCTGAGTTTGAATTTGAAAATTACTTTATTCCACTTAGAAATGATTTTTTCTTTTTTTTTCTTTTTTTTTTTTCTCGTAATAATTCAAACAGATTAACTTTACAAATTCGATACTATTGTAATTTGTATTATTGGATATAGACTAACATTCAAATCTGATTCTCTAATGGTGTTAAAAAGAACAAAACTTCTTTGTAAATCTGTCAAATTGATTGTAATGTTATATGGTTATAACACAATCCTTTATCTTGTAAAACCAATAAAAACTTTGAACAAGAAAACCTTATAGGTATCATCTAGGTAAATAAAATTAGAGGTGGGACAATTTACAAAAAAAGTAAATTGTCAAGTAGACTATCGAATTGCGTCTTGTTTTTTCCCCACCTAATTGAATCTTTAGTAATACAGGAGAAAAAAGAGCTTATTTCTGAGTATTTAAGATACTTAAAAAGATATCAATAGATGTAGGTTTCCAAAAGTCTGGAAAATTAAAGATATAAAGTGCAATATGTAGGGCAAGTTGTTTCTGCCAGACTTTCATTTTACTTGTATCCGCAAGACCTGTTAAGTTTTCTTTGAATGTTGGAGGGCCCCCAGTGAATCAATATCTGAAGACAGAGAATGTGAGCACATCAGAAATTAGAGTAAGCCCTCAATGGGCTACTGGCTTAAAGCTATAACCAGAAATAAAGCAGGACATGAATATTTTGTGAAAAAAGAAAATGTTCCTTTATTTATCCATATGTAGCTCATCCCAATGCAACCTGTCTTCCGCTGCTTGACAACTTGATTAATACTCCACTTTAACACAATGCATTATACTGTAAATATAATTAAAAAAATCTATATGATTAGTAACACATAATTATTGCCTAGCCTAGATTCAATACAATTCCAGATCTATCATCTTCTTTTCTTTTCTATTCCACAATTTTATCTTACTAGAGTGTACAAAACAATATTATTCAATATTTAGTGTTAACCAGACCATAGATTTTACGGCATGTACATACAGCGCCTTGTCAAAGTATTCGGCCCCTTTGAACTTTTCAACCTCTTGCCACATTTCAGGCTTCAAACATAAAGATATAAATTCTAATTTTTTTGTGAAGAATCAACAACAAGTAGGACACAATTGTGAAGTGGAACGAAATTTATTGGATATTTTAAACTTTTTTAACAAATAAAAAACTGAAAAGTGGGGCGTGCAATATTATTCAGCCCCCTTGAGTTAATACTTTGTAGCGCCAACTTTGCTGCGATTGCAGCTGCAAGTCACTTGGGGTATGTCTCTATCAGTTTTGCACATCGACAGACTGAAATTCTTGCCCATTCTTCCTTGCAAATCAGCTGGAGCTCAGTGAGGTTGGATGGAGAACGTTTGTGAACAGCAGTTTTCAGCTCTTTCCACAGATTCTTGATTGGATTCAGGTCTGAACTTTGACTTGGCCATTCTAACACCTGGATACGTTTATTTTTGAACCATTCCATTGTAGATTTTGCTTTATGTTTGGGATCATTGTCTTGTTGGAAGACAAATTTCTGTCCCAGTCTCAGGTCTTTTGCAGACTCCAACAGGTTTTCTTCAAGAATGGTCCTGTATTTGGCTTCGTCCATTTCCCATCAATTTTAACCATCTTCCCTGTCCCTGCTGAAGAAAAGCAGGCCCAAACCATGATGCTGCTACCACCATGTCTGACAGTGGGGATGGTGTTTTGAGGTTGATGAGCTGTGTTGCTTTTACGCCAAACATATCGTTTTGCATTGTGGTCAAAAAGTTTGGTTTTGGTTTCATCTGACCAGAGCACCTTATTCCACATGTTTGATGTGTCTCCCTGGAGGCTTGTGGCAAACTTCAAATGAGACTTTTTATGGCTATTTTTGAGAAATGGCTTTCTTCTTGCCACTCTTCCATAAAGGCCAGATTTGTGCAGTGTACGACTGATTGTTGTCCTATGGACAGACTCTCCCACCTCAGCTGTAGATCTCTACAGTTCATCCAGAGTGATCATGGGCCTTTTGGTTGTATCTCTGATCAGTCTTCTCCTTGTTCGAGATGAAAGTTTAGAGGGACGGCCGGGGTCTTGGTAGATTTGCAGTGGTCTGATACTCCTTCCATTTCAATATGATCGTTTGCACAGTGCTCCTTGAGATGTTTAAGACTTGGGAAATCTTTTTGTATCCAAATCTGGCTTTAAACTTCACCACAAGAGTATCTCGGACCTGCCTGGTGTGTTCCTTGGTCTTCATAATGCTCTCTACACTTGAAACAGAACCCTGAGACTATCACAGAGCAGGTGCATTTATACAGAGACTTGATTACACACAGGTGGATTCTATTTATCATTACCAGTCATTTAGGACAACATTGGATCATTCAGAGATCCTCACTGAACTTCTGGAGTGAGTTTGCTGCACTGAAAGTAAAGGGGTCGAATAATATTGCCCGCCCCACTTTTCAGTTTTTTATTTGTTAAAAAAGTTTAAAATACCCAAAACATTTCGTTCGACTTCACGATTGTGTCCCACTTGTTGATTCTTCACAAAAAAATTAGAATTGATATTTTTATATTTGAAGCCTGAAATATGGCAAAAGGTTGAAAAGTTCAAGGGAGCCAAATACTTTCACAAGACATAGTTTTTTTGCGGGACGAGTTGTACTTTTGAACAACATCATTCATTGTACCATATAGTGTAATGGAAAATGGGAAAAAAAATCCAAGTGCTTTGAAATTGAAAAAAAAAGTGCAGTCCCACAATTACCTTATATACTCGTGTATAAGCCGAGTTTTTCAGCACAAAAAATGTGCTGAAAAGTCCCCCCCTCGGCCCATACACAAGTCATACAGTATACAGGCCGCCCGCCCCCCCCATCAGTGGTATACAGGGCCCCCCCTTGCTGCCGCACACCTGTAAAGGAATACATCATTATACTTATCCCTGTCGCTGTCGCCGCTGCCGCTCTGCATCGCGCTCCTCCGGGTCTTCATGCTTCTTCCTGCTTCTTCATGCTTCCTCCTCCGGCGCACAGGCAATGACGTCATTGCCTGCGCCCGACGGAGGAGGAAGCATGAAGAAGCAGGAAGAAGCATGAAGACCCGGAGGAGCGCGGTGCAGAGCGGTGGGGCGACAGCGACAGGGATAAGTATAATGATGTATTCCTTTACAGGTGTGCGGCAGCAAGGGGGGGCCCTGTATACCGATGGGGGGGCACCTGTATATAGCACTGGGGCCTGTATATAACACTGGGGCCTGTATATAGCACTGGGGCCTGTATATAGCACTGGGGCCTGTATACCACTGGGGCTGCTGTATATACTGCTGGGGCCTGTATATACCACTGGAGAGGCTGCTGTATACCACTGGGGCTGCTGTATATACTGCTGGGGCCTGTATATACCACTGGGGAGGCTGCTGTAATACTGCTGGGGCCTGTATATACCACTGGGGAGGCTGCTGTAATACTGCTGGGGCCTGTATATACCACTGGGGAGTCTGCTGTATATACTGCTGGGGCCTGTATATACCACTGGGGAGGCTGCTGTATACTACCACTGGGGAGGCTGCTGTATACTACCACTGGGGAAGCTGCTGTATACTACCACTGGGGAGGCCTGTATACCACACTGCTGGGGGCTGTATACCTGTGCTGAGGTCCACCCTCGGCTTATACACGAGTCAATAGGTTTTCCCAAGTTTTGGGGGCAAAAGTAGGGGGGTCGGCTTATACACGGGTCGGCTTATACACGAGTATATACAGTATTTTTAGGGTTTTTTATTTATCATGCTCACTATATGGTAACACTGACTGGGAAATATAATTATACAGGTCAATACGAATATGCAAGTACCAAACATATATACCCGTATATACTCGTGTATAAGCCGACCCGTTTATAAGCCCCCCTACTTTTGCCCCCAAAATCTGGGAAAACCTATTGACTCGTGTATATACAGCAGCCCCAGAGGTATATACAGCAGCCCCAGAGGTATATACAGCAGCCCCAGAGGTATATACAGCAGCCCCAGTGGTAGTATACAGCAGCCCCAGTGGTAGTATACAGCAGCCCCAGAGGTAGTATACAGCAGCCCCAGTGGTAGTATACAGCAGCCCCAGAGGTATATACAGCAGCCCCAGTGGTATATACAGCAGCCCCAGAGGTATATACAGCAGCCTCAGTGGTAGTATACAGCAGCCCCAGTGGTAGTATACAACAGCCCCAGAGGTATATACAGAAGCCCCAGTGGTAGTATACAGCAGCCCCAGAGGTATATACAGCAGCCCCAGTGGTAGTATACAGCAGCCCCAGAGGTATATACAGCAGCCCCAGTGGTAGTATACAGCAGCCCCAGAGGTAGTATACAGCAGCCCCAGAGGTAGTATACAGCAGCCCCAAAGGTATATACAGCAGCCCCAGTGGTAGTATATAGCAGCCCCAGCGGTAGTATACAGCAGCCCCAGAGGTAGTATACAGCAGCCCCAGAGGTATATACAGCCCCAGTGGTAGTATCCAGCAGCCCCAGTGGTATATACAGCAGCCCCAGTGGTATACAGCAGCCCCAGTGGTAGTATACAGCAGCCCCAGAGGTATATACAGCAGCCCCAGTGGTAGTATACAGCAGCCCCAGTGGTAGTATACAGCAGCCCCAGTAGTAGTATACAGCAGCCCCAGTAGTAGTATACAGCAGCCCCAGAGGTATATACAGCAGCAGCCCGCCCGCCACCCCCATCAGTATACAGGCGCCGCCCCATCAGTATCCAGGGCCCCCATCTTGCTCTGCAAACCTGTAAAGTAAAATCATTATACTTATCACTGTCCTGTCGCCGCCGTCCCCGCCGCTGCCATCGCGGTCCTCCGTCTTCATCCAGCGTCTTCCGGCTTCCTCTGGTCGGTGCAGGCAATGACGTCATTGCCTGCGCCGACCAGAGGAAGCCAGAAGACGGATGAAGCCGGAGGAGCGCGATGGCAGCGGCGGGGACGGCGGCGACAGGACAGTGATAAGTATAATGATTTTACTTTACAGGTTTGCGGAGCAAAGGGGGGGGGGGCCCTGGATACTGATGGGGGGGCACCTGTATACTGATGGGGTGGCGGGCAGGCGGCCTGCCGTTGGTATACTCGCGTATAAGCCGAGGGGGGACTTTTCAGCCCAATTTTTGGGCTGAAAAACTCGGCTTATACGCGAGTATATACGGTAGCTTTTTAATTTAAATGGTCAAATTTTTTTTTTACATTTGTAAGAAAATGTTGGTTTTGTGAGCATTTTCCGTGACCCATAACATTTTCATTTTTCAGGATATGAGGTTGTGCGAGAGCTTGTCTTTTTGTGCCCCGAGGTAATGTTCTTTTATAACATTTTTGGGAAGATGTGATATTTTTATTGCCTCTTATTGCATTTTATTACAGTGTTGCAGCAGCCAAAAAAAAAGGAATTTTGCCATTTTGATTACTTTTTTCATTATGCCATTTACTGATCAAATTAATTTACTTTATATTTTGATAAATCAGACTTTGAACCCCTTCACCCCCCAACCTGTTTTCACCCTAATGACCAAACCATTTTTTGCAATTCTGACCAGTGATTCTGAGACTGTTCTTTCTTGACATATTGAACTTCATGTTAGTGGTAAATTTAGGTTGATCATTTTTGCGTTATTTTTGAAAAAACAGAAATCTGGCAAAAATTTTGAAAATTTGCCAATTTTCAAACTTTAAATTTTTGTACCCTTAAACCAGAGAGTTATGTCACACAAAATAGTTAATAAATAACATTTTCTACATGTCTACTTTACATCAGCACAATTTTGGAAACACCATTTTTTTTGGAAGATGGGAGGGTTCAAAGTTCATCACATTTGAAGTGATTTTGAGGGGTCTAAATCACAGACAACACCCTAAAGAGACACCATTTCAAACACTGCACCCCTCAAACTTCTCAAAACCATATTCAGGAAGTTTATTAACCGTTCAGTTGCTTCACAGGAACTAAAGCAATGTGGAAGAAAAAAATGAACATTTTACTTTTTCCAACAAAAATGTTACTTTAGCCTCCCATATTGCATTTTCACGAGGGTAACAGGAGAAAATAGACCCTAAAATTTGTTGTGTAGTTTTCCTTGAGTATATTGATATCCCATGTGTGGTCAAAAATCACTGTTTGGGCACACTGTACGGCTCAGAAGGAAAGGAGCGTTGTTTAACTTTTTGAATGGAATATTAGTTGGAATCGTTAGCTGACACCATGTCACCTCTGATGTACGTAAGTAGTGGAAAGCCCCCACATATGACCCATTTTGAAAACTAGACCCCCTAAGGAATTTATCTAGATGTGTGGTGAGTACTTTGAACCCCTGGCGCTTCACAGAATTTGATAACATTGAGCTGTGAAAATGAAAAAATACTTTTTCTTCCACAAAAATTTTCTTTTTTTCATTTTCACAGGGGCAACGGGTTAAAATGGATCCCAACATTTCTCCTAAGTATATCCCATATGTGGTGAAAAACCACTTGTATGAGTGCATGACAGAGCTCAGTAGGGAAGGAGCGACATTTGACATTTCAAGAGGAAAATTAGCTTCAATTGTTAGAGGATACCATGTCAGGTTTTGGAGAGAACCTGATGAGTCTAAACAGTGGAGCTCCCCACAAGTGACCCTATTTTGGAAACAAGACTTCCCCCAAGGAATTTATCTCGATGTGTGGTGAACATGTTGAGCCCCCAGGTGCTTCATACATTGAGCCGTGAAAATGAAAAAGTACTTTTATTTTTACACACAAATGTTATTTTAGCCTCAATTTTTTAATTTTTGCAAGGACAACAGGATAAAATGGACCTTAAACTTTGTTGGACAATTTGTCCTGAGTGTGCTGATACCTCAGATGTGGTGGAAAACCACTATTTGGGTGCACGTCAGGGCCTGAAAGGGAAGGAGCGATGATTTGGAGAACAGATTTTGATGGCATGGCCTGTGGGTATCATGTCACGTTTGGTTAGCCCTTCATGTACCTGAACAATAGAATCCACACACAAGTGACCCCCTTTTGGAAACTAGACCCTCCCATGGAATTTATCTAGATGTGTAGTGAGCTTCTTGAACCTATAGGTGCGCCACAGATAGTTGCGCAAAAAGATGGACACCACCTGATCACAGGTCAGATGGGAGCTGAACGTGACTCCCTCTGCCTCATTGCAGTGAATTTTCTGTTAAGAATTTTGTCTGAATCACATTTTTCAGAGATTTACATGTAATCGCTGATGTGAGCACTAAGTGTAGAGCGCAAGATAAATGTGAGCCGAGCCTTACTGCGATCTTTGGGATAAACTAATCAGCAGCAGCAGTTGCAAAACTGGCTTTATTACTATTTTTATGATGTTCACCTTGTGGTATACGTGATTAGGCGGCTTTATTCGTCAGGTCAAAACGATTACAGTGATACCAGATTTATATGGTTTTTTTAGGTTTGGCTACTAGTGCGCTAAAAATGTGTTTTTACAAAATAAAGGATAAACGAACCTGACCTCATAGAAGTGTAGTAGTGTGAAGATAAATAATAAAAATAAAATAATGTAGGGCTTTACTGTATTTTTGATCCTCAGCGCAGATAAAGCAGACTGCTATGGGCTGCCACGCTCAGCTACCTGGCTTTATCTTGGATGGCAATCAAACATACAGGGGAGCCCATTAATTATTTAAATAATTAAAACATATGTGTGAGCTTCACCCTATTTTTGATTGCCAGGCGAGGTAAAACCAGGTAGCTGGGGGGTTGGTATTCTCAGCGTGGTGAGGCCCATAGTTATTGAGCCCCCCCAGGCTAAAGTATAGCAGCCCAAAGCCATCCCAGATATTGGCACATTCATTAGAAGCGCCAATTCCTGGCACTTCACCCAGCTCTTCCAGTTGCCGTGTAGCGGTGGCAAACTCTTCTCGATGTCTCAATGTGGTGGCATCGGGGTGATAGAAAGGGTTAATGACAGCTGAGTATTGACAGTTTGTCATTAAGTCCAGATTGATAATGTCAGGCCTCTACGAGACTCGCCAATTATCAATCCCATGAAGAAATAGTTATAAAGCACACACACAGAGAAAAATCCTGTATTTGAAATAAACCAGACAACCCTCATTATCTAATTTATTACCCCAACATACCCTCCCCCCAACAGTTATCCTCAAGGAGGTGCCATGAAGCTCACTTACCTCTGCTACATCCAGAAACTAAACCTTAAGTAAAAAAAAGTAGATACATAAATATGTGAAAATACCCTTCAATCTAATATATAAAGCTGAATGTGTGTATGTGTGTGTGTATGTGTGTGTGTATATCCGGGATTGGCATCTACACCGTCGCAACTACAGCCGCAAAATTTTGCACAGTCACACGTCTGGACCCCGGGAGCATCATAGGCTATGTTATGAGGCGAAATTTTAACCCTGCGCGTTCCAGTTCACCAAACAATTTTGTCCCTATCTACATAATGGGGAAAAAAGGGAAAGGAAACGGGTTGGAGGAAAATCGACAGCTGTCAGCTACAGCTACAAAAATTTGCACAGTCACACATCTGGACCCCGAGAGCGTAATAGGCTATGTTGTGAGGCGAAATTTTAACCCTGCGCGTTCCAGTTCACCAATCAATTTTGCCCCTATCTACATAATGGGGAAAAAGTGAATGGAAAAGTGTTGGAGGAAAATCGACAGCTGTCAGCTATAGAGACAAAATTTTTCACAGTCACACGTCAAGACCCCGGGAGCGTCATAGGCTATGTTGTGAGGCAAAATTTAACCCCGCGCATTCTAATTCACCAATTTTGCCCCTATCTACCTAATGGGGAAAAAGTGACAGTTACCACTTGACAGTTGTGAATAAGAGGGGCTTAATGATAGCGCCAAAGACTGACAGCACATACCTGCATATAGTCACTAAGGTGGGACCCCAACATGAGATATTCACCACACATGGGGACATGTATACACACCACACGCACACAAAGAGTAACAGCAAGTATATAGTCACTAAGGTGCAGCCCCAACATTGGATACTCACCACGCACCCAAACAAATACACACACAACACAAAGAGACACACACAACACAGAGACACACACACACACCCCCAAGGGGACACACACACTCTATAGTGACACACGCACTCACCCCACAGGGAACACACACACACCACAAAGAGACACACAAAACACAGACACACACACCACACAGACCCCCCCCCCCACAGGGACACACTCACATACACACCCTATAGGGACACATGCACTCACCCCTCAGGGACACACACACACCACACAGAGACACACACAACACAGAGACACACACACCCCAAACAGACACCCCCCCACAGGGACACACACACACACACATACACACCCTATAGGGACACTTGCACTCACCCCACAGGGACACACACACACACACACCACAAAGAGACACACACAACACAGATACACACACACCACAGACCCCCCCACAGGGATACACACACATACACACCCTATAGGGACACATGCACTCACCCCACAGGGACACACACACACACACCACAAAGAGACACACACAACAGAGACACACACCACACAGACCCCCCCACAGGGACACACACATACACACCCTATAGGGGCACATGCACTCACCCCACAGGGTCACACACACACACACCACAAAGAGACAAACACAACAGAGACACACACCACACAGACCCCCCCACAGGGACACACACATACACACCCCAGGGACACACACCACACAGACAGACACAGATGTGCACAAATCACCTCACACAACTCGCCTCATACGTGTGGTATCTTTATTTTCAAAACATAAACATCTGATTAAAAACAGCCAATGTGCAACACATGTGCCATATAGTGAATTAAGGCAGATGTTAGTCACATGAGCTGTCTATTATGTGTATGTGTGAGGTAACATATACTGCCCGGCCAGGGGGAGGGTTTACTGTTGGCTGGAGATTTATTAGGCTGTCTATAGCAATCAATCACAGCTCAGCTTCTATTTTCCTACAGGTCATTAATATGACATATTCAAATTCTATTATGTTATAGCTAACAGCAGTTATTTATTAACCCGGGCGTAGCCGGGTACTACAGCTAGTAATAAATAAAAAACAAGTTCTATAAAAACATAAGGTACTTAGAACATATGTTTTTGCAAAAAGGATACAAAGCCGCCCCAACTAACGTCAAGGTGTACCCAAACTGGGACTGTCCCTACTCTAACTGTTTTAAAACCTGCCCTCTTGTCTGCTGACCTCAGAAAAGCAGAATGCAGAGTGTGACCACGGTCCCAGACTGGACACACAGCAGTGGGAGGCAATATAAAGACTCTGCTCACAAAAGGAGGAGTGGGGGTCTCCCAACCTGTAATAATACAAGGAGCTAAATAGAATGTATACAAAAACTGAGTCAGAGCACACAACAGTGAACATGCCTGTCAGAGCATGTTCACATTAATAGTAATCCACAATGAGGTTCCATGAAGCTCACTTAACTCTGCTACATCCAGAGACTGCAGCAAAGGAACAAGCGTCGTCTTGCTGCAATACCTGGGATCACTCTGATTGTAGCTACATTTCATGGCAATGATGTGATTGACACACAGTGCAGTTTTCGATACTGCAGATCCAAGTCTCAGAGATCACATGATTGTGTCTTTGGATCGGTCAGCGCGGGGAGAGGTGAGTTACTGTGAGCTCCCTCTCCCTGCACCCTAACTGCTGCCATCGGTAGCAATCACAGCAGTCAGGGGGTGATACAGCCAGGGACACACAATGATCGAATCCCTGGCTGTGTCACATTGCTCCTCCTCAGCCTTTATGCAGGGGCTGAGGCTGAGGGGAGCAGCTGACAGGCGGATCGTGCTGCTGCAATGCTGATGGGAGTGATCACTCATATCAGAATTGGAGGGGGTGATAGTGCCCCCTCCAGAGTTTCAAACTATGATGGGGTCTATTACAGCCCCAGCCATAAGCTGGATAGTAATTGTTGTGACTGGGGTTAGGATACTCAATCACTGGGCTGAGGGTTGTATTCTTTTAGGTGTCAATAGTAGTGGTGGCGGTGCCAGTGATTGTGATCGCAGGGACAGTGGTAACAGGCATGTGGCTGCAGGCATGTGGGGGTAAACACGTCCATTTTTCTGTTCCCTCTTTTGGTGGTGAGTAGCGTTCCCCATGGTGTTAGTGTAGAGGAATAAGACAGGAGAGTAAGGAGACTTTTCTAAAAAGTAAACCAGTTATTCTTTTACTTAGGCACAGCCAGGAGGTACACAGCCACAAATAGTATAGTAACATAGTAACATAGTAACATAGTTTTTAAGGTTGAAGGAAGACTTTAAGTCCATCTAGTTCAACCCATAGCCTAACATGTTGATCCAGAGGAAGGCAAAAAAAAACCCATGTGGCAACACTAAGCTCCATATTGGGGGAAAAAAATTCCTTCCTGACTCCAGATACGGCAATCAGACTAGTTCCCTGGATCAACGCCCTATCAAAGAATCAAGTATGTATAACTGATAATATTATAGTTTTCAAGAAAGGCATCCAGGCCCTTCTTAAATGTTAGTAGTGACTCCCTCATTACTACATCATGTGGCAGAGAGTTCCATAGTCTCACTGCTCTTACAGTAAAGAATCCGCGTCTGTGATTATGATTAAACCTTCTTTCCTCCAGACGTAGAGGATGCCCCCTTGTCCCAGTCTCAGGCCTAAGAGTAAAGAGATCATTAGAAAGGTCTCTGTACTGTCCCCTCATATATTTATACTTTATTATAAGATCACCCCTAAGCCTTCGTTTTTCGAATAGACATACTTCGTTTTACCATAGACATACTTAGTTGACTTATCTCGACAGGCAGGTAGATAGCAGAGTTAGGTACACAGTTCCATGTGAAGCATGATGACAGTGAGAACACCCAGAGCCCAACTTGGTGTCCAAGTTGACACAATAGAATATGTTGCTTTATCCTACCAGAGTGACATCTTCCAGCAGACCCCACAGGTACTCTGACCTTCATGGGTGATAGAAGCTCCTATGTGTCCATCTTCTGTGTGGGAGACCCCCCTTCCAGCGCCGTATGCCTCCTAATCCACAACTTTAGGCTAAGGTTGGCTGGGTTCGCTGTGCAAGCCAAGGGCATTCCTTCTGCCTAAAGGGTGCAGATGTTTAGAGATCCTTCCTTGAATTTCGGGTCAGACTGTGCTATCCAACCCAGAGGAGCAGGGTTAGAGTTCCCCTACATGATTTTCTGAGCGTACTGGCTGAGCTCCAACTGTCCTCTCTCAGATGTTACTGTACCCTGATGTGACTGTCATCACAGCTAATGTGCCCACAAGCTCCACCCACTCAACCTGTTGCTAAGTTACTACCTAGATGGGGAGCTTTACTCTTCAGGTACCTGTGGGCCGTCCAGTACTCACAAAACAGTACAGCATTTTCCCAAATTAAAAGCCTATAACATATACAAGAGTTACATTAATATAATCCCCAAACTGGGGCATCACATATAGATCAGGCAATTTCATTTTCGGTGACAGCATGATGGGGGCGGGCTCTGTAGCAATCTCTCCTCCCTGTGCACTCTCCATCTGCCCGCAATCCCTCCCTTCATGCAGTCTCTCCTTTGAGCTGTCTTCCCCCTGTGCACTCTCCTCTCGTGTGTGTTTTCTCCCCTTTTTAAAAAATTAAACTCATGAAATAGACCTAGACAGAAATGATGGTACCCTTAAAGAAAAACCCATAAAAACCCATAATGGTCACAGAAATAACTTGAATCTGGCAAAAGTAATAATAAATAAAAAATCTATGAAAATGAACAAATGAAAGTCAAACATTGCTTTTCAAACCTGCTTCCACAGAAATTTAAAAAAAATGAAACTCATGAAATAGGCCTGGACAGAAATAATTGTACCCACCTAAAAATAATGTGACAAAAGGACATGTTAAATCAAGGTGTGTCCACTAATTAGCATCACAAGTGTCTACAATTTTGTAATCAGTCGGTGGGCCTGTATATAAGGCCACATATACTCACTGTGCTCTTTGGTGACATGGTGTGTACAAACTCAACATGAACTAGAGGAAGCAAAGGAAAGAGTTGTCTCAGGACAAGCATGTTAAAGGTGAAGGTTATAAGACCATCTTCAAGCAGCCTTTGTGTTCCTGTGACTACAGTTGCACATATTATTCAGAAATTTAAAGGGAACCTGACCTCTAAAAATGAGCCCTCAGGCTCTTTTAACCTATCCCTGCACCATGGTAATCCTAATCTATCAATTCCTTTCTGTCCCTAAAGCGATATTTGAAAGTTTATAAAAGTTCTTTTTTTACCTGTTCTTCTGCAGCTTCTCATTATATGTGAAGCTGCAAAAGGCGGTCTTTTTTGCTTCTTCCCGTCGCCGGCGTGTTAATTATGCACGCCCATATGGGCGTACTATGGAGCAGAGACTGTGCTGGTGCTGCAAGGGAGGGGTACAGGCGATATGATGCGATTTTAGTCATATCGCCTGTACGGCCCCCTTGCAGCACCAGCACAGTCTCTGCTCTATAGCATGCCCATATGGGCATGCATAATTAACACGCTACTGGCAGAGAGAAGCAAAAAAGACCGCCTTTTGCAGCTTCACATATTATGAGAAGCTGCAGAAGAACAGGTAAAAAAATTACTTTTATAAACTTTCAAATAGCGCTTTAGGGACAGAAAGGAATTGGTAGATTAGGATTACCATGGTGCAGGGATAGGTTAAAAGAGCCTGAGGGCTCATTTTTAGAGGTCAGGTTCCCTTTAAGATCTATGGCACTGTAGCCAACCTCTCTGCATGTGTCCGCAGGAGGAAAACTGATGACAAATCAAAGAAATGGATAATACGAATGGTAATAAAAAAAAACAGGAAAACTTCTAAAGGGATTAAAGATGAACTTCAAGCTCAAGGAACATCAGTGTCAGATTGCACCATCCGTCATTGTTTGAGCCAAAGTGGACTTCATGGGAGATGACCAAAAAGGAAGACACCATTGTTGAAAAAAAATCATAAAAAAGCCAGACTGGAATTTGCCAAACTATATGTTGACAAGCCACAAATGTTCTGGGAGACAAAAATAGAACTTTTTGGCAAGGCACGTCAGCTCTATGTTCAAAGATGGAAAAATGAAGCATATAAAGAATATAACATGTAAATGAGGGGTACCAACGATTTTGACCATATGTGAATATAGCATAACCCCACCCACTCCACATAGCCATGCTCACTCTGCATAGCCCTCCCCAAAGCCCACTCCACATAGCCCCACCCACTCCACATAACCACGCCCAATTTGTAGTCAGTATCTCCACATATCCCTGCCTCCTCCACATAGCCCCATCCAAGGACTATGTGGAGGGGGAGCTTTGTAAGGGCTATACATGGAGCAGAGCTATGAAAGGGGTGGGGCTACTGGGAGGGTGGTGCTATGTTTAGGGGCGGTGCTATGAAGGGGTGTGGTTTCTAGGAGGGGGCAGGCCATGATATATACATACATTACCATATATGGGTGATATTGCCATATATGGGCAATATTACCATATATGAGCATTACGGCTATATATGGGCATTACGCCCAGGCAATGCCAGGCTCTACAGCTAGTATATATGTGCATGTATGTGTATATGTGTATGTCCTTGCCGCATCACATGACCCGCCACATGTATATATGCATGTACAGTCACAGCCCCATTTTACATAAAAGATCCAGTGTCCTCGTTGTTGGAGTATGTCCTGCAAGCAGAAATGGGAGTCAGAGGTGGGAAATCTTTCAGGGGAAACGTGGTCTTCATTGTTGGAGTATGTAATGCTTCTCTCAGTCAGTGAACCAAAAAGACTCTCACAATTATACTTGATACATAGGGCATCCCATGTATCAAGTATAATTGTGAGTGTCATTTTGGTTCACTGACAGAGAAGCATTACATACTCCAACAATGAGGACCACGTTTCCCCTGAAAGATTTCCCACCTCTGCCTCCCATTTCTGCTTGATCCGTAGAGGGTACCTCTCGAGAAAGATGTACATTAAGTCTCCATAAATAATTGATATTACCGCTCTGGTGGCACCAGTAACGCAAATACTGTCCAGTACAATATCCTTATCAATTTCTACAGCGCTTATCCTGTTCTGTGTTCTATAGGCATTTTGTATCTGGAGGTACCACTGTCAGGTAGGCCAAACTCCTCTTGAGACATTGAAAGGATTTTAGGGAGCTACCCTGGATCAAATGACTAACACAGAGAATGCCCGCCCTTTTCCAGTTACGTAAAATTCAGCTAGCAATACATTATCCCAGATAGGAGTATAAATGGTCAAGTGCTCTACGTCCCTCATTTGATTGACCATGGATATCAGTATCCTGCTTAGCATTCCAATATTGAACCAAATTATAAGTTTAACATGAATTCGTAAGGCCTTCCCCTATCCAAGCATCCTGCCACCCATCATAGAGCATCTCAGTGAAATTTGCCCAAAAAGTCCCCAACTAACTCTCTCTCGAATTCCCCCCTTCCCCAGCAATCCCTTTAGAACCCCTGACAAAATAAACAAGGGGAGACAAAAGAATGAAAATCTGAAGACAATACTGCACCGGACTTCGGTAGGGTTCTGCGCGCTTCAGGTGGCCCCGATCAGATAGGGCTTTTATGCTGGTCCAACCACTTCATGGTTTGCTCAGGATGTAGAACAAAGTGTCTCACCGAGGGCAACCACCCTCAGCCATGCTGGATATGTGGCTCCCCTGCGGACTGGTCGCCACAGTGATGCTGCACCTACTCCATAGGTCTGGTGTCACCGTTCCCATGTGAGAGGGGTTGTAACTTTGAGACACTACACCTGCATCCAACACCATCCCAATTCCAGGCCTGGGGTGTGACGGCATGTGCGACAGAGCAGGAAGGGACACCTGGCCGATGATCAATCCAAGAAGATTTATTAAACAAGAAAGCTGGAACAACACACAAGAAGGTAAATCTGCAGAGTCCGCAATGAGTCCAACAAAGGAAACAGATCCGGGCACCTCCCGATAATCCATGTGCCAGATAAACGAAAGCAATAGTCCAATGGATACAACGCAATCCCACGGACGACGAGATCTGGCCTCAGCTCAGGTCTCGCTCCGGTCACTTCCACACTCGACTCACATCTGCTTGGGTCACACATGGGTCTATTGTCTTGGCTCCTGGGATCAGCCCATGCGAAGGGGAGTAGGGTTCACCCCCCTTATTCAATGGCTTAGTCCATCAGAAGAGTCTAGAATGGTAGGCTCCGGTGTGTCTGCGAGGATGTGTATTGGAAGTCATCCCCTTCTTAGGAGAACAATGGGGAATTCCCTAGCTGTGTTGACCAAACTGAATTAAATCATGGTCCAGGAACAAAGTCCTGGGGGGAGGAGGCATGGTTACCTACATCACAAGATATTGCAAAGTATACAGCAAATACAACCAGAGAAAAGTTACACCACATCAAATGACATACAGAAATACAGGACAGGGAAAACTACATATCATGACATGGGGGTCTGGGTGGACCTTATTTAGGGAGGACCCCATCTCCAGGCTGGAGGAGGGGTTAGGTAGAGGGAGTAGGGGGAGTGAGAGAGAGGAGTCGGAGACAGGAGTTGGAGGAAGGACGTCCAGGGAGGACATGGGACAAAGGAGTCCTAGGGGACATGGGAGTGGGGGACCCCACACGTGTGCCCTGAGTCTGGTCTGACCCGAGTTGCATAGAGGGGCAGGTTGCCTGAGGGGACCGGCCTCAATCTAGTGGGAGTGCTGCAAGTTTCAACCAGGAAAACCAGAGGCCACTGCTTCTGCAAGATCAGTGGATAATCGCCAGGACGGTGGCTAGAACTAGGGTCAGGGGACGTGCCGGCAGAGTCGCCCGATAAGGCCCGCAGCCATCAGCCTGGGACCCTGTCCACTAAGGCGCTGGGAAGGAGGGCAAGTATACTGTGCAGTGAGAGCAACCAGGAAAGGCTAAAAAGGGTGTCTCGGAGGAGCAGTCCCGACCGACTGGGAGCTGGCCTGTCTGCATCATGGATCAGCAAGTAAAGGTAAACAACTGCATCCTTGGTGTCATCTGGTTATTCCCGTGCCTTCCACTCCCGGCAGCCATGCTGACCATCAGCCTTCACAGACTTTACACCTGCCCTGGGGGCCCGCTCCACCTGTTGGGAGCCATATCATCCCGGCTGCATTACCATCTGCCCCAGCGGTCATCTGCGGTGTCGGCCATCCCTGGCCGATTACCATAGGTGGCGTCAAACTATCCCTTGTAAATAATCCCCCTTTTACTGCATGCCCAGGGCCACAGAGCTGGGTCACAGCCACTGTGACCTCCCACCGAAATGACTGGCCCGGTTAACAAGAACCCCATGGCCCTAGTGGACGTCGCAAATACAACATGGAATAAATTAATACAAGTAATCCAAGGGATCTCAGACATTTCTTGACCTCCAGGAATTTCATTCATTGTCTCTGGACCTCCTTGGAAAAATCTGAGAAGATAGAAATTTTGTTTCCCTTAACAGCGAGATCCTGCATGTCTCTCGTTCACCTGCTGTCACGGTCACTATAAAGCAGGATTCTGGCAAGCATGGGCCTGGGTGGATGTTTCAGCATAGAGGTCTGGAGTCGACATGATGTGCCCGTTCAATGGCAAATAAGTGTGACAGGGCATCAGACCTCCATGAACTCCACAAAGGAGGACCCCTCAGTTTTCAGAGATACCAATTATTCGCAAGTTGTTTTGCCTTAGTTGAATGCTAAAACGGATGACCTGGAAAATCACCTGAGATACGCTGGACAGGCGTTTGCGTTTTTTTAACTGACACTAGGTCATCCTGATAAGTACTGACCTGTTCCTCCATAGGGACATTTTAAGTTCAGACTTTATATTACATTAGTCTTCTTTCAAGTTTCGCACACACTGCCAGATCAGAGTCTGCTGTGGCTTCCTGCTCCCCCTCCTTCACCTCAGATCTCTTCAGGCTTATCTGGCCCCTGGATTCCGGTGTCCCCCTGCTGCAGCTGAGCAAAGCCCCTATTCCAAAATAGGCAGATCTCTCTAGCTTTGCCTTCACCTCTATCCTCCTTGACAGTGGTGCATTAGCCTGCTGCGCCTCCTTCTCAGCTCCAGCACCATCTTGGTCATGTGTTTCTGTCCCAGCCCCAGGATCTGGTTTCCGCCTGTGGATCATCCCAGCCACCACTTGCCTCTGTGGATATCGCCTACCGGGTCCACGTATGTTAAGCCGGTCAGATCTGTCCCTGAAGAGCCTCCAATCGTGCTAGAGAAGGATAATAAAACGGATTTACAGTAGGAGATCCTCACACAGCCTTCTTTTTTTGTCTTCCTCTGGATCAACATGTTAGGCTATGGGTTGAACTAGATGGAGTCAAAGTCTTCCTTCAACCTTAAAAACTATGTTACTATGTTACGTCACTGACAGCGTGACCGCCGCGTCCCCCTGCAGCTCTCAAATATGAAATGGAAAAACATGGCAGATCACATAGAAATGCCATCGAAGGTCCCCCAGAGTCCCCCCGGGTTCCACCCGCAGTGTCACACGTCCACTTGCCAATGCACACATCCTCTTGCCACTGCCCCGCCACACGTGCCTTCACCCCTGCCTGCGTCCGCTTGCCCCTGTCCCGCCACACGTCCGCTCACCCCTGCATGCGTCCACTCGCCTTTGCTCTTGCAAGCGTCCGCTCGCCCCTGCCCTGGCATGCATCTGCTCGCCCCTGCCGCCTGCAGAACCAAGTCTGCCCTACCATGGTAATGACAGGTCATGACCCCAGCGATGACAGTTCAGGATCCCTCGATCACACACAGATCAATTGTGATCACATCGTGGTCTCCTGCTCTGGACCAAAGTGAGGTGAGGCCTCACTGGGTTAATGACCTGTCCTTTCCCAGGCAGGGTGCCTGGTCTTATAGCAGATGGGGGATGCCCATATATGCTATAACACTGAGAATCATCGAGTGACCTCTCACTGGACTACGTCGGACATCGCAGAGGATTGTGCAGTAATAAAGATGGAGTCTAAATAGGTTTGTTTGTTTTTTCTACTAAAAATATTTTTCTCTGTGTTGTGTCTTCTTTACTATTTATTAGATTCCTAATGGTCAGGTCTAATATTGGTCTGACATTATGAATCTCGGGCTTAGTGCAAGCTGCCGATACAAAGCTGGCATTAACCCCTTACTGTCCAGCCTGCCACCACTACACGGCAGCTGGAAGAGTCGGATACAGCACCAGAAAATAGCGCTCTATGAATGCGCCATTTTCTGGGGTATCTGCGGGCTGCAATTTGCAGCGGGGGAGGTCCAGAAATATTGGGCCACCCTGCACTGAGGATTCAAGCCCGCAGCTGCCTAGCGGTACCTGGCTGGACCAAAAATACAGCGAAGCCCGATGTCGTTTTTTTTTTTTTTTTTAATTATTTCATTACAGAATTAAAAACAACGGCTTCACTATATTTTTGGTTTCCAGCTATGTTAAATTAGGCAGAGGGGTGGGTGGCAGCCCATAGCTGCCTGCTGTACTAGTTAATTCCACTGTCTCACCAATGGTTTTTCTACACATATTTGCAGCCACTGTACCACCAATGGTTTTATATGCAAATATACATCCACTTTACCACCAATAGTTAGATATACAGCCACTGATCCACAAATGGATTTATATACACTCACTGATCCATCCACTCACTGATCCAGCGACGCATCCTCCCGTCTCCTATCGCGGCCGCTTCTAATTCCGGGGCTGCTCATTAACTTCCAGGATTATTCACTGCACTGTCTGCGCTTGGCTTTTTACGGCCGGCACTCGGCAGTGTTCGGGCTCTGACGGCAGGGTTCACCTGCGGTCATGGCCCGAACTATGACCTGGGGTTAACCCTGACTGTCAGAGTCAGTGCTCAGCCTGCTCTCGCTCTGCATAGACGTGTCTATGCAGAGCGATGCAGAGCCGACATTGCTTTTCATTTGGACTACGTCGGACTGAAGATTGTTTTATATAATAAAGTTGGAGTCTCGAAGTGTCTTTTTGTTTTATTTCGAATAAAATATTTTTTCTCTGCGTTGTCTTTTTTTGTCTTCAGGTGGTTGTGGGAGGTGAATAAGAAAAAAGACATTTATAGGGTTCTTTGTGGTCTAATTGGTGGAGATTACAAACCCATTAACCCTCACTTGCCCAAGAAGCTCAGTCAGATTATCTCTCTCTCTTATGTGATCTGGTAATGAACTTACGCTCACAAGATCAGCAACAATTCTTAAAATACATTTAGACAGCTTTAGCAGGTATTACTACAATTACTCTTATAAGGCCACTTTCACATCAGCGGTAATCGCTGATCGCAGCAGTTTCGGTGAAAAAAACGCAACTGCCGCGATTACCGCATAACAGGCGCACTTGCGGTTCACTTGCGGCAAGCCCCATGCTATGTTTATGCGGCTTGTGGCAGGTGCGGTATAGTTGCGGTTTCGGCACTTGCCGCAGATACAGCCGCGAAAAAAAACGCGGTCAGACGCTGTTTTTTTTCACGACTGCATCTGCCGAACCCGCACTTGCCGCACACTTACCGCAAAGCCCCATAGACATTGCATGGGGCTTGCCGCAAGTGAACCGCAAGTGCAGCCGTAAGGCCCCTTTCACATCATTGTTTTACGCTGATCACAGCAGTTACGGTAAAAAACGCAACTGCCGCGATTTCCGCATAACGGTCGCACTTACAGTTCACTTGCGGCAAGCCCCATAGGGTCATTCCATGTCAAGTGAACCAATGATTATTACCTCTATATTTTTAATTCTTTTGAGATTTTGTTATTTGATAATAGCATGTCAGACAATGCAAAATGTGAAGAGAAAAATTTAAAAAAAAATTTTTTTTTTTTTTAAATGATTTTCAAAGTTCGGAAAAAGTGTGAATTTCGCTGTTGCCTGCCTTTACGTTTCTCCTCATAACTAAGGCTAGGAATAAGATAGAGAGACAAAATAAACACCATTCTACTCAGAACTATACAGGCTTTCACCAGATATGTCACAAGAGGATCTTTGTTAATATTTTACCCATGTGATCGCAAGCGCAAAACTTTAAAACGTATTTCCGAAAAATGGGCGCGCTTTAAATATTTCAAAAACTGCCCATGTGTCTGCTTTGCTCTTAGCCACATCTGTACCAAATTTCAAGTTGGGATCGGAATGGGATCATATTTTAACATATTTAACTATTAATAGCGTCAATGGGTCATTCCATATCAAGTGATCTAAATATGAATATTTTTTTTTACCTGACGTCTTTAGATTTTTTTTTTTTTTTTTCCTTTTATGAAGTACTACTTTAGTTAATTACAAATTAAAAGTTTGGAATTTTTTTCTTCATCAGTTAATTTTTTATAGATTTTTAAAGTTTAAAAAAAGGGTGAATTTTGGCCTGGTACGACTTTAAATTTTTTTATCTCGGGCTAGAAATAAGATAGAGAAACAAAATAAACACCATTCTACTCAGAACTGTCCAGGCTTTCACCAGATATGTCACAAGAGTATATTTGTTAATTTTAATTTTTTACCTATGCGAATGCAAACGCAACATTTTGAAACGCATTTCCGAAAAAAACATTTTAATAAAAATTTTCCAAAACTGCCCATGTGTCTTTTATGCTCTTAGCCACATCTGTACCAAATTTCAAGTTGGGATCGTGATGGGATCATATTTTAAAATATTTAACTATGGTTAATCTCATTTTTATTAAATTTTGAAAAAACATATGAAAGACATACATTCAATCTTTTAACAAAATCTTGAGACATATAAAATATACAAAAAGAGAATTCACAAAGTTATTAGTAACTTTAAGATAAGCTGCAAATTTACTTTTGCGCTTATCTCTGGTGCAATATATACTACAATCTAAATATAATTCCAAACACTCAAGTATACAACCTTTCTCAGGGTTTTGAGATGTTGTGATGTCAAGGGGACAAGCAGCCCCAGCAGAATGATTTTTATTACTTGGCCCCTTCTAACAGGTTGACCACGTAAGTGGGTCATTACCCGTTGAGGCCTAGTTGGAATAGTCTATCGACTGGTGTACCGGAAAGGAAGGCCGAAATATTAATGATCTACTCACAGCTCAGAGTTTTCGATACCTGTCTAATGTTCACTAGAATTCTGAAAGGTATAGGCGTAGAAAGGAAATACCTAGACTGAATGTATCAGATGGGAAGAAAAGAGAGATAGAAAAGAAGAGAGAGAGAGAAGAGAAACAAAAACCATTAGAAAAAGTTATACTGGGAAAGAAAAGCCACGTAAGAAAAAAAGAAAAAAAGGAGGGGGGGGGACGGGTGAGGTATGGGAAGGAGAAAGGGTACTCATCCCACTGGCTCCCCATCAGCCAGAGGTCGAGCCATATTATCTGTGCTGGAAAAGATACTCCTAAATTCTGCAGAGTCGTGAAAAAGAATCCATTCAACCCAAATCCCTAAGAATTTGTTCCGAGATCCCGACGCATCAGCTGCGAGCTCCTCCATTCGATATGTGTCCATCAATTCTTTGAACCAATCAAGTAGAGATGGAGCCCGGCTTGATTTCCAGAACCTCGGGATCACAGCACGAGCAGCCGAGATGCAAAAGCGGAGAATATCCCTCTTCTGTAGCCCAATAGGACCTGGAAAAATGGATAACATTGCCGATTCTGGGCAGCATTCGGCTTGTTTACCTGTTATCCGGGCGTATGCATTGAAAACCTCAGACCAGAACCGCCGGATTTCCCCACAACTCCACCAAATGTGTATCATTGTACCCTTCTCTTCCCCACAGCGCCAGCAGGTATCAGGGGTTCCAGGGAACATGTTCCGGAGTGTCGTCGGGCACAAGTACCATCTAGTGAGCAGCTTATAGCTTCTTTCTTGTGCAGAACAAGCGCTAGCTAGTGAGTGAGTAAATATAAAGCATTTCTGCCAATTAGCTTCTGAAATGCTACACCCCAATTCCCTCTCCCAAGCACGTTGGAAGTAAAGGGTGCCCTGCTCTCTCATGGACCCTAAGGCCTGGTATAAAAATGATATTTTGCGCCTCGGTGGAGCCTCCAGTTGGAATAACCTCTCCAATACGTTGGGCGTCAATCTTACCCTGCAAGAGTGGTCAGCTGAATATAATTATGCTCTGTATTGGAGAAATTCGAATCACTTAAGAGGTCTCGTAGGTTCTTTGAGTTGTAGCTCTGCCATCGGGGGCAAACCACCACTGGACAGAGTCTGTCCTACTCGGGTGTCATCCACAATCCGCCAACATAAAAATCTCTGCCTGTCAAATCTGGGTGGGAAAGATGGGTTGGAAAAAAGGGGAGTCAAAGGGCTAAGTGTCGTTTAAGCGGAGGGTTTTCGTCACTAGGTGCCATACCTTCAAGGTGTTTCTGGTCATGTCTGTCAAAGGTACTAGGTCTGTGGAGTCTTTAGGGGAAATCCAAAGCAGGTGTTTCAGCGGAATCCCCAAACCCTCTTGCTCCACCCCTACCCATTTCTTGGAGGACGCATGATAATGCCAATCTAGAGCTCTAACAAGAGAGGAAGCCTCAAAGTACGCTCGTATGTTGGGTAGTCCAACCCCTCCTCTGGTCTCGGGCAAGGATAGGATATTCATTCGCAATCTGGACCTCTTGCCCCCCCAGACAAATCTAAGGATCATAGATTGCATTTTGGAGAGGAAACCTCTATCCAATAGAACAGGAACTGTCTGAAAAGTATATAAGAGTCGGGGCAAGACATCCATCTTGACTACGTTTATTCTCCCGAACCAGGATAGCTTTAATTGTCTATAGGAGGTAAATGCCGATTCCGCGTTAGTCAAAAGGGGTTGATAATTTAAATTGAATATTTGTTTAAGATCTTTTGGTATAAGGACTCCCAAGTACTTAATGGCTTCTACTTTCCATTTAAATGGGAACTGTTTAGATAGATGAGAAACCAATTCTCCAGGCAAAGAAATATTGAGTGCCTCGGTTTTGGAGCAATTCACTTTAAAGTTGCTCAATTGTCCGAACCGTTCAAACTCCATTAAGACCGAAGGGATGGAGACCAGGGGCTGGGAGATGTAAAGTAGCAGGTCATCTGCAAATAAGGCTAATTTGTGATGACTCTGTCCCAGCTTGACCCCATGGACGCATTCATTGGACCTAAGTGCAAAATATTTAACTATTATAGTGTCAATTCAAAAGTCACCAAGAACACAGTCATTTTTTCACAATTGCCCGTCAATAGTTTGAACTTGATATAAAGAAACATAGTCTTGTAACATCTCAAATGAAAGCTGTTACCGTTCTGAGTAAAATGATGCCTCTCCCACTTCATTATCTTATTTCTAGCCTGAGATAAAAAAATGTAAAGTCATACCAGGCCAAAATTCACCCTTTTTTTAAACTTTAAAAATCTGTAAAAAATTAACTGATGAAGAAAAAAATTCCAAACTTTTAATTTGTAATTAACTAAAGTAGTACTTCATAAAGGAAAAAAAAAAAAAAAATCTAAAGACGTCAGGTAAAAAAAAATATTCATATTTAGATCACTTGATATGGAATGACCCATTGACGCTCTTACTAGTAAAATATGTTAAAATATGATCCCATTGCGATCCCAACTTGAAATTTGGTACAGATGTGGCTAAGAGCATAGCAGACACATGGGCAGTTTTTGAAATATTTAAAGCGCGCCGATTTTTCGGAAATGCGTTTTAAAGTTTTGCGCTTGCGATCACATGGGTAAAATATTAACAAATATCCTCTTGTGACATATCTGATGAAAACCTGGACAGTTCTGAGTAGATTGGTGTTTATTTTGTTTCTCTATCTTATTTCTAGCCCGAGATATGATAGAAAATGTAAAGCCATACCAGGCCAAAATTCGCACTTTTTTAAAACTTTAAAAATCTGTAAAAAATTAACAGATAAAGAAAAAAATTCAAAACTTTTTTTTTTGTAATTAGATAAAGTTGTTCTTCAGATAGAAAAATTTTTTTAAAAATCTGAGGACGTCAGGGAAAAAAAATATTCATTTTTGGATCACTTGACATGGAATGACCCCATGGCCAAAAGTTTTGAGAATGACACCAAAATGATATTTTCACATGATCTGCAGCCCTCTGGTTTTTATTTGTGTTTGTCTGATGTTTATATCACATACAGAAATATAATTGCAATCATATTATGAGTACCAAAGGTTATATTGACAGTTAGAATGAGTTAATGCAGCAAGTCAATATTTGCAGTGTTGACCCTTCTTCTTCAGGACCTCTGCAATTCTGCCTGGCATGCTCTCAATCAACTTCTGGACCAAATCCTGACTGATAGCAATCCATTCTTGCATCATCAATGCTTGCATTTTGGCAGAATTTGCTGGATTTTGTTTGTCCACCCGTCTCTTGATGATTGACCACAAGTTCTCAATAGGATTAAGATCTGGGGAGTTTCCAGGCCATGGACCCAAAATCTCTATGTTTTGTTCCCTGAGCCATTTAGTTATCACCTTTGCTTTATGGCAAGGTGCTCAATCATGCTGGAAAAGGCATTGTTGGGCGCCAAACTGCTCTTGGACGATTGGGAGAAGTTGCTCTTGGAGGACATTCTGGTACCATTTTTTATTCATG
>JARQOC010000005.1:291358434-291396397 GCA_033576535.1 Allobates femoralis
CCAGTAAGCTTAACCTCTACTGTGGGTAAAATCCTAGAGGGTTTTCTAAGAGATGCTATACTGGAGTATCTGAAGAAAAATAACCTCATGACCCAATATCAACATGGGTTTACGAGGGACCGTAAGTAAAAATTACTTTTGTGGGTTTTTCCTTACTTTAACAGAAAGGTACCAATTATTTTAATAGTGAAGGGAATGGGAAAAGGGATTCCTGGATTCCTGCACTCTGTGTGGAGGTTTGGCCACCGCCCAATAAGTAATTTAACGGAGGAAACACCGGTGCTAATCTTCTTTTAGCAATACTTTTTTTAAATATAAACATTTTAAAAGCATTTTCAGTGTGCTAGCAGGCGTTAGACGCGTTCCAGAAGGCACCCCTTGCTTAATCATTAGCCAGACCACTCCACTGCCTGGTTTCACCTGCATTTCTGCACTCGGTGTGGAGGTTTGGCCCCCGCCCAATAAGTAATTTTAAGGAGGAAACATCGATGCTAATCTTCTTTTAGCAATCATTTATTTTAAATATAAAAATTTTAAAAGCATTTTCAGTGTGCTAGCAGGCGCTAGACACGTTTCAGAAGGCACCCCTTCCTTAATCATTAGCCATTAGCCATAATGATTAAGGAAGTGGTGCCTTCTGAACCACGTCTAGCGCCTGTTGCACGCTGAAGATACCATTTCTTTTCTTTTTCCAGCCTTTAACCCAGCTTTATTCACAGTCACAACAGTGAACAATTGCTAAAAAAAAGCAACAAAATCCACATGAAAAAAAACACAGGAAAAACGTGACAAAATCATGTAAAAAATGCACCAAGACACCACTTACTTATCTGTGCGGATTTTTGAAACATGGTGCTGATTTTGGATGTCAAAATCCACAGCACACATTCCACGTCGGCACATAGCCTTAGCTGGCTACAGACAAAGAGATTGTGCCTATAACAAAGAAGAGCACACAGTTTAGGCCAAAGGTGGGACCATGTCACTGGTCTGAAGTGAAAGTCTACAGAAGTGCACCACCCCCCGCAACCAGGAAACTGGTAGGCAGAGAAGTGGTGCTCTGACAATTTTTCAGGTTGCCACTGCTTGTAAAACTATTTTGTATCGGTAATACAAAAAAAAAAAAAAAATAAAACAATGGGGAGTCGTTGCCAAAATATCCTTAGAATGACTCTTGAAGCCTTATTTTAACATGCACTATATGAATGTGTATTTCTACAAATCTGGTATCTATCTACTTGTGCTATGGCCTTAGATTTTCAGATTAGTGATGTTATGGCACCTGGCAGCAGTTTTTCCTCTTGGAATGAATCCATTAAAGAGCTTCTGAATTTGAACTGTCCCTCTCAACTATTCATGAACATTTTTTATGCTAGAGCAAGCAAGCTGATAGCCACCTCTGCACAGATAACAGCAGATAAGAAACCATAACAAAGTTTAACCTTGATAAGGGGATCTCAGTTACTGGCAACCAACCTCCTCCCTTGAACTTGAACCATGTAATGCTTATATATATTCTTTCTCACAATTGTATATGAATAATTGAAACCTATGTAATGTGTGCACATCCAGCTACTCAGGAATGTCACGTTAAACCCATTTTCCATGTAGGAAATAAGGAAGGCATTATTCTCTGTACTAAGTGTGATGGTGACTGACCTATAGTTAAAGGCATATGTGTCAGTCACAAAGGCTAGGATACTCAGCAGCTGGGACAGAATTTATTTCACAGTAGCACTGCCCAGCAGTTGTGGTCCTAACTGCACATGTAAGGGGGATAGTAGTAGGGATAAAGATTGTTTGTCACACCAGTTCAGATTTCAGCCTACGGTCTTAATTTTAGGACATGGTCATTTCTCAAAGTCAGACATCAGAAATACTGTGTGATACCTGAGAAATGAGTATGAGAATTGTCATATCTCAGTCTGAGAACTGACAACTCAGAACCCATAAATGATAATTGATAAATGATAATTGATAAATGATAAACAATAATTAATAAATGATAACAAATAATTGATAAATGATTATTGATACATAAAAATCAATAAATGATAATTGAGAAATGATAATTGAGAAATGATAATTGATAATTTACAAATGATAATTGATAAATGATAAAATATTATTATTATTATTTATTTATAGAGCACCGTTGATTCCATGGTGCTGTACATGAGAAAGGGATACATACAAACAAGTTAAAAATACAGTAAACAAACTAACAGTGACAGACCGATACAGAGGGGAGAGAGAGGACCCTGCCCTTGCGGGCTTGCATTCTACAGGGCAATGGGGAAAGAGACAGTAGGATGGGTCTGCTCTGGTGGTGGTGGAGTCCTGGGTACCATGGTGGTGGAGCGCTGGGTCCGATGGTGGTGGAGCGCCAGGTCCAGTGGTAGGGGGGCACCAGGTCCATTGGCTGTGAAGTGACACTGTGGTCATTGCAGACTGTAGGCTGTTCTGAAGAGATGGGTTTTGATGGTCCGCTTGAAAGTTCCAAGTGTGGAGGACAGTCGGACGTTTTGGGGTGCAGAATTCCAGAGAATGGGGGATGCTCAGGCGAAGTCTTGCAGGCGGTTAGATGAAGAACATATGTGGCGCCCCGCAACGAGTGCGTCACAAGAGGGTATTGCAGCCATAAATGCAGCCGCAATATTCTCTGACACAGCAGTGATTTAGTTAACTTTGAGATCCAACCCTGCATGCATCACCTAGAACAGAGGGCCAATCCTAGGTCCTGGTGGGCGGAGTGCTAGGGAAGTGTGTAGGAGAACTTACGTTTAGTCGAGAACAAACCGAGAAGGAGTCTAGAACTGGACAAGACAGAGCCTAGAACTTGAACTTGGAGTAGGAGCGGGGGCTCCGCACCCCGTGCAGCCCCCGGGCCGTCACCGGTCGGGTGTCAGCACCTGAGGCCTTACCAACCGGGAATGGGCATCATCACACGGGTTCCTAAAAACTCCCGTGCCCCAAACCACAGCCGGTTCACTGGTACCGAAGCTGGCAGCAGTTCACCTCTGCTACGCGAACCAGAAGCGTGGAGGAGCAGCTTCACAGGAGCACCCCACCACCAGCCAACTTCCAGTCGTCTAACCAGCGGTGTACCCACCGAGGGATCCAAGGCTCCCCAAAACATCCACAACGTACAATTTGGATAGGGCATTGAAGCAGCCTCCCCGTACCCGATCTGGTATTCCTGGGCGACAATGGCAAATCACTTAGCTAGAATGGAGGAACACTACGGATCTCTGAGAGACACTATCACTGCTGAGTCCACCCGGTCTACTACCCGTAAGCTGTATACCATGTACTGCCTGCTGGTTACAGTAAAGACCCGTTGCAGAGACTTTCTGTGTCCGTGTTTCCTTATGAACTGTCCGTCTACACTGCAAGGTAACCGCAGCTGCCGCACAACATCTTAAGCAGCTCCAGCCTCCGGGGATCACCGCTCAGCCTGTGGGGAGCGTTCCATCTTGCTGCTGTCCATCCCCCGGAGGTTCCGCAGCATCGGTAACGATTACCGAAACTACTCATAGGTGGCGTCACGAATAAATTAAACCCCTTTAATCTGTTCCTACAAGACATCTTCAACTTTTGATCTGCACTACACCGGGCCCCACTACCGGCAGGCGCGACCCACCCGTGACAAGGAGGAAGGAAGCATCGCCTGTCTAAACCGGAGTTCCGGCCACGGTGAGTCAGAAAGTGGCGTCACGAACAGGATACGAGCAGGCCCGTTATCCAACGGGTATAATGTGCTTAAAAATGACTTTATTGTCTACAATTTGGACTTTGTTCGTCCCTAAAAGAACTTTCCCGCCTTTTCACCGTGGGCCAAGATGGCGCCCAAGATGGCGTTCCCGCCACAAGAATCCGCCACGTGCAAGCCCAGGAGTGAGTCAATCCCCCCCCTCATCGTGGGAGGGCTAAAGACAAAAGGCGCCAAACTCTTTGTCCGCCCTGATTGCTCGAATCAAGCATGGGGGCGGACCCCAAAGACTTTTCCCACCATTGGACTACAAAAGCCCAGAGGAAATGGGAGTGTCACAGACCTTCTTCACCAGCTCTCTACCAGAACGGTTACCGGTTGAACGGGTGTGGTTTCCCTCCAAAGAAGAGAATGGCCAGCATGAGACTCCAAGACCTAATGCGGGAGGTCGAGGCGGAGGCCAGAGCAGCCATCCGCCAACCGGGTCCGGGTCCTGCCCTTACCATAGACGGCAGCCCCGACTTCTGGCTAGAGGCTCTACAAGACCTACGGGTGCGGTTACTAGAGACTGTGGAGTGGACGATTCGCAGCTGGAGTGCGACCCTAGGCAGAAGACTCTATCATGCGATGCAGCAGAGCCGACCGGGTACAGCTTCTCCAGGCGCAGACGACATCGCCAGCTTCTCAACCGCCTCACCGTCGCCCACCACCTGTCCTGCTTCGTCACCGGAGCCCATAGACTGTATCATTCCTGTGGAGGCCACAGCTCGTCCCGTTACAGCAGTCGAAACCGCAGCCGACCCCGTTCCTGAGCCGGAGCTTCCAATGCGCTCCACAGAAGAAGCCGACACATACCTGGTTCCACCTGCGGAACCTGCGACTAGTTTCCACACTACTGAGACTGTCGCCTGTTTCTCCCCTGAACCGGAGGCCTCCTCTGCAAATACCGAGGCCTACCTGGTGACCGGGATCGAAACACCACTTCCCGCTGCTACAGAAGAAGAGGCAGGCAGCCTGGAAGTCCTGCACAACGACCCTGAGGAGAACTTTGCAGAACAGCCACCCATCGACCCAGAGGATTCCGTTCCATCATCTCCGTCAGCCGAGCAGCCCGACGTAGCCATCGAAGGAGAGATCGAGGAGGATGACGACGAGACCTACAGCCCAGCTGAGGACCTCTACACCGGGTTCGCCTGGGGAGACACCAAGAATCCTTCTGCCGGGCGATCTGCTCGGGTGCGCTGGTCGGGTGCCGCCGCAACAACATCTTCTCCGGTTCCGTTAAACCGGGCTTTTCTACAGACTGCCCACCAAACTCAAGCCGTTCAACAACCATCACGCCGTAGTGACTGTATCCACACGCCGCACCACTCCGACGAAGAGGTATGTCGTATCCGAAGGGAGGAGTGGCACACTCGGCTGCACGCCAATATGCAGGCCCGCGCTGAAGCCCGCCGCCAATCTCCATTGCCTGAACAATTCCGTAAAACCGGATGGGTAAGCACCTTCAACTTATCCACCGGGTGGGGATTCGTAAGGGAGGAGGGTGTGAGTACTGAAGTGTTTGTGGGGCGCCGTGATGTGGAATCGCACCTACCGCGAGGGCATCCCAACCGAGACTTGTATAGAGGGGACATTGTAACCTATGAGCGACATGTATGCTGTGACGGGTGGTTCGCTATACGAGTCCGGAACACTGCCCTCCATAAGTGACTTTGTTGTTCGAACTGTTCACAAGAGACTTCTTCCTGTTTTGCAAAATAACACCGCGACTTGGCGGCTACAGCCTGAACTTTTACCTAAGGACAGCCGACCGCCCGCCGGGTCCGCGCAATGTGTTAACCTGTTTATCAACCGTTTCACTTTTATGCATATAATGACCTGTCATTAATAAAAGTGTTTATTACCTGTTATAAAATACAAAAACTTCTGTAATGTGGGTAGTGTGACGCTTGGGGACAAGCGGATTCAACCAAGGGGGAGTGTGGCGCCCCGCAACGAATGCGTCACAAGAGGGTATTGCAGCCATAAATGCAGCCGCAATATTCTCTGACACAGCAGTGATTTAGTTAACTTTGAGATCCAACCCTGCATGCATCACCTAGAACAGAGGGCCAATCCTAGGTCCTGGTGGCGGAGTGCTAGGGAAGTGTGTAGGAGAACTTACGTTTAGTCGAGAACAGACCGAGAAGGAGTCTAGAACTGGACAAGACAGAGCCTAGAACTTGAACTTGGAGTAGGAGCAGGGGCTCCGCACCCCGTGTAGCCCCCGGGCCGTCACCGGTCGGGTGTCAGCACCTGAGGCCTTACCAACCGGGAATGGGCATCATCACACGGGTTCCTAAAAACTCCCGTGCCCCAAACCACAGCCGGTTCACTGGTACCGAAGCTGGCAGCAGTTCACCTCTGCTACGCGAACCAGAAGCGTGGAGGAGCAGCTTCACAGGAGCACCCCACCACCAGCCAACTTCCAGTCGTCTAACCAGCGGTGTACCCACCGAGGGATCCAAGGCTCCCCAAAACATCCACAACGTACAATTTGGATAGGGCATTGAAGCAGCCTCCCCGTACCCGATCTGGCATTCCTGGGCGACAATGGCAAATCACTTAGCTAGAATGGAGGAACACTACGGATCTCTGAGGGACACTATCACTGCTGAGTCCACCCGGTCTACTACCCGTAAGCTGTATACCATGTACTGCCTGCTGGTTACAGTAAAGACCCGTTGCAGAGACTTTCTGTGTCCGTGTTTCCTTATGAACTGTCCGTCTACACTGCAAGGTAACCGCAGCTGCCGCACAACATCTTAAGCAGCTCCAGCCTCCGGGGATCACCGCTCAGCCTGTGGGGAGCGTTCCATCTTGCTGCTGTCCATCCCCGGAGGTTCCGCAGCGTTGGTAACGATTACCGAAACTACTCATAGGTGGCATCATGAATAAATTAAACCCCTTTAATCTGTTCCTACAAGACGTCTTCAACTTTTGATCTGCACTACACCGGGCCCCACTACCGGCAGGCGCGGCCCACCCGTGACAAGGAGGAAGGAAGCATCGCCTGTCTAAACCGGAGTCCCGGCCACGGTGAGTCACATACAAGTGTGGAGGAAAGAAGGAGATCTTGGGAGGAACGAAGATTACGAGATGGATGATATTGGGACATTAGTTCAGAGATATATGGGGGAACAGATTGTGGACGGCTTTGTAAGTCAATATTAGTAGTTTGAATTGGATACGCTGGGGAATTGGGAGCCAGTGGAGGGATTTGCAGAGGGAAGAAGTGGAGGAATAGCGAGGAGAGAGGTGGATTAGTCAGGCTGCAGAGTTAAGGACAGATTGGAGATGTGCAAGAGTGTTAGCAGGGAGGCTACAGAGGAGGAGGCTGCAGTAGTCGAGTTGGGAGATGATGAAGGCATGCACTAGTAGTTTAGTAGACTGAGGGTTGAGGAAGGGACGGATTCTGAAAATATTTTTGAGTTGGAGGTGGCAAGAGGTGGCAAGGGCTTGGATGTGCAGTTTGAAGGACAAGGCAGAGTCAAGGGTTACTCCAAGGCAGCGGACTTCAGGTACAAGGCAAAGTGTGATGTAATTTATTGTGATCGATAGGTCTGGTAAGCCAGGACAGGGCAAGGTCAGTGATACCAATAGAAGAGAGGATCTGCAATAGGAGGCAGTGGTCGACTGTGTCGAATGCAGAGGACAGGTCAAGAAGGAGGAGGACGGAGAACTGTCTGTTAGCTTTGGCTGTGAGTAAGTTATTAGTATTTTTGGCCAGGGCAGTTTCAGTGGAGTGGTGGGGGTGGAAGCCAGATTGAAAGTCGTCAAAGAGAGAGTTGGCTGAGAGGTGTGATGACAGTACAGTGTGGACATGCTTTTCGAGACGTTTGGGAGCAGGGATATAGGCCGGTAGCTGGATGTGGAAGTGGGGTCAAGGGATGGCTTCTTTAAGATAGGTGTGATTGTTGCATGTTTGAAAGCAGAAGAAAAGGTACCAGATGTTAGTGATAGGTTGAAGGGGTGGGTTAGGGCTGGGATTCGTGTTGTGGTGAGGTTGGGGAGGTTGGGGAAGTGGGATGGGATGGGGTCCAGTGCACAAGTGGTGAGGTTCGATCTGGAGAGGAGGTGTGCAAGTTCTCCTTCAGTGATGGAGGGGAGGAGGGTTAGTGGGTGAGAAGAATGGTCTGGTATACATGGGGATTGTGGTGGTTGGTTAGCCAAGACTTGTCTGATCTGATTGATCTTGTTGGTGAAGTATGTTGCAAAGTCTTCTGTAGAGATACGAGAAGTAGGAGGGGGCAGTGGGGGTGGATGAGGGAGTTAAATGTGTTGAATAGCTGCCTGGGTTGTGGGACAAAGAGGATATGAGGGTAATGAAGTAGTTCTGTTTAGTGGTGGTGAGTGCTGACTTGAATTTGAGAAGTGCTTGTTTGCAGGGGACTGTGACAACTTTTCTGGGGACTATGATGGCAGGGGACTGTGACAACTCTTCTAGGCACTATCATGGCAGGGGACTGTGAAAACTCTTCTGGGCACTCAATATGAGTGTAGCAAATCCGAATATTTCATTACTCACTCATCCCTATGTTTTAGCATTAAGTTATGATGTTCATTCTTTTTATTTATTCCCTTTCTTCATTATTTTTAGTATGTTCCTATATAAATAGTAAATTAGTGCCTCTCACCCCAATTACCTTAGGCTACATACCATGTGAATACACAGCATGCCTGATATTTTTTTTAACACGTCAGGATGATAATCTGAATGTAACATATTACAGGTGAAATATGGCTGTATGTTGTGTATTAAGCAGCATAATTGATTTGAAATAAAAAAATAAAAGTAAATATCAAGCTCTGCTTTTGAACTTAAAAAGTTCACACCACAGCCTGATCATTTAGCCACTAGGCTATCTTCGCTAATATGGAGAAGTGAATTTGTTTAATTTACAGACTCAGCTAAGTTGTGATTTCTGATCTTTGATTTTTGACTTCTCCTCTCACTTCTTAGGTGTCAGACAAAACATGCAGACTCAGTAAAGTGAACTGACCTCTAGTGGTTGATATTTCATTTTTGATAGCTGAGTTGTGATTTGTGATCCTTGATCTCTCACTTGTTATAACAAATGTTGTCGGGACTTCAACTGAAGGATTAAATCATACTTTACACATCGTTTTTTTTTTTTATTTAGAATCAATTATGCTGGTTAATAGAAGAGTCTCAGCCATGTTTCACATTTAATATATTATATCCTGATTATCATCCTGATTTGTTAAAAAAATATTAGGAATGCTGTGCCGACACTGTGGGAGGCACTAATTTACTATATGTATATGTATATGTATATGTATATATATACATATACATGACAAGTTAGTTTATATATATATAAGTAGTATAAATAAGTAGTATTACATTAAAAATACAACTTTTTTTGACTGTGCTCCCTTTCTCCGCCCAGTAGCTACACCCACACCTCCATCTTACTGTAGCCCTGGTCCTGGTTCAGACCACTACCAGCTGTTTTTTTAATTGCACTACACAGGCATATAAACCACTTCCTAGCAGTGTAGGCCACACAGAGTCAGAGTAGGACCCGGTAAGTTTGAGAGCACTTTGGCGCAGTTACCGGGCTCTTCGCAGTGACGTCAGTGATGAAGCTAAGTCTCTCAATTCATTGATTCCAGTACAGTATTTACTGTGTTCATTTATCACATATGCATTTCTTAGCTGCACAGACAATCCTGCATTTCATGTACCAGCCATTTAGCTCATTCCCTAGCATATTGTGTTCAGTGTTACAGCAACTTCTTTATAATTAGTGCATACACATATTTTTTGCTTGCACCTGCACATTTAAGGTGATGCCAGTCCTTATATATAAAATACAATCTTTATACAGAATCATACAAAGCAGAGTATTATGACCCGCCCAGGCCGGGGTACTCAGAGCTTTGGGCACGGTGTCAGGGGGACACTATCACGGGTGGCTGCCCCTGAGTCCATGGCCCTGGGGTCGGCGACTTCTTAAAAATACAGTTTCTATTAGGATAATTCGTGACGCCACCTGTAGTACCTGGCAAGGGATCACCAGCGCCGCCACAGTCCTCCGGAGGGCGTTGCTATTGCGGCAAGGGTGGTATAGCTTCCTACAGGTGAAGCTGGCCCCCAGGGCAGCGTTAACTGAAATGAAAGTTCAATGGTGGTAATGCAAAGACACGAAGGCAGTTTCACTCTCTCCGGGTACTTTACTGAAAACGAGCATCCGATGAATACACACTTCACAGTGCAGTAAAGATGGAATTCACAGGTAACCTTTTGGGTGGCTGTAAATGGATGCAAGGCGGTTTGGAGGTACCCGCGGTATGCCTTAGTTAACAAAGCAATGTCCTTTTAGCCCTGCCCGGGTAAGTTTCTTCCCAGTCCCGCTGAGGTAGTAATGGAGTTCCTCTCCTCTTCCTCTCTGCTGCTTGGACCCCAACCTCTTGTGGAACCGGGTGGACCGCTCCGTGAGTGGCAGGGTGCTGTGGCTGATAAACAGGCCGCAGCAACCGCTTGATGGCTACGGAGGTGGATTCCGGACATTTCCTCAGATCTGGCTTTCCGTGGTGGACTGGGGAAGCTGCCCGGAGTATGGTCGCTCTGCACTGGGGTTCCCCCTTTTTTTCTTGGGCCCAGACTCACACATCAGGCACCCTCTCTCAAGGTCCCCTCAGGATCTCCTTTCATCCTCCCTCAGGTCTAGTCTGCAACTCGCCTATTCTGACCTTCTGACTCTCCTAACCCTCCCACTGGGTGACCTTACCCCGGCTTGAGTGTGGGAGTGCTGGAATTGGGTCCCTCCTACCAACCCTGCATCCACTTACAGTTGGGGAAAATTACACCGCTTTTATGGGTGTAATACCCCGGTGTGACGCCTGACCAACAGGGCGCCACAATTACACATAGTTCTTTAATAACAGTATTATAACATAGTGAAAAAGGAGGATAATTGTTTAGAGCCTCTGTTGTTCGATATATAGCTTCGGTCATGAGTGAAAATAAAATAGTGAGAGTGTACGACATATATAGTGAGGTGCCATATTTGGTGTTCTATGTAAGGAAACAAAGAGGAAAGGAAGAAAAAGAGTGAGTAAAGGAAGGAATACATTACTTAGAGAAGGATAGGGCGAGATGAGAAAGTGATAAGATGCAGGATGTGAGGAGAGAGGGGAGTGCTTGTAGGATGGGGAGCATAAAGAAGATCCAAAGAGAGAAGAGGGTTTAAGTCTTACTGAAAGGCAGAATGAAGAGGCATGAGATTCAATAATGGTATAGGATGAATCCTGTCAATCTATGGAAGAAGATTGAATCAATATGCATATCTGTGAAGAAGGGATAGTATTAAAGGAGTTGTTTATATACACTTACTTGGTGCTGTAGTAATCACAGCACCTTTGTTATGTTTGGAAACAAATTCTAGGATATACTATGTGCCTATTGGAAGGTAGCATAGAAATGTATAGGGGGTGCATTAGTCTAAGAAACTTGTTATACCTGAGTGAATGGTAGTAGATATAGGTACCTCGTTAGACAGATTGCCAGATGGACTTTAAGGGGAGGAGACCTATTTTTCATATGTAGCTGGAACTGGAGAAAAAAAAGAAAAGGAATGGATGGCATAAGGGTAATAAAGTCAAATATATCTTAGAATGAAAAGATATATACGGAGGAGAAAAAGGATCACCTGTTACACTCGGGTTGCCAGGTGCAAGGAAGAAAAGGAATTCCTGTTCAGGGTAGAACATGAGGATTGCCTGGTAGCCTAGGGGTGAGATATAGGGTCTTAGTACATTCATTCTATACCCCATATTAGTTACTGTAGCTAAGTTATACCTTAAAAAATAGAAAAACAGAACAGCACAGGTATACTTATCAATTATGGTGCAGAAGTCCTGAGAATCACAGTGTCCAGCTGTGAGGTAACCCAAGTGCAGAGTTCTAAAGCCAAACAACGCAATGTAAATATCATAGAATCAACTGATTGTATGTGCACAAGTTTATTTAAAACATCAGTGAAAGAATATAGAACACTGGGAAAGTATATAAAACCGGGTACAATTGTTTCAGAGGGGATGAGCAGGTCATAGTCCCCAATACAGAGAGGCAAGTGTACAAGCATCAACAATCTATGGCAAACAATGGGGTACATCACAGTTGCATAAATATAGTAAAAAGTACCGCATCCCTAGCCTGTCTTTAATGCTCAAAATCACCCATGTAATGGGGGGTTGTGACATGTGTTCAGGGGCTACCCCGACACGTGTTTCAGATAGTCTTTCTTCAGGGGGTGATAGGTGAGGAGTGAGGCACTGGGTTAAACGTGCGCTAACCACCTGTTGCCTATTCCTACCTGATTGCAGGCTTGTATTAGTGCTGCAGCTGCAGGGTACGCAGCTCCGCGACCTCAGGGGTTCGAACTGGTACATCCGGTGATGTCACCAAACTGGAAGTACGCGGAGCTGCGTCCGTGCATGCGCAGTTGGAACTACTCCCACTGTGCATGCGCCGAAGATATCGGCGCCATACTAGTTAGGGGCAGAGAACTATTGTTTGCTATAGATTGTTGATGCTTGTACACTTGCCTCACACAATCATCTATCGCTGTCTCCGCCATTTTAGAAGAGGACAAGTGGTGCCAATATCTTAGTGCTGGCATTGAATCAGCATAGTATTTTGCAAATCTTTTCATTCTTAGAGAAGGAATTTCTGGAATTGGACCATCAATAAGCATATAGGTGATAAATCAGATTTCCCCTCAGGGAGCAACATTAGTCCTTCTAACCAGCATATAAAAGGGCAAGTCCCAAATGAGTTAAGCGGCTCCAGTGTACAGACCATAATACCTGTGCTCCATATAGCATAATACTATATAACAACCCAAGCCACAAACAAAACCCCATAGTTACCTCTCATGTACAACAAACCAAACAAATTCATCCTAAAATACAAATAAAAAATAATTATCTTTAAAAGGAGCAAAATTCATCA
Source organism: Allobates femoralis (assembly GCA_033576535.1). Classification (NCBI taxonomy): domain Eukaryota; kingdom Metazoa; phylum Chordata; class Amphibia; order Anura; family Aromobatidae; genus Allobates; species Allobates femoralis. The sequence goes on from JARQOC010000005.1 coordinate 291,371,172, forward strand.
AATACAATGCTTTACACCATAGAGCAAAAATGTTCTGGTAACCAAAACAGGATGTAAGCTGTTACAATACATGTTTCATTATAGTATATGGATTTTAAAGTCAACATTCAGACCTGCAGGCTTTAAAGACTGCAGTCTGTATATCCACTCCATTTCTTTACGTTTCAAAATTTGTACCCTATTTCCCTTTCTTCTTTTTTTTTGGCACATGATCAATAATTCTACATTTAAGATTGCTTTCAGAATGTCCCATTTCTATAAAATGTTTAGGCACTGGGAGATTTGACTGCTCTTTTTAAATCGAATAGCGATGTTGATTTAACCTAGTTGTTAGGTCACAAGTGGTCTCTCCCACATATAGAAAGTTACATGGACATTGAAGGAGGTATATGACATACTCACTGTCACAAGTCAGGAAGTATTTTATATTGTACTAGCTGTAGTACCCGGCTACACCCGGGTTAATAAATAACTGCTGTTAGCTATAACAAAATACAATGCTTTACACCAGGGGTCCCCAACCTTTTTTGCTCCGGGGACAGGCGTCAAGCAAGATAATTTCTCCGAGGCCCGGCGGGGGGTGTTATAGGGGGCGGGGCTTTGATCATATGGGGCGGGGCCATGTAGAAGGGCTGGGGTTTAGTATCCTGTTTCCCCGAAAGATGCATTACATCTTATTTGCGGGAAATGTCTTATTTCTCTATCCCCTTGCAGCCCCAGCCTCCTTTTGCAGCCCCAGCCTCCTTCTGCAGCCCCAGCCTCCTTTTCCAGCCCCCAGCCTCCTCTTCCAGCCACAACCCGCAGCCTCCTATTTTAGCCTCCAGCCTCCTCTTCCAGCCATAACCTGCTTTTCCATCTCCCAGCCTCTTCTTTAACCCCCCCAACCTCCTCTTTAACCCCCCAGCCTCCTCTTTAACTCCCAGCCTTCTCTTTAACCCCCAGCCTCTTCTTTAACCCCCCAGCCTCCTCTTTAACCCCCAGCCTCCTCTTTAACCCCCAGCCTCCTCTTCAACCCCCCAGCCTCCTCTTTCAGCCTCCTCTTCCAGCCACAATCTCCTTATTCAGCCCCCATCATCTCTGACACACACACACTTCGGTCACCCCCCCCCTCCAGCACCTGCTGCATCACGTCCTCTCTCTTCTTTTCCTCAGCTATGTGAATAGAACTGCACGAGAAGCCATCAGCCAATCACAGTGCAAAAGCCACTAGCCAATCAGGGCCTGGCTGCTGTACCGTGATTGGCTGATGGCTTCTCATGTAGTTCTATTCACATAGCTGAGGAAAAGAAGAGAGAGGGAGCGTAATGAATGCTGCAGGGGGTGGTGACATCACTCCGGGAGCCGCCGCAGAGCACACAATGTGTAGTGCTGGTCTGCGGCGGTGCAGACTGGCACCCAGACCCCGGTGGTAGGGGACCTCTGCTTTACACCATAGACCAATAACGTTAACCAAAACAGGAAGTAAACTGTTACCATATATGTTTTATTATAGTGTATGGATTTTAAAGTCAACATTCAGACCTGCAGTCTTTAAAGTCTGCAGTCTGTATATCCACTCCATTTCTTTACGTTTCAAAATCTGTACCCTCTTTTTTTTTGGCACTGGGAGATTTGATTGTTTTTTTTCGAATCTAATAACGATATTGATTTAACGTAGTTTTTAGGTCACAAGTGGTCTCTCCCACATATAGAAGGTTACATGGACACTGAAGGAGGTATATGACATACTCACTGTCACAAGTCAGGAAGCATTTTATATTGTATGTTACATTTGTTGAGGGATGATAAAATGAGGACCCTTTGATCATATATGCACAATTAATACATTTCAAACAAGGAAATGATCCTTTACGGGAATTCCCCATCAAGGATGTTTGTGTTTGCTTTTTAAAAGATCCACAATCAGAGTGTACTTATCGTTCTCTCAAATTTTCATTTCTTCTATATGCAAAGACTGGTGGTTTAGAAAACTTCACTATATTTGGTAATCCCTTATGAAGAATCCCCCAATACTTATGGATAATCTGTCCAATCATATTACTTTCATCAACAAGCGTTGTTACAAATGGGATCCTATCCAATTTTTTTTTAGGTTTTTGTGTCAACAAGGTACTTCTCTCAGTCGCATCAACCTTCTACCTGCATTGCTCCATTACTCTTTTAGGGTAACCACGGTTTCAAATTTTTTGGACATATTAGCTAAAGTGGTACCCAATTCCACATCATCGCTAACTATCCGTTTTGCTCTTAATAGTTGGCTGTAAGGAATTGAGTTTAGCACTTTTTTTGGATGTTTACTGTTATAATGCACTATGTAATTTCTATCAGTCGATTTAATGAATAATGAGGTTTTCAACCTATTACCTTCTTTACTGACTGAAACATCCAAAACTGCAGTTCCTCCTTTGACTGTACCATAGTAAATTTGATATTACTGTCAATGGTATTACTGAAGTCAAAAAACTCCAGCAAATTTTCTTCAGAGCTATTCCAAACAAAGAAGAGATCGTCTATGTATCCCAACCACCCCCTAACAAATTTGAAGTTGTGAGACACATAAACGAATGTCTCCTCAAGATATGACATCACTACATTTGCATATGCAGGGGCCAGTGCCCCCATTGCAATTCCCCTTCTTTGTTCAAAAAAGTAATCTCCAAAGATAAAATAATTTTTCTTTAGAACCAGTTCATGCAGATCCAACACAAAATTCTTTGATTTTGGAGTGTACTCAGTTCTTTCTAAAGCTTTATCTATAATCATTAGACCAAATTCATTTGTAATCGATGCATAAAGAGAAACAACATCAAAGGAAACTAAAATTGTAGAGTTATCATCCCTCAACAAATGTAACATCTAATATATAAAGCTGAATGTGTGTATGTGTGTATGTGTGTGTGTATATCCGGGATTGGCATCTACACTGTCGCTACTACAGCCACAAAATTTTGCACAGTCACACGTCTGGACCCCGAGAGCTTCATAGGCTATGTTGTGAGGCAAAAATTTAACCCTGCGCATTCCAGTTCACCAAAGAATTTTGACCCTATCTACATAATGGAGAAAAAGTGAAAGGAAAAGTATTGCAGGAAAATCGACAGCTGCCAGCTACAGTCACAAAATTTTGCACAGTCACACGTCTGGACCCCGGGAGCGTCATAGGCTATGTTCTGAGGCGAAATTTTAACCCCGCGTGTTCCAATTCACCAAACAATTTTGCCCCTATCTACATAATGGGGAAAAAGTGACAGTTACCAGTTGACAGTTGTGAATAAGAGGGGTTTAAACGACCACGCCAAAGAGCATATAGTCACTAAGGTGGGGCCCTGACATGGAATATTCACCATGCATGGGGACATGTATACACACCACACGCACACAAAGAGTAACAGCAAGTGTATAGTCACTAAGGTGCAGTCCCAACATTGGATACTCAGCACGCACCCGAACATACACACACCACAAAGAGACACACACAACACAGAGACACACACTCACACACCCCATGGGCACACACACAAACACACACCCTATAGAGACACATGCACTCACCCCACAGGGACACACACACCACAAAGAGACACACACAACACAGAGACACGCGCACACACACCACACAGACCCCCCCACGGGACACACACACATACACCATAAAGAGACATACACAACACAGAGACACACACACCACACAGACACCCCCCCACAGGGACACACACATACACACCATATAGGGACACATGCACTCACCCCACAGGGACACACACACACACCCCAGGGACACACACACCACACGGACAGACACAGATGTGCACAAATTGCCTCACACAACTCGCCTCATACATGTGCTATCTTTAATTTCCAAAAATAAACATCTCATTAAAAACAGCCAATGTGCAACACATGTGCCATATAGGGGATTAAGGCAGATCACATGAGTTGTCTATTATGTGTATGTGTGAGGTAACATATACTGCCCGGCCGGGGGAGAGTTTACTGTTGGCTGGAGATTTATCAGGCTGCCTATAGCAACCAATCACAGCTCAGCTTCTGTTTTCCTACAGGTCATTAATATGACATGTTCAATTCTATTTTGTTATAGTTAACAGCAGTTAATTATTAACCCGGGCGTAGCCGGGTACTACAGCTAGTACAATATAAAATACTTCCTGACTTGTGGCGGTGAGTATGTCATATACCTCCTTCAATGTCCATGTAACTTTCTATATGTGGGAGAGACCGCTTGTGACCTAACAACTACCGGTAGGTTAAATCAACATCGCTATTCGATTTAAAAAGAGCAGTCAAATCTCCCAGTGCCTAAACATTTTATAGAAATGGAACATTCTGAAAGCGATCTTAAATTTTAGAATTATTGATCATGTGCCAAAAAAAAAGAAGAAAGGGAAATAGGGTACAGATTTTGAAACGTAAAGAAATGGAGTGGATATACAGACTGCAGACTTTAAAGCCTGCAGGTCTGAATGTTGACTTTAAAATCCATATACTATAATGAAACATATATTGTAACAGTTTACATCCTGTTTTGGTTACCAGAACATTTTTGGTCTATGGTGTAAAGCATTGTATTTGAAGAATTTTGCTCCTTTTAAAGAGAATTATTTTTTATTTGTATTTTAGGATCAATTTGTTGTTACATATACACACCTGAAGGTTCAGAAAAGCCCAATACAGATTGCACATTTTGGCGTACATGAGCGGTAACTATGGGGTTTTGTTTGTGGCTTGGGTTGTTATACCCCCAGAAGATCGTTCTGTTGCTCCCTAAGTATGTAAAAGGACCACTTTAGGTCAGTTTAATAAGTCTATTATAAAGAAACTATATAGACTTTAATGTAATAAATGTGGAGTTACCGTTTAATGGGAACCGGTATTATGCTATATTGAGCACAGGTATTATAGTCTGTACACTGGAGCTGCTTAACCCATTTTAACTTGCCCTTTTATATGCTGGTTAGAAGGACTAATGTTGCTCTCTGAGGGGAAATCTGATTTATCACCTATATGCTTATTGATGGTCCAATTCCAGCAATTCCAGCTCCAAGGGCCTTTTCACATCAGCGGTGAAAAAAACGCATCTGCCGCAGTTACCGTATAATGGCCGAACTTGCCGTTCACTTGCGGAAAGCCCCATGCAATGTCTATGGGGCTGGCGGTAAATGTGTGGCAGGTGCGGCAAGTGCGGTTTCGGCACTTGCGGCAGATGCGGCTGCAAAAAACGTGGCTGACCGCGGGTTTTTTTGCAGCCGTATCTGTCGCAAGTGATGAAACCGCAACTATACCGCACTTGCCGCACCTGCCGCAAGCCCCATAGGCATTGCATGGGGCTCGGCGCAGGTGAACTGCAAGTGCGGCCGTTATGTGGTAACTGCGGCAGATGCGTTTTTTTCACCGCAACTGCCGCGATCAGCACTTACCGCTGATGTAAAAGGGGCCTAAGATTGAAAAGATTTGCAAAATACTATGCTGGTTCAACGCCAGCACTAAGATATTGGCACCGCTTGCCCTCCTCCAAAATGGCGGAGACAACGGTAGATGATTGTGCACATGTGCGGGCATTGAACCAATCGGTGTGAATTATACTGCGCCTGCACAGTAGCCAACCCGGCGGTGATGGAAGCGTCTGCAGGAGCTGTACACTGTATGATATGTGATTTTATGTCAATAATCAACATAATTATGAGGTTATCGCCTATTGATTATATTATATACTGTAAATTTTTGCACTTAAACACTTTATGACATACAGTACATTATGCATGTGCGGCACCCGTTTATCTATTGACTTTCAGCCATACATTGACATTCGTAATGTTGTGCTTTAATTGTATAATCTATGCATCTGCTATCCTTTGCTGCCATCTACTGGTCATTTGTTGCATTACACTGAATGTCGTACTTTCCCATAATTCTTTTCTGTCTGTAACTCCTCCTTGGAAAGGCTTCTCTTCCTGCTTTGTCTTGCTTCGCCATTCTGGAACCTCATGCTTCAGGACTGGAGGAAGGATTCTCTTGTTACCTGTAATTTGGTGCATCTATAACAGCTCTAATCTACAGTACTAACTCCTACCTCATCTTCATCCCTTCATCTTCCCTGGCATCATCTTCAAGGTCTTGTAAATAAAGACTGTTAACTTATTACTGCATCATCCTTCCGACATCCACGTAGCTGATAAGACCTAGGAGCACCGATTAGTGAGTAACGCTATCCGCCATTGTTTATATAGAGATCGTGATCACATCCCTCAGACACATCTCACCCACATATATCGATGGCAGAATAGTAACAAGAGACCTAAGCCTTCAGTGTCTGTATGCATATACATTGTCTTCACCGTCCACCATCCCAGCTAAAGCATGTCCACGAAAAGCACCGCGGACCCATTGGCAAGTGAAGCGCACCAAGATGCTGCAGAGCAGGACGTATGATCCAAACGTGTAATCAAGCCGAAAAAAGGTCAGAGAGAACCTTGAAACTACTAGAGACGAGTTCCATGATAATCTAGAACATTTATGGGGCAAAGTCAATCACTATTTAGTAGCTCTTCCACGCCGCAGAGTTAACCGCCACATTGAATCGTTTATCTGCTGCCTATGATCGCTACCAGAGACTGTCTGCAAAGTACGTCACGTTCTTGAGTATCTATGATATGGAAATTGACCCAGCAGAACAAGATGAAAGGGAAGCAGTCCTCCAAGAAAGGGCCTCATTAGTGCAAAACGCTCAGGATAAGGCAGAGCTCCGCATCGCTCACCTCCAAGAGGCTAGGTCATATTGTACAACGTCGACCAAAATCACGTCTCGGTCTTCCATATCATCTCACACCAGGAAGTCGATATTGTCCGACAAGTTACTGGAGATCCGTGTGGCTGCAGAGGAAGCTAGAGTAAAAAGCTCCTTTGCTAAGAAGGAGGCTGAAGTGGAAGTAGAAACTCAGAAACATGAGATGGAAGCTCAAAGAAATGAGATGGAAGCTCAGAGAAACAAGATGGAAACTCAAAGGAAATTAAAAATACTCCAAGCAGAAAAGGAAGAAGCAGCAGCCCTTGCTAAACTGAAGGTCCTTGAACAAGAACTGGGAAAGATCTTAATTCGGACTGTCTTATTCCAGGAGAAATGGAGGATTCAGTTGAACGCACTACTGACTACGTGCTAAGACACTTAACATCTGCACCAGCACCACCTCCATTTTCTAACACGGATGCACCGACAAGCCAAGAGATGTCGCCACCTACTGCTGACAAGGTAACTTCCGGCACTAATTCACGATTTAGGCCGCAGCCAGCGGACCCAATAGAGACTAAACCGCAGCTTAACCCTTATGTCGCATCATTTCGTCCTGATTTGTCGCGAGTCATATAAACCAGAGAACTTACATCCCCCACGGATATCACAAGTTCATCCTGCAGCAATGGCCGGGAGATCGGATATGTCTGACTTCGCCAGATACATGATTCCCTGGGAATTAATAAAGATTAGTCTCTCTAAGTTTGATGATCGTGCCGAGAATTATAGAGCCTAGAAATCGACCTTTCAAGCAATGATCTAAGATCTTATCCTCACTGGATAGAACAACTGGATTTGATTGTTAACTGGTTAGGCCCAGAATCAGCAGAGCGCATCAAGACAATAAGGGCAGTTCTTGTCGACTATTCAGATGCAGGCCTTATTGCAGCCTGGGAGAGACTGGAAGAAACCTACGGCAGCTCAGAAGCCATAGAATGTGCCTTATTCAAGAGACTGCAAACCTTCCCAAGGATAACAAACAAGGACAATAGAAAACTTCAAGATCTGAGCGACCTGCTAAAGGAAATAGAATTGGCAAAATTAGACCCACGTCTTTCAGGACTGAGCTACCTAGATACTGCTCATGGTGTTAATCCAATAGTGTCCAAGTTAACACATGGCATGCAAGATAAATGGGCAGACCATGGCTCACGGTATAAAAGGCAGCATAATGTGTCCTTTCCCCCCTTTTCGCATTTTTCCAGGTTCATCAGTGACCAAGCTCAGAAGAAGAACGACCCCAGCTTCGACTTCACTGAACCTACTCCAGCATCATCATCATCTTTTACAAGGTATGACAACATCGCCTAACGAAGAGAGTCAAGGAACACAGTGTCTGTGAAAAAGACCGACGTTCCACCTATTGATCCAGCCTCCACTAAAACAAATTATGTTAGTCCTACAGTTATGGACAATAACCGTATGTGCCCTATCCACAAAAGGCCTCACCCAAAGGAATGCCGTGGATTCAGGGCGAAAACTTTGCAGGAGCGTAAAGATACCCTCAAGGAGCTTAGGATTTGTTATAAGTGTTACGCTTCTTCAGACCACCGCGCTAAGGACTGTAAGGCCGTCATTAAGTGCACTGAATGCAGTAGTGACAAACACGTTGCGTCTATGCATCCCACGCCAGCTCCATACAACCCACAACCTTCCACATCCAACCCTGCTCAAAAGCATGGCGGGGAGCCACAGGTTCCTAACCCAACTGCAACTGCCGTTACCTCCTCATGCATTCAGGTTTGTTGAAAAGGGACTGGACCTAAATGCTGTGCCAAGGTATGTCTGGTTAAGGTCTATCCAGAAGGACAACCCGACAAGGCCTCCAAAATGTATGCCATAATAGATGATCAAAGTAACCGGTCTCTAGCAAGGCCCAAACTCTTCGAGATCTTCAACATAAAGGGACAAACGACCCCATATACCCTGAACACCTGCTCTGGTCGGGTCGAGACTTCTGGTAGGAGAGCTTCTGGGTACATAATCTCTTCAGTCAAAGAAAACGTGCATATACCCTTGCCAACCCTAATTGAATGTGACCAGATACCTGATAACAGGGAGGAGATTCTCACTCCGGAAGCCGCCCTTCATCATCGTCACTTGAGGCACCTAGCTAATGAAATTCCTCCTTTGGACATGAATGCTGAAATCTTAATCCTACTCGGAAGGGACATTCTGAAGTTCCACAAGGTGCGCCAACAATTAAACGGCCCAGATGATGCTCCATATGCCCAAAGACTCGATCTAGGCTGGGTAATCGTGGGCAACGTATGTCTGGAAAGAAGTCACGAGGCATCCGAAGTAAACTCCTGCAAAACGTATGTGCTCCAAAATGGTCGCGCAGCTCACTTTAAGCCATGTCCTCATCACTACGAAATAAAAGAAAGGTTCTCAGATTGCATCCAGGAACCTGACATCATTCCCACCCCCTACGGCGACGGCTTAGGGAGGACACTGTTTAACACATCAAAGGACGACAACAAGGTTGCCTTATCCATAGAAGACAAGGAGTTTCTTAAAATGATGGACACTGGATCCTTCAAAAATGAATCTGGCCACTGGGTTGCTCCCTTACCCTTCAACACTACAAGGACCAAGCTTCCTAACAATCGAGAACAGGCCTTCTCTAGGTTCATCTCATTGCAGAGAGCATTAAAGAACAAGCCCGAAATGAAGGAACATTTCATAGCCTTTACGGACAAAATATTTCGCAACGACCATGCAGAGCCAGCTCCACCATTGCAAGCTGATGAAGAATGCTGGTATCTACCTTCCTTTGGAGTATATCATCCAAGAAAGCCGAAACAAATCAGAGTGGTGTTTGATTCAAGCGCCAAACACGACGGTGTGTCCCTGAATAACGCTCTCCTCACTGGTCCCAACCTGACTAATAACCTAGTGGGAGTGCTCAAGAGATTCAGAAAGGAACCCGTCGCCATTACCGCTGACATCGAACAAATGTTCCATTGTTTCATTGTACGACAAGACCACAGAAATTATCTCCGTGGGGGTGTGTGTGCTTGGAAGCCTATGGCGCCGGTCGCAAGTTCCTGAGCTCCCGCTTGCACCCTTGGGATAGTGGCATCTACAGCCTGTTTCAGCTGCCTGAACAAAGTACCTGCCTTGCCTAGACCTCCAAGGCCACGGAGATGCGCAGAGGTCCCTCCCGCAGGCGCGGGGATACGTCCAAGAAATGGACTTCTACCCACCAGACAAGCAGCCTGCTAAGATGGCGCCGTCCTCCCCACGGTCCTCAGCCCCTGCAGGCAAGCCTCAGAACCCCCGTGTGTCAGTGGAGAGGATGCATGATGCAGGGAGAGATTCGCCTGTAACCCAAGGCTTTCTTACAGATTTTATGGATATTATGAGGCAATCCATAAAGGATGATGTGAGGGGATTGCTAAGGGAGATTAGAGAAGACCTGTCGGCTTTGGGGGAGCGCACTCTCTTTATATAGAGGAAAAAATGGCCGAATACGCCACAGCTCACAATGCCCTAGCAGATGACCACTCAACTATGGCTGGTGAAATCAAGCTCCTTAAACTTAAAATGTGGGACTTAGATGATAAATCCAGACAAAACAATATTCGATTCAGAGGCTTTCCGGAGTCTGAAGGAGGGGAAAACCTGGGAGAGGTGCTGCTGGAATTTTTGGGGAAGCTCCCGGACTGTCCTCAATCTGACATGAGATTTACAAAGATTTTTTGCACCCCCAAACCTCCTCACATTAGCAAAGATCTCCCCAGATATATTCTGGCTTCCTTTGCCTCTATCCAGACCAGAGACTTGGTTATGCAAACTGTGAGACAGATGGACGTATTGCCATCTCCATATGAAACTATTAAGACTGTCCCAGACCTCTCACCAGGGACCCTGGCTCGCAGAAGGGAGTTCGGCCCCTATTGTAAGGTGCTCAGGGAGAAAGGGATCACCTACAGTTGGGGAACCCCTGTGAGACTGAAGTTTCATTATAAGGGATCGTCCCACCTCTTTGTCTCTTCCTCGCAACTGGGAAAAGCTATGAAACAATGGCGCCTAACCCTGGCGTCGGGGGAGTCCTCCCCTCGTTCGCCGAGGCGGGACGGGTCGAGCTCATCTCCCTCAGGTCCAAGTGTGAACAGCTGAACATTGGTCTTTACCTTAATTTGACTCCCCTCGGAGTGCTTTCGGGAACTTTGTTGGAGACAACTGAGTTAATCTCGGTAGGAACCTCTTTCTCTCCGCCAAAGAGGTTTCATTCCAAAACTATCCTGCAGCCCGGACGTGGGACTGCAGAGTACCTTTCCATATCTTGAGGTTCTGGATGCTAGGAGGGTGCTTTGGCCTTCCTCATTTTTCCCCCGCTAGGCGGAGAAGCCCTATGGGGGCTCATTTTGCTATACATGTTTACATACATGTTCTTTTTTCTTTGTTCTCTGTCCATTCTTACTTCTTTCCTTTCTACTTCTCCATATGTAAGCTCTCCTATGACTCTTTCTTGTCCTCTCTCCTCCCTCCTCCCTTTCTCCCCCTTCCTTCCTCACATCATCCCTCAGTTCCCTTATACCTCTTATCCCCTTGATGTCGTCTCCCGGAGGGACTGTTGCTATGCTCTTCTCAGATATATCCATAGTCTTATCCATTCTCCATGAAAATCGTCTCCTTTAATGTTCGGGGGCTGAATTTCCCCTTCAAACGCTCACTTCTTTGGAGAGACGTGCAGAAATTGAGGGCGGATGTGATATGTTTGCAGGAGACACATGTCCTGTGGGAGGATACCCACAGACTAAATCACAGGAATTACCCACTAGCATTTCACGCTAACGCTCCAGGTAAGAGGGCAAGTGTGTGGATATATGTGAAACATTCAGTGGAATTTTCACTGCTCGAGTCTTACTCAGACCCCTCGGGGTGGTTTGTTATCCTCTCCTGTATGGTGGCGGGGACTTCTTTAACGCTGGTTTCTCTATATGCCCCTAATGAGGGACAGATGCAATTTCTCCGCTCTTTGCTGGATAGAATATCTTCACAGAGAGGTGGTCATAGGGTTATTTGTGGAGACTTCAACCTGGTCCCTGACCGATCTCTGGATTGCTCTCGAGGGACATCGGGGAGAGTTAAGGAGTCAGGGCCCATATTTAGGGAGCACCATATGCATGACCCCTGGCGTTACATCCACACCACGGAAAGAGATTACTCCTTTTTCTCGCACCGGCACAGGTCATACTCCAGGCTAGACTACTTCCTGGTCTCTGATGAGACTTTGTCAGCCTGTGTCGGTGCCGATGTGGTCCTAATCACGTGGTCTGACCACGCCCCAGTGTCCCTTGACCTACGCTTGGGGTTGTGACCTCCTCCCCCGGCTTCTTGGAGACTAAACCCGGCCTTATTGGCGGATCGGAACCTGGTTGATAAGATCTCCTCCCTGAAAAGATAAGGACAAATTTGTTGATAAAGGGAATCCGAGTTGGGGATGGTGTCCACACTATAGGTTTGTATGCAGACGATATTCATATAACCTGCACTGATGCCCTTACCTCCCTTCCTGCAGTTTTGGAAGTGTTGACTGACTATGCTCGGGTTTCGTACTATAAATTAAACGCCTCCAAATCGGAGGTTCTCCCTCTGGGCCTCTCGGAGGCAGAGATCTCGACTCTTTCGGGTCTCTTGCCTTTCCGCTGGGCGAGAGGGGGGATTTCTTACCTTGGCATCACTCTCGCCCCTTCTTCTCAGCTTATTAAAGCAAATTATAGCAGCTTATTTTCCAAGATAGTCACTAGTACGGACACCCTAGACCGCCCCACCCTTTCATGGATTGCGAGACTACACGTTCTGAAAATGATGGTTTTGCCGAAGCTAATTTATGTATTTAGATGTATCCCTTTGAAAGTACCTAGAGGCATGATGATAAAGCTGCAAGCGGCATTGAACAAATACGTGTGGGTGGGCAGGACCCCTCGGGTTGCACGGGAGGTCATGTATCTTCATTTGCACTCGGGGGGGATGGGTCTCCCCAAGCTTCAGGACTACCATAGGGCAATTGTATTGGAGGAGGCCAGGTCCTAGTGACTGGAACCGACACATCTCAGATGGGTCTCTCTAGAGTCTACCCTCTTGGAGAACGGTTCTTTGCGGGATGTCCTAGTAGCTGAGTCCTTCCAACCGGTTGGGCGGGCCCACTGCTTGGACACAGTACGGACGTTGTTGACATACTGGCGCGAGGCCCCGTGACCTTGGACAAGGTTCCCTCCGACGCATATTACAATGTCATCCCTCCGCCTCCTGCTCCCTTCGCTCCAGACGGGTATTTGGAAGGCAGCTGGATTAACTTCTTTAGATGATTTTATAGAAAAGGGACAGTTTCTTCCTTTCGAGACATTTTGTGGATCCCACTCTACATGCTCCTCTACGTTCCTCCAATATTTTAGGCTTGAACATCTCATTTGTAAGAGCAAATCTTTGCATTCCAGGAGTTTGGAGGGAGGTGCTCCACTGATACCCTGCCTACTACAGACTGACCCTTCTAAGACTAAGATTATGGCAACTATCTATAAGGCTCTACTATTTGTACCTCACTACAACAAACTTCCATATATGAATATTTGGGAGAGAGATCTTGCCTTTTCCTCATCTGTTGAGGATTGGCATGCGGCATCAGCGGAGGCAGCTAGAATTAGCAGGTGTGTGAACCACCTAGAAAACCTTTAAAAAATTCACCTCCGATGGTACCTCCCCCCACTCGTTTCTCCAAGTTTCATAAATCCCAGTCTTCGCTCTGTTGGAGACAGTGCGGGGAGCGGGGGACTCTGGCGCACATGTGGTGGCTCTGCCCTAATATACGTCCTTTTTAGTCTCTGGTCTGGTGCAGTCGGTGACGGGGATCTGTCAGGACCTCCCTGCACAACTAGCAGTCCTCAATATAGGCCTGCAGAACTTCCCTCTTCCTCTACGAGGTATTGTTTCATATATCCTCACGGCAGCCAGACTTTGTTTGGCAGCAAAATGGAAGGATCATCTTCCTCCCACTCTTTCTGAACTGATTCAAAAAATCAATTGGATATTCCACCAGGAATATTTCCTGGCTCTAGATAGACCTACTAGACTCTCGGTTTAGAATAGGTGGGAAATCTGGGCCTCACATCCCCGGGCGACTCCGGTCCCCGCTGTGCTGCGCCGGACCAGATACGTTATGCCGTAAGCACCTGCTGCGCTCAAGGCTAGATGCCCTCGTACCATGTCATCCCTGAGCTAACTATAGTTGAACTAGTTATCTTATAGACATTACCCAATTGTCTTCGATTGATTTCTAGTATATGCGCTCACCCATTTTCATTTTTCATTTTTAGTGAGGTTGGTCTGGGATGGTTTTCCTCCTTTCCTCCCCCTCATACGCTCTGGTGGGGCCGTGCGATGGGTCCTTCTGGTAGACGCACCCTCCCCTTTTCCTTTCCTACCTCCCCTCTACCCCCCACTCCCTCTGGTCCTCTCTTCCCTTTCTACACCCACTTCCTTACCCTTCGTCATAAGCTATGTGTTTTTATCTCTGTCTTTTTTCCCTTTATCTCTTTCCTTTCTATCCTCTTTCTTTAAAAAGTTAACTGATAACTGGATTGTATACCTATAACTCCTACTCCCAAAACTTTGGGTGGTACGGTTTTTGTCTTTTATACTATACGTATTTCTCAATCCATTGTATTACCTGCAAATTGTTAATCTTTCAATAAAAAATTGATGTTTAAAAAAAAAAAAAAAAAGAAATTATCTCCGTTTCCTATGGTACCGAGACAACGACACCAACAAGGAAATGGTCGGATGCCGCATGAAGGTGCATGTGTTCGGAATCAGTCCTTCTCCCGCAGTCGCTACGTTCGGCCTATGTAGGACTGCTTACGATGGCGAAGCAGAGTTCGAGAAGGATGCCCAACAGTTCGTTGAAAAGGACTTCTATGTGGACGACGGACTTAAATCACTGCCCACAACGGAAGAAGCCATAGATCTGCTTAAACGGACACAAGGTATGCTGTCTAAAACTCATTTAAGGTTGCATAAAATTGCCTCCAATAGTGCTGTCGTCGTGAAGGCCTTTCACCCTAATGATCATGCCACAGAATTCAGGGACTTGACAATTCACCAATTCACCAATACAAAGGAGTCTGGGCCTGAGATGGAACTTGTTAAAGGACTCCTTGAGCTTTCAGGTTAATGGTGCCGAAAAACCATTTACTAAGTGTGGGGTTCTGTCGGTGATGAACAGTCTATATGATCCACTTGGATTTGTCGCACCCCTGACTATACAAGGCAAGCTTCTGCTGAGACAACTCTCAGAATCCATTAAGGACTGGGATGTGCTACTCCCTGCGGACAAACAATTAAGGTGGAAGTCGTGGAGAGAATCTCTTTGTGCCTTGGATAAGGTCGGTTGTTACATCCCGGCATCCCTTTCTACGAGTCATAGGAAAGAGATTCATGTATTTGCTGATGCCTCCACTGAAGCTATTGCAGCCGTTGCTTATTTGAAGGTTATGAACTCTAACGATGAAGCCCATGTTGGATTTCTGTTTGGGAAGGCCAAACTAGAACCTAAACCCGAGCACACCATACCCAGACTCGAGCTCTGTGGGGCTGTACTAGCCGTAGAAATTGCAGACTTCATACAAAGTGAACTGGCTACTCGCGTGGACAACACAAGATTCTACAAAGACAGTAAGGTAGTTCTGGGCTACACATACAACCAGACGAAACGCTTTTATGTCTACGTCAGTAACCGCATTGAAAGGATAAGGAGATCCTCTAAACCGTAGCAATGGTAGCACATTCCATCCCATATGAACCCTGCGGACCTTGCTACCAGACCAATGTCTGTTGGTGCCTTTGCAAACTCTTCTTGGTTAACTGGACCAAAGTTCCTTCACAACCAGTGCGAAGAGACCGCTGTTGAAGACAACTTCAGCATTCAGGATCCAGATGTCGACCCAGAGATTCGTCCTGATGTCAACACCTTCATCACCAAATCCAAGGAGAAGGTTGGCTTGGACTGTGGGCGATTTGAGCGGTTCTCAAGATGGACGAGGTTGGTTCGCGCCATTGCAAGGTTAGTCCACATTGTACAATGCTATCGCCATAAGGACAGTAACTCTGATTGCCGTGGTTGGCATATCTTCCATAAGCCTCTCTCTGCAGAAGACATCGCTTCGTGTGAACTGTTTGTGATACGCAATGTGCAGCAGAATGTTTTTCACAAGGAACTGGAATGTATACGCAACAAACAAGACATTCCTAAAAACAGCCCCATTGTCAACTTAAACCCAGTAACTGACGAGAGGGGTTTACTGAGAGTCGGTGGTCATTTAAACAAGGCTAAGTTATACGAGTCAGAAAGGAATCCTCTGATTATTCCTGGCCGTCACCATATCACCACTCTACTAATATGACATTATCATGAAAAAATCAAACATCAAGGCAGACACTTCACCGAAGGTGCCTTAAGAGCTGCAGGCCTCTGGATTGTAGGAACAAAGAGACAAGTTTCCCATTTAATTCATCATTGTGTTCAGTGTCGTAAGACAAGAGGAAAACTGCAACAACAACAGATGTCTGATTTGCCTGCTGATAGGACGAGTACAGAGCCACCATTTACCTATGTTGGCTTGGACGTTTTTGGCCCATGGGCAGTCGCTGCACATCGGACCAGAGGCCGACATGCGGAGAGTAAACGTTGGGCAGTGTTATTCACTTGCTTGAGTGTGCGAGCAATACACATAGAAGTGATAGAATCTATGGATTCCTGCAGTTTCATTAATGCCTTGAGACGATTCTTCGCCATCAGAGGACCGGTGAAACAATTAAGATCCGACTGTGGAACAAACTTCATAGGTGCCGGTCGAGAACTACAACTGAATTCAACACCGGTGCAGTACTTCTTGACAACCAATGGCTGTCCTGGGTTTTCAACCCTCCTCACGCCTCTCATACGGGCGGATCAAGGGAAAGAATGATAGGCATTACTCGGCGGATACTGGAGTGTATGCTCAAGGACTCAAATCTTTCAAGATTGACTCATGAGACCTTGACCACCTTCTTAGCAGAGGTATCTGCTATAGTAAACTCAAGACCTCTTGTTCCCATATCTATGGACCCAGAATCTCCTGTCAGTCTCACTCCAGCAACTCTCCTCACTCAGAAACTTGGTACCGTTCCTAACCCGCCTGAAGACTCTGTGTCCGGTAACAATCATCAAAGACGATGGAAACATGTGCAACAACTGACGAACTGTTTCTGGAATAGATGGAAGAAGGAGTACCTAACACTCCTACAAAAACAAAGAAAGTGGCAACAAGTGAAGCCAAATTTACAAGTAGGAGATGTTGTCTTCATGAAAGACCAGAAGGAAAAGAAAAGGAAAGAAACGCATGGCCTATGGGACTTATATCGAAAACTTTTCCAAGTGACGATGGCAAAGTGCGCAAGGTCGAAGTGACAGTTGCCAAGCAAGGTGACCCCAAATCCTTCATTAGACCTATATCAGAGATTATCCTGCTCATACCGGTTGAGGATTAATTATCCGTCCAACCAAAGGAACTCTTCCAAGTAACTTAGCCTTTGGATTACAATTGGGTTGGAGACAGTTTGGCCTAGCGTGGCTTCTTCAATCCGAAGATGGGTTATCCTTTGGACTACTTCAGGAACTTGTTACAGACATTCGTCTACCTTGTTCTATTTTTGGTTATTGTTGCATGCATACATTGTTTCTTTTATCTTACAGGTTGAGGTATTCCTTCGCGCATTCCCAGTAAATACCCCACATTCGGAACTGTTTATTTAGTGAAATCCAAGGATTTCAGACGGAGAGTGTGCTGCACCCGTTTATCTATTGACTTTCAGCCATACATGGACATTCGTAATGTTGTGCTTTAATTGTATAATCTATGCATCTGCTATCCTTTGCTGCCATCTACTGGTCATTTGTTGCATTACACTGAATATCGTACTTTCCCATAATTCTTTTCTGTCTGTAACTCTTCCTTGGAAAGGCTTCTCTTCCTGCATTGTCTTTCTTCACCATTCTGAACCTCATGCTTCAGGACTGGAGGAAGGATTCTCTTGTTACCTGTAATCTGGTGCATCTATAACAACTCTAATCTACAGTGCTAACTCCTACCTCATCTTCATCCCTTCATCTCCCCTGGCATCATCTTCAAGGTATTGTTAATAAAGACTGTTAACTTATCACTGCATCATCCTTCCGGACATCCAGGTAGCTGATAAGACCTAGGAGCACCGATTAGTGAGTAACGCTATCCGCCATTGTTTATATAGAGATAGTGATCACATCCCTCAGACACATCTCACCCACATATATCGGTGGCAGAATAATGCACTTTAGATACAAATTTGGAAATGATGCACTGCATATTTTCCACTGTTCTATGATAATTGTTAAACGATCTTTTATTAATGAAACATGATATAAACCACCATTTTTTGTAACACAATGTATTTGAAAAAGGTGCTTTTGTCACCGAAACGTCGTGCCACTGGTAAGGCTCATTAAAGCCTGTTTTTGCATTCAATTTGTGTGCTACCTGGATTTTCTGTTTTTTAAGCTATACCTTAAATATAGGCAGGTACTTTTGGGGGTATATTATTAGCAGTAGGATAGGTCCCAAAGGTCCTTCTGTATATAAGAAAAGGTGAGGATTATATGTGGATCTTTCTCAGATTTAATTAAAGAGAGAGAAAATACATACCAGGTACTTTTTTTCTCGCTGGCATGTGGCTCTCTCCTAGAATTTAGGAGAGAAGGTGTCAGGATAGAGACTTCAACTGTGGCAGGCAGGTTATAGGTAGAATAGATGAAATAGCAGTGCAGCAAATACCTGTGTACGTCTGTGTGGGGCATCTGTATGGAGGCCAGGAGCATGTTGTGCTGTGAATTGCAGCTATTTATCTTATGGAGCGATCTCTGATTGAGCCGTGTGTACCATGTGACCGGAAAAGTGTCAATGCAGACAGGAAGTGGTCATCACTCATGTGTGGGCGGATGGTGCCGCCATGTTGCTTGGGGCAAAGTCCCAGGTGTGCTCTGAGTATGCTCCGATGCCACACAAGGGAGTGATTATCAGGAAGGAGGCGGATTGTGCTGTTATGCCTCGGGGAAGTTGCTAGGCAGCAGGGATTGTATTCATAGTGAAAGTGCTTCAATCCAACAGTGCAGTGCCTTGAGACAAGTGCTGATGGCGGTGCACAGGACGGGATAGAGTATTTAGCACAGTATACTATGTTCTTGGTCCTGCCTGGAGAAGAGAGAGACATATTAGTACCAGATTACGTAGTGATGGAATATACAGTATGTTAATATCACAAAT
Organism: Allobates femoralis; assembly: GCA_033576535.1. Lineage (NCBI taxonomy): Eukaryota > Metazoa > Chordata > Amphibia > Anura > Aromobatidae > Allobates > Allobates femoralis. Next base: position 291,390,321 of record JARQOC010000005.1, read on the forward strand.
ACTGCAATGTTTCAGCTTGAGTAAAAATATATACCTTATTAAAAAAAGTACTATACATAGTTGTGGTATAACATTAGGCAGAATATTAAGACAATAAATCCCATATTCCCAGTTGATGTTAATTCTACTAGTGGGGTTATAAACCCTCTATGTTTTTAGTACCATATTTCATGTTCTCTATTGAGGCCCAGTGGGTGTAGGGTCTTCAGGTGGCATATTCAATAGGATTCTTGTTTGTCTAATTTTGGTGTCCTATTACCGCCCCTCCTGGGCTGTGGGACGTGATCAATTATCTGGAATTTCAGTTGACTGATAGAGTGATTTTTTTCAACAAAATGGCTGGGATGGGTAAAAGTGTGTTTTTGCACTGGATGGTCGATTTATGCTTACTGATCCGGTCTCGGATATGCTGGGTGGTTTCCCCAACATATCCGAGACCACACGGGCATTTGAGTAAGTAGACAACATATGATGCATCACAGGTATAGAAGCCATTGATTTGGAATCGTTTGCCTGTTCTTGGGTTTGTAAAAAATTCTCCCTTACTCACATTAGAGCATTGTGCACAGTTTAGGCAGGGGAAGGTCCCCTTTACCACTTAGAGTGGTTTGTCTTTTCAGTAATTTCCCTGACCCAACATCAGCTCTTACCAGATGATCCTATAGATTATGTGCATGTTTGTGGCAGACCATAGGTGGGACTTTGAATTTGCGTATATTGGGGTAAGCCCTCTCAAATAGGGGCCAGTGTTTAAGGACACCTTTTTTTAATCAATTGTGACAATGGATAGTAGGTATTGATAAATGTAAGTCTGTTTGAATTGTCAGTTGTCCTTGGTCGGAGTCTGGTCTGTGTGTTTGATGTTTTCTGGGTAACCCCGTACCACAAACGTCTGGGTCATTTCATTTTGTCTTAGGTCATGTGTTTCAGGGTCAGACACAATTCTTTCAATTCTTTGGTGTTGGGACAAAGGAAGGGCTTCCTTCATGTGTTGTGGGTGACTGCTGGTAAAGTGAAGCAAGCTATTACGGTCAGTGGTTTTGTCGTAGAGGTTGGTGGAGATAGTGCCCTCCGTGTCAAGCAAAATGTTGGTATCAAGGAAATTTATTTCCTTATGATCGTAGTGTAACATGAATGTTAAGTTTGGGGTGGCTATGTTCACTTCTTAGCCTAACAATTTTAGAGAATTAATGTCGTCTGCCCAAATGCAGAAAATGTCATCTATGTATCTTCGCCATGTCATGGGATGTTGGCGGAAAAGTTGATTGACATAGACATGACCTGCTTCAAATTTGACCATGTAGATGTTTGCATAGGGGCGCCATATTCGCCAATCATTGCGGTACCTTGTTTCTGTAAATTGAATTGATCTTCAAAAAGGAAGAAGTTTGTGTGTAGGACCAATTTTAATGTATCTATGTAAAATTCCTTTTTGTGAGTGCCAAAGTTTTCATTTTGATCAAGGAACCACTGGACCTCTTCTATACCAAATGTATAGTCTATATTGGTGTATAAGCTATTTACATCCATCGGGACTAATAGGCTGTTCATTGGTACTTTTCCTATGCCATGAACATAGGAAAGAAATCCAGTGGTGTCCTTGATGAAAGACCTTGTCTTGGGTATGAGTGGTTTGAGGATTCTTTCCAATGTTATAGATAGTGGGTCAAGTATTGATTCTGTGGAGGCCACAATTGGCCTTCCCAGGGAATGTTCAAGGTTTTTATGTATTTTCGGCAGAGTGTATAGTACTGGTGTTATTTGGTTTTCTTTTATTAGATACTCAGCGAGTTTCTTATCTATTGTGCCATTGTTGGTGTGAGTTTTTATTAGGTCAAGGATTTTCGTTTTGATCTGCAATGTCGGATCATTTTGAATGGCGGTATATGTGTCAGTGTCAGATAGTTGGTTATGGATTTCTGATAGGTAATATGATCTGTCTAGGACTACGATGGCCCCACCCTCGTCCGCTGGTTTTATTATTATGTTTTTATTTTTCTTTAGATTGTTCAGGGCAAAGGTTTCCTGTCTATTTAGATTGTGTTTCAGATGGTAGTTACCCGTCTCAATACCATGTATGTACTTATCAACAGAATTAGAAACTAGTGACACATATGTCTCAATCGCATGTGATGTTTTAGGAGTCTGGAAAGTGCTTGAAGTCTTTAGATTTAGACCCCGGAACGAGAACTTGGGTCTCTCAGGATCATATTCATCTCAACCGCTTCACTGATGCCGCTATCCTGTGCCAGCCATTGTACTGATTGCCTATCCGCTACAGAGTACAATATAAAATTACCATGCTCACCTACAAAGCCTCCACAATTCTGCACTACCCTATATTTCCTCCCTCATCCTGGTTTATCGCCACTACAGGTGCTCACCATTCTGCAAGTAACCTAAGACTGACATCATCTACAATCTGAACCTACCGTTCCCATCTCTCGCGAACAGCGCCAATTCTCTGGAATGGACTACCAAGAACAATTCAATTAATTCCCAATACCTATAGTTTTAAGCAGACCCTAAAAACACATTTCTTTAAACTAGCCTATCACCTCACTTATCTAACTATTCCCATTCTGACCTTTCCCACATATGGCCTCTTGAATCATTTGTTTAGAGCCTTTATGCACTTAATAGCACTTTATCTATCCTTCTACAGATCCTGGCTGGTGACTGGTTCATGCAGCATTTTGTGAATCCCCTATTTATTATATTGATGGCTGGACCATATATGATGGCTCTTTTAACCATTTACCTTTTGTGCTTCCCCTATTTCCTCTTAGATTGTAAGCTTGCAAGAAGGGCCCTCACTTCTCTCTGTATCTGTTGAATTTTTGTTACTCTGTATTGTCTCATATTCTCATTACATATCACCTCTGAACTGTAAAGTGCTGCAGAAAATGTTGTTGCTATATAAATAAAATTATTATTAAAAAGGAAGAATAAATTAATTTTCTACTTCAGCAAAGTTGCAAATATCTGAATATAGTGCAATGAAGAAAATGCTGTACACGTTTTATCTCTGATTCCCCATATTTGGAATCATGTACAATAAATTATTTACAATACAACTTATGATCCTATCTGCACAGCTTGCATGCCTTTGTATTGTATAGGAATGTCCTATTATATCCATGATGTCATACATATTAGGAATAGGGTAATAGTATCTGCTCATGTGTTACCTTCTGGTGTGGATTACATGGATTTACAGTTCACAAATAACAGCACAACAGTTTATTTGTAGTGTGGAAGTATCAGAAAGAAATGTATTGTTGTCACTGTTGATTAGTCTAGAGCTACAGAATCATGAGATTTTCTGGATATGAATGGGAAGAGGGGAATAGCTGCTCATATCACACTACGCAGTGAGATAAATGTATGCCAAATGCTGTCTATTTATTATTAACTAGATGGTGGCCCGATTCTAACGGATCGGGTATTCTAAAATATGTATGTAGTTTATTTATGAAGATTTAAGAATAATGCAATGAATACACAATATCTATCTATCCTCTACCTATGTGTCCATCGTCTATGTATGCTATATATATATATTTATCATCTCTCTATGCATGTTTTATCTATGTATCTATCTATGTATCTATATAAAGTAGAAAAAGAGCAGCACAGCTAAAAAGACTGGGTGCAGATCTCTCCAAGCGTATCTCCCATCCGCTTACTTCAAATATCCAAAAAAAGGGGGAGCAGCACTCCAAACAGAATTCACACTGCCTTTATTCGGCCTTCAGAATGAGCCATTTTTCTAGTAGAAGAAAGGCTCATTAGCCTGAAACGTCACACTATGCACCTGAAGGCCGAATAAACGCAGTGTGAATACTATTTGGAGTGCTGCTTTCCCTTTTTTTGGATATCTATCTATCTATCTATCTATCTATCAAAATCAAATTGACTGCAGAACTGCTTTTTCTCTTTTATTCCGTCTTTATTGGGCCATCAGGTGTATAGCGACGTTTCGGGAACACTCTCCCTTCCACTAGCCTAGAGTATTCCCGAAACCTCACTATACACCTGATGGCCCAATAAAAGCGGATTAAAAAAGAAAAAGGAGTGCTGCAGTCAATATGATTTTGATATTGGATACAGTGGATAGAAGAGGAGCTGTAGCTGAATTGCACCCAAAACCTAGCCGTGCTGCTTTCTTTCTTGATTATCTATCTATCTATCTATCTATCTATCTATCTATCTATCTACCGTGTTTCCCCGAAAGTGGGGCGCCCCCGAAAGTAAGGCATGGTGCCGGTTTTAGGGGGGTCGGGTATGTAAGGCATACCCCGAAAGTAAGACACGAAACAACAGCAGCCCCAATTGTATATACAGCTGCAGCCCCCCCCCCCCCTTGCTGCCGCCGCCAACCTGTAAAGTAAAATATCATTCTACTTATCCCCGCCGGTGTCCCGCTGGTGTCCCGCCGCCATCACGCTCTTCCGTCTTCATCCGGCTTTATCTGACTTCCTTCTCCGGCGCACAGACTGACGTCATTGTCTGTGCGCCGGAGATGGAAGACAGATGAAGGCGAAGGAGCGTGATAGCGGCGGGACAGCAGCGGGACACCAGCGGGACACCGGCGGGGATAAGTAGAATGATATTTTACTTTACAGGTTGGCGGCAGCAAGGGGGGGGGCGCCTGTATACTCATGGGGGGGGGGCTGCAGCTGTATACACCACTGGGGGCTGCAGCTGTATACACCACTGGGGGCTGCAGCTGTATACACCACTGGGGACTGCAGCTGTATACACCACTGGGGGCTGCTGCTGTATACACCACTGGGGGCTGCTGCTGTATACACCACTGGGGGCTGCAGCTGTATACACCACTGGGGGCTGCAGCTGTATACACCACTGGGGGCTGCAGCTGTATACACCACTGGGGGCTGCTGCTGTATACAACACTGGGGGCTGCTGCTGTATACACCACTGGGGGCTGCAGCTGTATACACCACTGGGGGCTGCAGCTGTATACACCACTGGGGGCTGCAGCTGTATACACCACTGGGGCTGCAGCTGTATACACCACTGGGGGCTGCTGCTGTATACAACACTGGGGGCTGCAGCTGTATACACCACTGGGGCTGCTGCTGTAACACTGCTGGGGCCTGTATATACCACTAGAGAGGTTGCTGTATACCACACTGCTGGGGGCTGTATTTTATGGTTAAAACAAAAATCGACATTTATTTTCCCAATATAAGACATACCCCGAAAGTAAGACATAGTGGGACTTTTTGGGGTAAAAAAAATGTAAGACGGTGTCTTACTTTCGAGGAAACACGGTATCTATCTATCTATGTATATAGACCACACCTTGAGATGGAGATGTGGTGAACAGCCGTCCCGCCCATCTCTTTAGCTGTTCACAAAAACCCAGCCCTGTTAAAGATAAATCAAGGCTCTCAGCATCTATGAATACTGGAACATTACATCTGGGTTCATATCACCAAATTTAACAATTTGGATGAGTTGTTTATAATTTTTTTTGTGAACAATGTTCTCAATGTGTGCTCGCCGGTATGATGAGTAGCCATCCAAGTCTTTCACAGTGTGCTGTTGTAACTACTTTGGAAAGCCTTTAGTACACTTTCTGTTTTCCATGCATGAACTTTTTGGATTTGCCTCACCACATGGTGTATGAACCATATGAGAGATGATAATATAATACAGTTCAGGATATTTGTCTTGGTTAGAAATTTCAGCCCACACTATGTTGTCTTCCTCTATGCGAAACTTAGAATCCGCATCTAAGATGATAAGTATAAGCGCATGTGGGAGACCTCGTTTCTGAAACTCAATGACGTGTACCATTGGTACAACTGCCCCAAAAAGGCCATTTTTGATATCTTTCAAAAGGCTCGTGAGTTTGAGTCGAAATACGCGTGCAACTAAGTCTGTGTTCCACTTGTTGCCAGGGTTCTAGATTTTCACTAATTTCTAGCCATTTAGGATTACAGGTCATTGTCACAAAAATGTCAGGTCTTCCATACATTGTAACTATTGCCATTGCATCTTGATAACGCTGTTGCATGTTGCAGGGGCTACCTTCAAACGATGAC